>CM034151.1:253199333-253601891 GCA_019776745.2 Taxus chinensis | reverse complement strand
AAACCCATGGAACACTACACCTTTTGAAGTCCGCAAAAAACACTGAGTTCTTGACTTTCGTGAAAGACTAGGATTTTAAATTCTACAAAACACTAATATCCAAATTTCTTTTTCGCACTTTAACTTTATTTCTCCTATGTCATGGTGTCACATGACACTTTCTTCATGTTTTGCGGCTTATGTTTTCTATGATCTTTTCCTTTGTTGTACAGACTTAGCAAAATTCACAAAACAATATGATTCATTAATTGCAAAATTCACAAAACACTTTGATGTATCCATTCTCGTATAACACTAACTTTTATCCCCACAATGTTTTTAAGTACTTAGAATTTGTCTCATGGGTTAGGTGACCCCATAGAACACTAAGTTCAAGATTTTTGCGGAACACTAGTGGCCCAAAAATAAGCAAGGTGCTTATTTTGACAACATTTTTGGTGACTCGAAGGGGCCACATACCTACTAGATGTGATAACCAGTTGCCTTGCACATCTATTAGGAATGGAGTTAAGCATACATCTTGAATTTGATCTTTGAAAATTGAAACTCACCCTGAGTTTGCATGAAGCACTAAATTTGGATCTAGTTTGAAACTGATATTTGGAGTTTGAAAGAACATTACACTTAGAAATTTCTGCAAAATATTTGATTCTCTACCCATGAAGGTGAATGATCTAGATTGTGCACAATTGTAATAGAGGATAAAAAAACTATGTACAAAGAGAAATCATACATGATCCAAATGGAAACATGTAGAGTTTTTAAAACACATTTTTTTGTAAAAATCAAACCTAAACTACTCCTATTTTAACTAGGAGGAAAACCAGCTAAACATAACTAAAAACCGGCTAGGAAAAATAATTTCCCTTCCTTACAAAATTCAGCCATGAGATCATTTTTGTAACTAGATCAAGAGGTGGAAGTGAAAACATGGCCTACACTCCCTTATTTCTCAAAGTATCATCCTCAAAAAGGAAAAACACCTCCTCCATTTGCTTTGTATTTAGTTTGGACATGTGTTTTGGCATACCTGTGGCACTTTGAACATATTCCTCATGCTCTAAAGTGAACATGACTTGTGGAAACTATATTTTTGGCTCTAATATAACACGATTTCTAATTAGGCATCCAAATTTAAAAACAGCCTACTGATTTTTATCATTTACCCATGGGTAAGTGCACCAAGTTGGGGGACAATTAAGTGGACATCAAATCCTGAATTTTACATTAAAAACAGCAAAACATCAAATTTAGTCTTCCGCGGACTTGAACCATGCCGAAAAGTAAAAACTATGTCATAAAAATGGTACCATTACGTAGGGGAGACTATTAGCTTTGTAGAAATACTAATTTTAAAGTGAATAGAAGAGGATAAATATCATTTTATAATTTTTTACTAATAGTAGGTCTTTAAGACACTTTTTCCTGTGAATTTTTATGTCTACGTTTAAAATTGCAAAATATGTTTCACTTATCAGAATGTGATAAAACTTATACCATCCCAACCATGGTGAAATTATATACATGTTCAAAAAAAAATTACTTGATTTCAATATTTTTTTATGAAGTTATGGTGGGCAAACGGAAAGTGCTCTGTTTTCTTTATGTTTTCATACCACTTTCACGGAAAAAATCATAAAAAATAAAATATTACTCAAAAAAATACAAAATAAAATCCATCCCAAGATAGATAGTGGCATATAACTTCTCACCAAAGGAAAAATATATATATCAATTTTTGGTCATCCAAATTGTGGGCAAACGGACTATAATCTTATCGGCGTTTTTAAAAAAAAAATACCAAGTCATTGAATTTTGAGTGTTTAATATAGCTAATCTTGTCCATTTTTTACAAAAATTAGTATTTTAGAAACTAGATTCTGGATGCTACGATAATATTACTATAATTTTGTCTAATTTTGAGTGTATGTATTACTAATAATCCCTACAAGTTGATATTATGTTGTTATTTGCAATATGATGTCCACGAATGACCCTATATTTGTCCATCAACTTCCTGCACTTACCCCCATTCTTTTCAAGCTTAGCCCCATAAACGGAGCTATCTAATATTTTTTCCTTGTTGTGGCGAAGGTTTACAAGTTATTGAAACTTTATTTCATTTGTTTCCTCCTTAATGACTAGTTCTGATTTGATATTTGGCTCCTTCTTAGGTTGCCTCTTCTCAGGTTAAAACAAGAAGTTTGATATCTCAAAGACATCAATCTCCTCAACATGAAGACCAATCTCATCATCATGTATAATCTCTTCCTCTACTTTCTTCTCCTTGAGGTTTTCCTTCAAATTGGATCCTATGAATGAAGGCAAGGATATATTAGCATTTTTTAGCATGTATTTCTATTTCTCAGGTCCAAGGGAAATGCCAATAACGAGAGGATACTTATTGAAGAAGATAAATAATGGGGATGAAAAAATTATAATCTCAATTGGATTTTCCTCATCAGTCAAATCTTCTAGTCCAGATAACCCCTATGATTATTCTTTGTATATGTTTGGGTGAAGCCCCCTTATGGTCTCATTTTCTTGGATGATTCTTTCCTTAACCATTTCCTCTTGATGTTTGGTCTATTCTCCTCTATCTCATATTCAAACATGTTTTTTCCCATCCCCAAATATGTCTCTGAATCTGATCCTATGAGTGAAGACAATGATTAATCAGAATATTCACCTTCAAAGAAGAGGGAGAAGTTCTCTATGATCTCTTCCTTTATATTAAAAGTATCAGAGTCTAATTTTTCCTCCATGTTTTTCTCTTTAACCTCAACCTCCTCCTTCTTGAGCCTAGCCAATGCATCCTGCCTTTTAGATTGATCAAGAAAAATAACATGAGTCTCTTCAAAAAAATAGGTCATTCTTTATCTATGCTTTTAGATTCATCTCATTCTTTAATAGATATTTCACGATTAAGAATAATGGAGCTTACCTCAACTGATTTTGATGCTTTTGCAAGAGGATATTTGATGAAGCTGTGGATATGACACTTTGGTTGAGATGGTATGGGTTGAAAAGAAGCAATGAGATATCTATATAATGGTAATGCAAGATTACCCCATTAATATGGTTACCTACACTTATATTGATAAGCTACCATTGAATCAATCCAATCTGATATCTAATTTAAGGAATCAACCATTATGTCCAACTTCTGTTGAGGGATATACCATCTCAGTAGAAGACCACTCCATGGAAAGGGTTCCCTAAAACTGAGACTAGCTGCTTTGATTTCAAATGTCACCTTCATTTGTAGCATGGTTTCCTCCTTAGTCTAGACATGTATCTAGAAATGATCATTACCCGTGAAAAACCCTCCAATATCTACATATCCCTATTCTTGAAAAACATAATGGTTAATAGGATAATCGTATGGGTTAGTGGGGGTTAGGTTATATGCATACTCATCAAGATAAGTCTCGTAGATATAACCTAGAGGGAATTTTAGGAAACATGGAGGTGGAGGGGAATGATAATGCTCCTAAAAATGAGCATACCAATGAGGAAATGAAGTCATGATTGCATAACTTCATGAATGAGGGAAATGTAAAAATGGAAATGTTCTATAAAGGAGAGAAATGGGTTTTTGAAACATTGGATTTGTCATATGTGTTGAAATAAATCCTCTAAAGGTTTTATATCACCAAAACACACACCAATCTTAGCGAAGATGATGTAAATCTCATCAAACTAGTCCCATCAAGTGTGAAAAAACTTTTTCGTAAAGGATTTTTTGCACCCTTTTGATTTAGGAAGCTATTAAAGTGCCTAATGATCTCCACAATACTAAGGTGATTATATCTTAGGTGTGGGACCTTAATCCTTGAGATAAAACTCCATAATAAGGTTGGATCCTTTCCTTAAAAACTCTATATTAACCCCTACTCTAATATAACTAAAAACTATGCAAAGTTGAGGGAGAAAGAGTGTTAAAATTACAAAAGAATGGTGATACACCAAAGTATAAAGGGACCACTCTCCTTGAGATCAAGGAAAAGGGGGATGAATATAGTGACAAAAGGGTACATATAATCTGTAATCCATACTAAATTCAAATTCTTTAATCCTTTATGTAAAGAACACAATGGATTGGATTTATGCAAATATAACTCATACACATCATACAATAACAAGAGATAAAGGTAAGATGTAATAACAATCAACTATATATTATTTCTTAAGAAATACACCATCTCTCACATTCATTAGGAAGGAAGTGGAGGAATTACCCTATTTAGATACAAAATTTTGCATAAACTTAGAATACTTAGAAACCAATTGGGAAAAGTTTTATTGCATTCAAGAGAGGACAGTTTCAATTATGAAACTCGTTACATTTGTATAAGGAAAAGAGAGGAGAAGCGATCTAAAGATGCCATATGAGATTCTCAACCTGCTTGACACTTCCAAACTGCCCTAGAGCTGCCCTAGAAGGTAATTCTCCAAACTCATGATGATCCACCCCCATGGGATGCTTTGGATTGCAAGAAAACCCTCAGATATTTTCTATATGGGTGAGATCTAATGTAGATCAATGGATTTCCATGATTAAGATAAATTTGGATTTACGCCTAATCTAGTGGTATTATAACAGTAAAATAAATATACAATTAAGTACAAAAATGATACTCAAGCAAACTAAGCAATAAATTATGAAACCATAGTTACAAGGAGGAGAAGAGGGTACTTAGTTGATTCGTAATAAATTCTAAACTATACTGAAGTTCTTAGTAGGTGACTAGAGTAGAAGGAGCATCGCACAGAGACCCAAAAAATGTAGATCTAGAGAAATAGGTCAGACTAGGTGCCTGGAGAGGGACAAGGGCGCACATGGGTTCCCTAGGCCTGTTTCTGGGCACCTGGGTCTGCAGAAAAGCTCACAAAACCTCCTCTAAGGTGTCATAAGGTGTTTTTTCTAGTCACCTTTGGTCGCTTTGAGGTCATACCAAGATTATTGGAAATATGAACCTACAAAACCCTCAAATAGACATCAAATCCTAAAAAAAGAAAGATGTAGAATGAGGGGTCAAACTAGCCTCAGTTGTCACAATGGTGAACTTATGAATAAGAGTTGTACTACATCTCATGCCCAATGTAGTTATATGTGTGTGTGTGGAATCATGCCCTAGGTGGCTCTTGTGCGAGTCGTACTTGATAACGAGCAAGTAGCTAAATGTAAAGAAATGTTATAGATGTGTGTATGGAATATAATGAACTTCACTCCTATAAAGTGTATGTATAATAACCAGCCCTTGTGTCCCTTGTGATGGTGCTAGATGGATGCAATTAAGATCTTAGATGCTTGATGGATGCAACCTTATTATGATCACACAACTTTATATTTATATGCTTCCCTTGCTTGAATCTCATAATTAACCCCAAAAAGGCTGACTACAAAAAATATAAGATGCTCAAACGGATAGAAAGGACCCAAAAAGTGTGAATAAAGTACAAAGGGGTCAGGGGCACCCAAAGGAGATAAGGGCACCTGGCGCTGGTGTCCTAGCTGGGCTCTGGTATCTAGGATGATAAAATTTGTAATATAAAAAGGCAAACTGAGCAAGTAAGGGTGCAATAATGAAAGGAGCAATAGAAGACAAATAAAGGTGGCCAAAGACATGGGTTAATTAGTAATTTTATTACTTAATAATCATATTAGTAGTACATTGTAATCAAGACTAGATAATTACCCAAAGTGCGTGATTTTGTGTCTACAGTCCAAAAAATCTAGGGAGATAGATGAAGAGTGAGCTATCAAATGTCCATTTATGGTCATAATACTGCTTTAGATGACTGATGACAGCTTGTTTCTTTTTACACAAACCATTAAACCCATTTTTGTGGGGAACATATGAGAATATACCATCCATGAAGCATCATGAGACAAAAGGAAT
Source organism: Taxus chinensis (assembly GCA_019776745.2). Taxonomy (NCBI): domain Eukaryota; kingdom Viridiplantae; phylum Streptophyta; class Pinopsida; order Cupressales; family Taxaceae; genus Taxus; species Taxus chinensis. The sequence continues at coordinate 253,595,985 of CM034151.1, read as the reverse complement.
CAAACAAAATTATTTGTAACTGAATTAAGCATCATTCGATTATGAAATCAACCCAAAAAATTATCTTTAAAATATACCAAGTATCTCCATAATTCTCATTAAAATTGATCTTTTAGTGAAGCTCTCTGAAAAAATATTCCAATGATACTAGTTTCATGTCAAACAAATCCCTAGGTAAAAAGATATAGTGTTTTGAAGATTCCCAACAAAAACACGAAAAATCTTCTATTCCATAAAGTTTTCCACATAAATGCTTCCTTTAATTGCATGGGGTCTCAATGCTTTGCATAACCTTTTTGTTAGAAATCTTCACATTTTTCTCATTCTACATATTCATCTTGCGAGATTGTTTTGCAAGGATAAATACGAAACCCCATGCACATCAAATAAGTTACACTCAAACGGTAACGTGATAGCTCCAAGTAATCAGCAAGAATCGAACAACAATGGAAAATCATGTGTAATGTAAAACAAGTCTACTCATTCTCATAAATCAAAATAAGAGGGTACATATGGGAGTGTTGTGTAACTCTTGTGCTTGGATAACCATTCCCTTCATGAGGGAAAAAGGAGTTACAATTCCAAAATGGGATATAACTCCTATGACATCATTGGCGCATATAACAATGACAGATTTTGTGATGAAATCTTCCATATGTCACATAACTCTTAATACATATGATCCCGCTAAGTGAGATGACTCGCCATGTGATGTAGACAGATGTCAAGGATGACGAGGCAAGTCACACACACTAACACGCCCTTCATTGAAGCTGAGGTAGAGGTCATGGCAAGTCAGAACAGAAATAGAACTCCCCTAGACAAATAAGAAATATGTGTCAATGGAGCCCAGAAACGAAATGCTTGATAAGGTACTCATGTAAAAACAACATCTTCCTCAAAAATAAGAAGAGGAGAAGAAGGACTAGAAATCCTAAAGAAGATGGGAGGCTGCAAAAGACCTCACCCCAAGAAGAGACCATAAGTGAAGAAAATTTGCCTCAATGAAGAGCATGGTGAAAATGTTTGTAACCTAATCAGAAGTCTGACAATACTGCAAGTCAATGATTTCTTCATGTATCAGCTCCTGAATGAAGTGCATGTGGATCTCGATGTGCTTCATCTGCTAATGTTGAACCATATTTCAGAAAATCAAGATAGTGCTCATGTTGTCACAATAGATAATGGTAGCCTGTTAAAAGTGAATACCAAACTCTGTCAAGATACCCTGCAACCAAACAACTTATGTGGCAATGTTAACTACTCCTCACTACTCTTCCTCTCTAGATGATATGGTAATTTCATTTTGCTTCTTGCTAGACCAACTGACAGGACCCAAACTAAGAGAAAAATTATAGCCTGAAGTAGATTTCCAGTGATCTACATCACAGGCCAAAACAGAGTCTATAAATATAACAAAGTCAATATTTTTCCCTCTGAAATAATGAATACCATCTATATGAGATCCAAAAACATAGTGAAGGATCCACTTTGCTACTTTTAAATGCAACTCATGAGGCTCCTGCATGAATCTATACACAATCCCAACAACATTTGATAGATCCAACCGAATGTGAGTCAGGTAAATCAAGCTCCTCGCAAACTATCGATAAAGGGTACCATCAAACAAGGGAGTAGTGCAATCAGAACCCAACTTAACCTCAAAAAGGAAATGAGTTATTATAATTGGACATGTGAAACTGAGTTAACAAATCAAGGGAGTACTTAGGTTGTGAAAACATTATTCTTGCATCAGATTGTGAAATTAGGATCCCAAGAAACTAATAAAGTAAGCCCAAGTCAAACATGGAGAACTTATTAGCAAAGGTGATCTTCACATAATCGATGATAGAGGAAGAGTTTCCTGTGATCAAAAATTCATCAACATACAGAACGAGGATGAGCATGGAGTCATCCTACAACAGAATGTAAACATTTAGGTCAGAGTGACACTGAGTGAACTATGATGCAACTATAAAGGATTCCATCTTGGCATACCAAGCCCAACTGGCTTATTTAATAATGTAGAGAGACTTCTTTAACTTTAAAATGAGGGAGGGATCATGGACATAATCCAAAGGTTGTTCCATGTAGACCTCTTCCTCTAGGTTCCCATAAAGAAAGGAACTCTTAACTTCCATCTAGTGGAATTCCCATCTATTTTTGGCAGCGATGGTGAGGGTGAGTCAAATGGAATTCATCTTCACAACCAAAGCAAATGTTTCCAAGTAATCAACCCCAGTTACTTAGGAGAAACCCTTATCTACTATTCATGCATTGAAAATTTTGACTTCTTCATTTGCACCATACTTTGTTCAGTACACCCACTTACACCAAACAATTTCTCTTCCTTTTAGAATAAGGGTGAGAACCCAAGTATCATTCTTCATGAGTGAGGAATACTCCTCATCCATGATAGAATCACACTAAGGACTCTCATAAGTCTCTTGGAAAAACTGAGGGTTGAAAATGGAGGCGAAGAAGGAGTGGGATCTAATGAACTCCGAGTGAGTTCTTCTCTCATCTGAAGGATCCCCAATCCACTCTCCAGCACTCTGCAAAAACTTCCTAACCCAAAAAGGACCCAAAGGACCAAGCTCAGAGTCAAAACATTCTTCTCTTGAGTGAGAAGGGATAAAATCCTCATCATCACTACTAGCAAAATTGGAAGACTCTGAAGCATGAGGGTCAAGAGGATCAAGTGTAGGAGGAACATACTCAACAACATCATCATCCAACGAGTCAAAATTTGAATCAGAGAGCATAAGGACCTCAAAAGGTGTAGAAGTAGAAGTCAAAAATGACTCGTCAAACTTCACACTTCTCTCAATATAAATCTCATGAGTAGTAGGGTTCAACAATCTATACCCCTTCACGCCATCAGGATACCCTACAAAAATATAATTTTTGGACGGTGGTTCCAAATCCTTGCATTTATTTTTAAGAATCTGGGCCATAGCATTGGATTTGAAGACGTAAAAATTCTCGACATCAGGTTTATGTCCAAACCAAGCTTCAAAGGGTGTCATCCCTCTTACTACCTTGTGTGGAACACTGTTCTAAATGTAGCAATCACAGATCGTTGCTTCAATCCAATACTACGAAGGAAGGGATTTTGAGTGAACCATACAAGTGGCCATATCCTTAAGTGTTTGGTTCTTTCTTTTTGCAACTCCATTTTGTGAATGGTTGTAAGCAACTATAAACTACAAAGCAATGCCTTCAAAGGTACATAAATCCTCAAACCTATTATTTTTTGAACCTCGGTCATTAGTGTTGTCATTGATGTCAAGTGGAATTGATGCCAAAGGAGTAAGTGGTGAAGTGAGTCTCTATAAGGGACATGAAGTTTGATTGGTAGTGCCTCATCAGTGGTGTATGGAGAATTTAGGTTAGTTTCAGGATGGTTTCAGTGTTCTACAGGCTTGGTCAGTGAGGTAGGAGTCCACTGGAGGTATGGACATGGTTGGAAAACTTGGCACAGGTGATCTACAGGTCATTTATGATGAGTCTATCATGAGCAAGAGCTTATGAAATGAGTAACATGTTACATGATAAGAGTTACAGTTGTAAATGGCTCGTTTAGGCCTAGTTCTAGAGCCTAATGAGGTGTAAGAAATAATTGCAGGTCATACCAAGACCAGGTAAGCATGGGGGAGGACTATGAAAATTTCCTAGGGTATTTATGGGCAACTAAAAGATGTATTTTAGCTTCTAGAGGCAAAATTCAAAAGTCCACCAAAAATACCTTTGAAGATTGACAATAAATGCTAAGGTACGTGAGATAGGTTTGAATATTACATGAGTATTTGTGAAAAATAAACTCATGGATCATGTAGAGGGGTGAGTTTTGGTGCTTCATGCCAAATTTCATCAATTTCTGAAGAGGTATGTGAAAGTTATGCAAGTTTTTCTAAAACTTGTCCATTGAGAAATGTAAAATGAGTTGTTTATCTTGTTAGCACCCAAGAAAAAATATGGAGCCTTCTTCAAATAAATCATTGAAATAATTTTTGTATAGAACTCTAAGCCTGAAGTATTGCAAAAAAATTGAGGCAAATTGACTGAGAAATAAGAAAGTTGTCAACGTCTTTCTAATAGGTTCTTTCTCCTCCAAACCCTATTATTGAAGCAATGGCCACAAAGAGTAGTGTTTTGACTCCAAATGACTTGTGCAAGTTTTTCAAGTCCTCAGAAGTGTAAATGAATTCCTCCAGGTCAAATTGAACCATTTATGATTCTTAAGCTTATCTCTTCCGTACAAATTCACCTCAGCATGTGCAAGAGTGTAGTCATTCAATCTTGTTGATTAAAAGGAACAATCATGATAGCGTTGTACAAAGCTATTGTTGAGATAGAAATTGATCTTAATATCTCTCTACAAGTAAAGGATATCTTGTTAAAATTCATGGTTGATGGATTTTGAATTTCTAGACTCATTTTCCTCAAATTACTTTATTCAGTCTTGACAAGAACATTGTACTTGAGATGTGCTTTCAAATACGTTTCCCTACAAATAATTATTTCAAATTGGAAAAGACAATTTTGAGCTCTTCTTGAAGTATGTTTTCCATGTTTGTTCATCAAATTGAAGCTCAGTTTAAAGGAAATCCTCAAGGTTGAGACTGTCATTGATTTTCCTAAGAAACAATGAAGTTAAGAATCAAAATGTCTCTTGCTCATGTCAAGATTATTCTGAATGAGGATAGATATCAGTATGGTAAGGAGCATTAATAAAGTTCATTCTCAGAAGTTAGGCTCTAAAGTGCAAATACGGTGTTCTCCATCTACTTCCTTATAATGTCTCTAAAAGTATGTCTCCAAAACATGAGTCTTTCTCTCATTGTATGCAAGTGAGTCTTGGAGCTTATGGTGAGTTCACTCGTGGAAGAAATCATGGCAGTTCATTGATGAAAAGGTGATATTTGAGATGGATTAAGTGTTAAAATAGTGGGATAGGGTTTGGTTCTCAAAACCCCAACTATGTCAAACTTGAAGATCAAAAAACCTTGGTGGTTTTGAGTTTAAAAAGGTCATTCAATATAAATTATGAATAATGCAAGTCTCTACTAGGTGTATAGATGCTAGTAGAATGCATAGACTCGAATAATGATAAAAATCTAGCAAGAAATCAATGTAAATGGTCTCTCGGGTGTCTAACAGTGAAACTAGGGTTTCAGAAAGAAAAACTCTTCAAGCTCAAGATTGCACCAGTGAATTTTTCTAAAAATTTGAAGGAATTTATGTAGGGAGATTATGACCTCAATGCAATAAGAATTAACCATGTTCATTTCAAATTTGAGGAGAATTTTGTAACAGTACACCTACACAATCATGTCAGGACAATGAAATATGGTTTTCATCATCTTAAAACCTCTCTTTTAAAAGTGGAGAGTTATTTCTTCATGGATTCAACTCTAATGAGGCTAGAAGGTGTAGGGAAAGCTTCTATATTGTTTGAATAAATTCCTCTCTAGGTGACATTTGATGAATAAGCCTCCAAAACTAAGCTCAGGTTATCAATATGCTCAGAACATACCTGTACACCTCCAAAATTGGATTTGAGACATGTTTAAATTCTTAAAATGACTCTAAAGAGAGTATTAGAAAGATGTTTAAATGTCTCAAATGTGTATTAGGATTACTTTGTTTGTCTTGCATGCACAAAACCTTGTGATGCTTCCAAGGGTGCAAAGTTATTACTAACTCTTTGTTTTTGTCCACTTGAGAAGTTGAAGAGACATTTCTCCAAGTTCAAGAAGAACCCAAAAAGCTTTAGACAGTTACAAAAACTTGTATTCACCTAAGGTAGCTTGAATTAAGAAGATGAAATGACATTGTTCTTGGCCAATAAATGTGAATAAGTTAAAAAGGTATTGAGCTCAAAAAGTGAAGTTGAAGAGTCAGGAAAAAAAGAGTATTGCTAATTTGAAATAATGTGATGTGAATAATGGATAGAGTATAAAGAGTATGTGAAGTGTATTGAGAAATGGATGGAAAAATGAGAAAATAGTAAATGAGTAGTGTGTGATATGTATTATGATACTAGTGCTTAAGAATTGAAGAGATTATGGATGTTGATATGATGAAGTAAACAGTGTAGTAACTGCATATGATTGTAAGACACATTATGTTGAAAGTTGTAGAAGTATGATGAAGAGCACAAAAAACTAACTAGATAAAGTTATAGGGAGTAATAGGCTTATTTATGCATATGTTTTGGCTGAGACGGAGTGCCTAAATGTTTTGAAGACTAAATTGAAGGCTTGTGATTTCTATATGATTGTTTTAGGCATTGAATGGTGAAGAATGAACATAGCTTTAAACTAGCAAGTTAAGCAAAGTTAGTGAATGCTCCAAGAGGTTAGATTTCAATTAAAAGGTGATTGGTGGTTTGAAATAGTGAAGAAATTTTACATGTGGTTGAATGTATGAAAGAGAGTGAGTGGTTGAGAAAATAATAAAAAGGGAGTAGTGAACAAATTAAAGAGTGTAGAAGTATGAATCTAAATATTAGGTGATGTAAATAACCTATGGGATTTTAGACTACTGTGAAAGAGTGATTAGAAGAAAAGAGATTGATACAAGGATCGTGTGTTGTATGATTCAGTGGAGGAGAGTATGACAAGTAGGTGTGAGATGAACCTTTTGAAATGAGCCTTGCATTTGATTTTATCATCAGGACAGAGAAAGATCAAAGTTTAGTTGAGAAGTATATTTGAGAAAGAAAGTGTGTTAATTTAGGTGTCACTATCAGTTGTATAACACAAAAATTTTGAATGAAAAAATACTCTTGAAAATTTTTAAGTCGTAGCTTAGTATATAGGGTGTTGTAGCCTCCTCGTAAGTAGTAACTTACATGAGATAAGTTATAGTTGGATAAATTATAGGGGGTTAAAGCCTCCTTGTGAGTTAAAGCTCACTAAAGGTTAGTTATTTCTAAACCAAACTTTGGAGTTACAACTCCAGGTTGATTTGAAGCTCAACCATGAAATCAATGTAACTACTATAGGAAAAATCTTGTCCCAAGCCTAGTTCTTGGTTTCAGTGGGTTTTTTCCCAGTTTGGATTTCCCACATTAAAAGTTGTGTCTTTGTGTATACTCATTTTTCTTGTACATGGTTTTATGTGTTTATCATAGAAAGTTTGAGAAAATTGAAATGTCAGTATAATTTGAACAGATATTGATTCGCCCCCTCTCAGTGTCCTGATTTCCAACATTACTCACGTACTCACCTCCATTGTCGGTTCTAAGAACCTTTATAGACCTTTTTATTTGTTTCTCATCAAGAACCTTAAATTATTGAAAGTGCTCAAAGACTTCAGAATTTATTGTAAGAAAGGACACCCAAGTGTAATGCAAAAATTCATCAATGAAGGTAAGTATATAAATCTATCTAGTAAACAAAGGAGATGGGAAAGAGCCAAAATGTCACTATGAACAATATCCAAAGAAAAAGTAGCTCTCCAGGATTTTCCTTTGTCAAAAAAAATTTCAGGGTGCTTTCTAACGGTACAACCTTCATAAAGACCCTTAGAAAATCTGACACAAGGTAACCTATTGACCATTTCATTTTGGCTTAATTTTTTAAGGTAATGATAGTTAAGATATCTGAAATTATCATGTCATAGCTTATTAACATCATCTACATAGGTAAGCAAGGTAGTGAGTGTCAAATTAGAAGTAAAGTGGGAGAAGGTATACAACATCTTCCTTTCCCTCGGCTACTGTAGTGTCATCGTGAAGCTTGTGTATAATCACCGAGTTAAGACCAAATTCCACTTGTATTCCTTCACCTAGGTGAGTGATTTACTAAACCGGTAAGAGATTGGTAGAGATATCCAGAACACTCAACACTTGGTTAAATGATCCACCATCCATCTCTACCACTACCAAAAACCGACACCGTAGTGTCATCACCCAATATGATTTGGGACATACCACATGGTTCAATGTTGAAAAACTCAACATGCGAAGATGCCATTCGGTGCAAGGCACCGGAATCGATAATCCACATCAATGAAGGAGAAACTCTAGCTAAAATGGCTTTTCATGTCTTCTTCTCAGATTTAAAATCCTTTTCTTTAGAAGACTCGACCTTCAGATCATTTTTTTATAGACTTGGGAACACTTATTCTATTCTTCTCAAGTAAATAAGTTAAGTGATGAATTTTTTTTCTCATACATTGATCCTCTTCATAGAAAAACTTCTTGTAATATGAACACTTACACTTTTCCTTCTTCGGTTTGGGATCAGACGTAGAAGCATTCGTGTTAGGCTTGGTTTGGGACTAGTTGGTCTTGGTTTCCTTCTTAGGTTGATCCTTTTTCTCTTTCTTCTTTACAGTTTTCTTTTCCTTACCCTTACTTGCCACAAGGACATGTGACTTGGATTTAAGATTCCCCATTTAAATGAGTTTGTCTTGTTCTCAAACGAGTTGGGACAAAAAATTGTCAAATGAGGGAATTTTCCAAGTAATGCCCAAGGAAGCTTTCATGGCATGGAAATTCGAAATGAAGACAAAGTATTTGGGACCTAACTTAGAAAGAATCAATAAGATCAACTAAGAATATTTCTTCTACACTTTGCATTCCTTTAGAAGTAATCTAGTGTGGATGAACTTTGAAAATAATGCATGTAGGTTTTCAAATTCACTAGGATTTAATCCTACTAGTTCATTTTCCAACTCATGTGCTCCCATGTCATCTTGTTGTCTAAATATAGTGTTCAGCGTTTTCCATGCTTTGTCAGGTGTATTAGACGACTCAATTTGGTAGAGAAAATCAGGAGAAATGGACATAGAGAGAATACCTAAGGCTTTATCACATTGGTTCAACCACTTAGATTTTTCAAGCTCATCATCAATTTCAGTCTCAGCTCCCATGGTGATACGAAATAACCCTTTACCCCTTAGTTTCATTACAATCTTCGATATCCATTTGAAAAAGTTAAATGTCATGAGCAAAGGAATCAAAATAACATCCATCACAAAGAGATAGAAAGAAGGAATGTAGAAGGAAAAACAAATAAACACAACCACCCTAGAAGAATATTAGCACCCCTAGATTTGACACTTTATAGTTTAGTGCGTTGATTACAATCAGGTGTGAACGTGCTTCGTGAAACAATTAAACAATCATCTTACAATTAACATAATAAATTGCAAAAGTGGAGACCCACAATCAAGTTTCATTGATCGCGATAGTTTGGAACCATAAGAAAGCACAAAATAAGAAAAAATCAAGAGAAGGAGAGAAAACACAATCCTATGTGAGATAAAGTGACTCACATCGCAGCAAAAACCCCCTTGCCGCAAGACTATGGCGGATGCACTCATTAGTCTGTAAGCAATAATAAGGGTGATACAATATAAAAACCAACTCGAAACAAGTCCAAAGGACCTTTAGGATGCATCAAGGGCTCCTGGAAGGTAAAAACACTAGGAATGGCGCTATACACTCCAGTAAAATATTAGTAGCAAAAAAACACCAATAACATTAGTTTTCGCACTTTAAAATTGCTAGTTAATCTAATTTTAGAGATTAGAGATGATTAAAAATGTGATTATAACGTTAAAAAATGATAATATTACTAATAATCAAATTTGGTTAAAGCTCCAAAATTTAATTAGATGCCTAATTAAAAATATTAAAGCCCTAACTTAAATTAATTTTAACCACCTTTTAAAAATATTATTAGATCCTAACTTAACACTTAAGACCTAACTTTTGATTATATTTCCTTACCTTTTTTTTTTTAAAACATGACCCTATAAAAATTTAAAAAATCCACTTTAATGTTAAAAGCTTCGAAAAAAACAAAAAAAAACGAAGCAAAAGGCAGGGGGATTTTGGGAAACAAGGTCAAAAAAGGAAAGGCTTGGTCATCGAGTGAGCAAGGTGGAGGGCCAAAGAGTTCCACGTGGAGTTTGATCAGATCCCAAGTTAGGAAACTCTGCACTAAGACCAGGAGAATGGGATAAGGCCAAGGTGAATGCGTTAAAATCCAAGGAAGCTACATGCTTGAGGAGAGATCAGGGTAATACCTCAATGCACAGGGAATGCAGGTTCAAAGAGGATGTACAGCATGACATTATACGACTGAGTAGGGATGAGAGAAGGGGTTTGAGCAAGGCCACACGAATTTTAGAGAAGGACCAACATCAGACAAATTCAAATAGCAGGGCAAGTGAATTGACCCCCAACTCAATACAACATAGCTCACAGGGAAAACCGAGCTAGAGGGAAGCAACACACTTTTTAATGACCCGACTAAGTAGACGCAAGAAAACACATTAAAAATCACCTCACCAAGGACAAATAATTCGGTTCAAAAATAGGGTAGGCAACGAACTCGGGGCAAAAAATAAGAAACCTAGTTGAGTCAAGGAAGGAGCTCACAGAGCTCATATGTAATGCAGTCAAATGCAAAGAATAGTCAGCTCGATGCAAGTAGAATGTAAACGACCAACATGCAATGCAAAACCCAAACAACTCACCCATTCAAGATAGCTCGACATGGAGCTCACCGAGCTCTGTAAGAGCTCAGACGAGCTGAGAAGGATAAAGACTAGAAATACAGGTAGCAGGGAAGGAGACAGGGAGAAGTTTCGGGTAGATAATTTTCACTAAAATTTATACTTTTAATGAAAATTAATAAAACTGATCAAATTGAAAAATGTAGAACCTACCTCCAATAGAGTTTCCCTCTACAGTAAGGTGCAGCTAGCTAAAGTTGGTGGTGAATACCCTTGAAACTGCACATGCACAACTAGAAAACCACACAACCTCCAAACAATGAGCTATTAAAACCAATTAGAAAGATTTCAACAAATGAACAAAAAATTTCATGAAAAGCATGAAAATTGAAACCGGAAGTAATTAGCAACCAAAATAAATGAGTGCACATTTACTAAACAATAACTTTGATACCATGTGATATTTTTCTACAAGGATCAATACGGAACCCCGTGCACATCAAATAAGTTACACTCCAATGGTAACATGATAGCTCCAAGTAATCAACAAGAATCGAACAATAATGGAAAATCATGCATAAGGTAAAATACATCTACCCATTCTCATAGATCGAAATAAGAGGGTACATATAGGTGTTTTGTGTAACTCTTGTGCCTGGAAAATCATCCCCTCCATGAGGATAAAAGGAGTTATGATTCCAAAATGAATGTAACTCCTATGACACCATTGACACATATAACAATGACAAATTATATGATGAAATCTGACATGTGTCACATAACTCCTAAGACATATGATCTCACTAAGTGAGATGACTCACCATGTAATATGGAAAATATGTTGAGGATGATGAAGAAAGTCACACACACCAACACATCTCTTCTTCATCCCGTTGGTTTATTCCTAACTTTTTCCTTGATTCTCGAATAATCAATAACTTTGTAACTCCTTGCAACATTTGCAAACTTATCCTTCTTCATTCCAAGGAAAACATTTCATCCCACAGAGTCCTTCGTGTTCCACGGAATTTCCTTTGTTCCAAAAATTTCCTTTGTTGCATGGATTTTTCTCATTTTATGGGGTTTTCCCTTTGTTCCATTGCTAGATTTTTTGTACAACTAACTTGCCATTAACCTTTCTAGCACTTTTGTGCCTTAATTCACTTTCCACAATGTCGCATATCATTTTCCTTTATTATGTAGCTTTTATTTGTTCTGCATAATTTCCTTTTTTCCTCCACATTTAACATTTCTAACATTCCCGCACTTCATTTTACATTTTCATGTGGCATATGTCTCTACAGGTTTGTTCTTTTGTCACACGGACTTAAAAACCTATGGAACACTACACCTTTTGAACTCCATAGAAGACCAAGTTCTTGATTTCCATGAAATATTATATTTTAACTTTTTTTTAACACTAAGTTTTCCACTTCCACGGAACACTAAGTTTTCCACTTCCGTGAAATACAAAGTTCCAAATTACTTTGTTACACTTTAATAATATGAAGTTCTGACTTCCTTTTTCACACTTTAACTTTGTTATCCTTCTTTGTGGTGTCATGTGACAATTTTTTCATGTTTTTCAGCTTATGTGTTTATGACCTTTTTCTTTATTGTGTGAATTTAGCAAAATTTAGACAACACTATGATTTTTCCATTCCCATGGAGCACTAACTTTAATCTTACATTCTCAAGTCTTCGACAAAACACTACACAATATTGTTTGTGCCCTTCCTTCTAATAGTTTCATGCAACATGTCTTTCACACACTTCAAAATAATAAACATTGCACAAAACATTCCATGCACACTTTCATAATCACCTACAATTTTTTTCATGCATCCTTTACATTTCCATCCTTTTCCAACTCTGTGCGCTCTAACACATAACCAAAACTTCAAAGACATGAAAATTTAAATTTTTCCCATGATTTTCCTACATCATATTCCCATGAATAATCTAATGATGAGCCCACTCTCTCACTCAATCCGTGTCTTAAGGATCTACCATAAATCCCGTATAAGGAACCTATTCCTTTTTCTTAAGACAAGGTTTTTCAATCTTACAAACCTCATCCCATCATGGATCCTTCATTCATTTATCATCTTCCTAAATACCATTACTATACTTACCATATGACAAAATGTAATTTCCTTGATGAGATCAAATTTATGAATTGAAAATTCCCTCTAATAGAGATCATGTGTGCCTCCCCATAGCATTGTAAATTCCTTATCTAATAACTTTACCATTTAGAATATGCCTTAAAAGCAACATAAGTCCTTTCATCCCACCTTTCCCTAACCCCAACATTCACAAAATTAAAACTATTGATCCTCCCTCGTCTTCTTAAACTACTTGGTCTATCACCATAGATTTCCCCAAAGATGATATGATTAAGGATGAATTATTTTTCTGTGCCAACAATCCTCTCCTAATTAGTGTCATCATTCACAATGCCAAAGATAGAAGAGTCTTAGTGGATGAAGGCTCAAACATTAATGTTACTTCCTTATCTCTCATTAAAAATATCATATTTTCACTAATGACCTTAATCATACATGAATAACTTGTCGTGGATTTGATTAAAACCTTTGTAAGTTGCTCATCTTTATTTATCTCCCTATTATTGTTGGCCCAAATACCATCCGCACCAAGCTCAAGGTTCTCAATTAGCCTCTTTCCTACTATATTTTATTAGGTATACCTTAGACACAATGCATGTTCATAATCATGTCATGCAAGTATCAATTCCTTAAATTCATCCATAAAAACCAATGGTGTAACTATGATGGTGATCCTAACCCTTGGGATATACCTATCCATTCTTCGACAAGTCCTTCCGCATCCTCACTTCTCCCATGGTTCCCAATGCTCCATATCCTGAGTTTTATGACTAAACACCTAAAATTTAGGTCCCTTTAGTTGACTCAAATAATGATTAACATAATGATCTACAAAACATAGTTAACAAGAATACATTACCCAACGCCATTACATTATGGATTCTTCTAATTCTACTACCCTGAGACCGGTTTCCTTCCATTCTAGAATAGAAGAGCATCCTCGTAATGTCACTTCTTCTACTTGTAGTAATAAAAATATCCTAGGGTGCAATGATTTTTGGATTTCTCAGCTCTTTATAGACCATCCCCATCTTTCCCTACATTCTTTTAGAAAAAATTGAGTTATTTCCAAAGATGGTAACTTTGACTTTGATTTATGTGATTGTGATGATCTAGCAACTCATGCTAATTCACATATCATCAATGAAGAGTACATATTATCTCTTTTTGAATCATGAAACCTATGTGTTACTGATTATCAACACATTTTATAAATGATGTATACCTTTAATCATGATGTATACATGGTTTTTACATCGTATGAATTTGACCCACCTTCCTATGACACTAGGGATAAGGAGATGAATAAAAGTAACCTTGGGTTCCTCTAACTAATACTCCTCTCCTAGATACCCCATAGACCTCCAACAAATTTCCAATTATTAAACCCATCATACATATCCACATTTTCCTTTTTCAACCAAGATCAACATTACTACCCGTAGAATCAATTATGTTATTTGTAGTATAGATCTATTTGATGTCACCATCCCATATGCACATTGCACATTTAATCATGTCAATATCATTTCATCATCCCCAAATTCTATCAATATTTAATGTTACATGTTGATCTTGTTAGTCCAAAATTTAATTTAACTAATAATTTCATACATTGTGCTACTAGCATGGATAATCCCATCGTTTGAAATGATCATTCCTTCCCCCTCATCATAAAATTACTATAGATGCTAAGGTCCTTGATATCCAAAAAATCAGTTCCCTATAACACTGTGATCGTAAGTGGTATGTGGCTCTTGAGATGGATGTTGAATATAATAATCCTCTACCTATCCTTGATAATAATGAGGCTATCCTTGAGATCTTCCATACATGCAAGGACATTTTTTCTTTCCAACATCGTAAAAAAAATTCACCTATATCATCAACCACCTCTCTTTGATAATTTAATTAGTGTGGTTGATCCTATTAGTGAATAAGTTTCCAATATTCCAAAATCACACTACCACTTTCAGGATGGTAATATCATGTTCTCTGAAAATACCATTAATGTCCAAACAGATGATGATCCATCCCTTGTATTCATTTTACGTTATTGACTTCCCCATCTACATGAAAGGCATCATGAATAAATTCATAAAACAAATAGTTTTTTTCTTGGGGATAATCTGACATGCTCGATATTGATCCGATATTTTTTACATAATATTATATAAAAGATACAAAAGTTCCCCCTAAAATAAATAATCTTTTTGTAAGGAACTTGTTAATATCCTTGATGCATATTCATCCTCCCTATTGGTTATTCGAAATGGTTCTCCAACATCATTACCATTTTCCAGAAATCCACATTATCCATATGAATTTGCATTAACTTCCATAACCTTAACCTTTCCTTCCCTAAGGATGAATTCCCTCTACCTTATATTAATGACATCATATATTTTACAATGGGTTATGAGATGTTATTACTTATGGATGGATTTTCCTGCTATAACCAAATCCAAATAGCCCCAGAAGATCAACATAGGACCACCTTCACTACTAAATGGGGCATTTATTACTAGGTTTAAAAAAATTATTGGGTAACTTATCAATGGTATATAACTAAAATATTCCATGATCTCATTCATAAAATTGTTTAAGACTATATGGATGACCTTCTCATCAAATATCAATGTACAGAGGATCATTCCTATGACTTAGACATTCCTCTTAACCACCTTTGTAAATACAAGGCTCACCTTAACCAAGGAAAATGTATCGTTTTCATCACTCAAGGAATACTCTTAAGATTCCTCATATCCAAGTGATGATTATATTTGGATATTGTGAAGATAAAATCCATCCTTGACATGCCTTGACATATATCTATCTATGATATCCACACTTTTCTAAGGAAATTTTGGGAAACCCAATAGTTTTTCCTTAAATTTTCCTATCACACTCATCCATTAACAATATACTTAAAAAGGATGTCACACTTGAGTGGAATAAATATTTTCAATGATCCTTTGAAAACTTGAACAAGTTTATCCTCACTACCCCTGCATTGCAACCTTCCTCTCCTTAACGTTTGTTGAACCTCCACACCTCATCTACCCTTTTATTTGTTGGGAAAATTTTAGTTCAAGAGGATGAAAAAATTAAGGATCATCCTCTTTAATACATTAGAAGATATATTCTAGATTATGAAACTCGATATACATCTATAGAATGAGCCTTCCTAGCCATATTTTTGTTGCTACTAAACTTTGACACTATATGATTTATCAAACTACCTAAATCAGCATTCATACCGACCTGCTTCCTCATTTATTTTCCCATGTTTTCATTCCTAAAAATTTAATTGGTAAGTGGATGTAACTTATCATGGAGTTTTATCTATGTACTATCACACATAATACTATCAAAGGCCAAGTCATTACATATTGACTCTCTACTAATCCCATATCCACAACCCAAACCATTCTAGATCAACAACATGGTAAAATACAAATCCATTATCCTCAACATGAAAGTTTCTATTTCTTTTAATAACACATATTGCCATATCATGGGTGACTCTCAGCTTATTTTTTGAAAATTCAATGGCGCTTATCAATACATAAGTGATAACCTTAAGGCATATCACAAAACAGTCCAATAGTTGGCATGAAACTTCACCCTTTTCACCATCAAATCCATTTCTCAGGAAAACAATTCTTAGTTAATTCATTAGCCTCATATGCTACCCAATTTCAAACTCACTTGGATCTCCAAATTCACTATTACAAGGTCTACATCTGTAGCACCCCTTCCACATAACTTTATCTCAATTCTAATTTTATTTTCCATATGGACATTGTCCCTACTACCCACAGTTCATGGTATCAGGACATCATCCAATTTCTCCAACATAAAACCTAACTTTTGAATGGTGGCCATCATGAAAAATATGAAATTTTAAATAAATCTCTCAAGCTGATCTAGAACATGATTTCAAATAATCTATTTTTGAAAAGTCCTGAAAAGCTATTTTTAGTGGTTTTTTGTTGCTTTTAGTATTTTACAGTTTTAGGGGTATTACGATAATTTTAAAATTTTAAAATATGTAATAATAGCTAAATTTATATGGTCATAGTGATGTTTTATGAGTGTTTTCCATCATCTTTCCAATGCATCATGCGGTTAGCAAATTGGGTCAAGGGACTAGGAGAAGTGACCCTAACAAGAAACACTACATAAAATAATATTAATATGATAGATTTTGGATTTTTTCCACTTTAATATTTTTAAATCCATCCCTGATTTGAATACGAATGGTATCCATGTAGGGTGATATTTTGGTTCCAATCCAGAAGCCTTCATATTCAATTTTTAGTAGTTTTTAATATTTACCATTGTATAGTTATAAAGTAGCTTATTTGAATAAAGAGATAGAACTTTGGGATTACATCTCTATTATGGAGTTTTCCAATTTTTATACAATTTAAATTTTTAATAAAATAAGTAGGATTTTACAACACTTTCGTTGTGAATTGATTTTTATAACACATTAAGCACCATTGTTAGTGTATTGTCTATGTCAGGTTGTAACTCAATCCAGATCGTAAGTATGTTATTCAGAATGGAATTATCTATTACCATACATTTTAAGGTACCCTAATATGATGTTTAGGATTAGGTTCCTTCTATCCTTAAGGAAATACATGAAGGAACTTACAGTGGACATTGTGACAGTCATGCCACATCCCACAAATACTTATGTATGGATTAAGTTTTACCTGCTGAGAAGCCAATGCACATGTCTTTGCCAATAAATATAAATTGTATCAATTTCACAATGATCTAATTAACTATCCGTCGGATGAGATTAAATTAATTGAGGCTACATGTCCCTTTATTATGTGGGATTGGATTGTATCGATAAAATTACCCGCACTCAAGATAGACATATTTTTATCATCACCGCTACTGAGTACTTCACTATGTGGGTCGAAGCTATGGCTCTTACCAATATGACAAGTGTCACCACTTCCAAATTTATTCTTAACCAAATCATTTACCAATTTAAAATTTCTCACACAATCATCTCTAAGAATAATGGGAATTTCAAATGCAAAGAAATGAAACATCTTTGCACTAATATAAAATCAAGCATAAATTTTCAACCACTTATCACCCATTATGTAATAAAAAAATTGAATTGAATAACAAAATTCTCTAAAAAATAATTCATAATTCATGCACCAACCAAAATTTAAAACTTTATCATGTGCTTTGGGATTATCATATCATATAAGTTCATTTTTTGGGTCAACCCCAATCTTACTTGTATATAGTACGGAAGTAGTCCTTCCACATGAGGTAGAGTTACCTTCCCTCTACATTTCTCTCAATGGGATCATTCCAAATAAGGAAATTTATGAGGCACATCTACATGATCTTGGTCTACTTGAAAAAAATTCTCTGATGTTACTCACCATAAATGTGAATACAAATAACCCATTGCTAAACAACACAACAAACTCATTAAGCCTAAGACATTCAAATTCAATGATCTCATCTTGAAAAAATATTATACCCATGATAAAGAAGGAAAAATATGCCCAAAAGTGGTGGCGAACCTATTTCATTAAAGACGTCACTATCCCAAGTACATACCACTTAAAACCAATGAAGGACACATCTTTAAAGAACAAACAAATTCTCAATTTGTCAAAAAATTATGTGTGATGTTATCACTTATACATAGTCATTTTCTTGGACATGTCTACTTTATAAGGAATTATCCAAATTAATTATTTCACCAACTTGTAATTTTACTCTATTTTTCATCCCACTTAGGTCTCTATGACCATCATCTCCTATCTCATATACTTTGGTAATTTATTTATCCATACCTACAGGCCTACTAAATTCATGACATTGCATCCTGGTTAGCACCCTCTGTCTCACTTTATTATACTTATAGAATCTACTCATTTTTTATTTTTTCTCTTTAACACTATTATCCACCCCTAAGCTATCATCCTCATTTCTCACTACAATTTATCCTTCTAATGGCCTCCTAGCTAGGTGATTTATGTCTTATTTTATTAATTATCTTCTAGTGATTCTTTTCATTCTTGGCTCTTTAGGGTTACAAGAAGCTATTACATCGACCACAAGCAAGCCAAGTGATGCCAGAAGGTAAGTATGAGGTATGTTTATTTTGTTTGATGGATATCATAATTTATTTCCTACACTTACATTATTAATTTGTTTCTATTATCTACTTTTAATTTCAAGCATTATATAAGTCTT
This sequence comes from Taxus chinensis, assembly GCA_019776745.2. Lineage (NCBI taxonomy): Eukaryota > Viridiplantae > Streptophyta > Pinopsida > Cupressales > Taxaceae > Taxus > Taxus chinensis. The sequence goes on along the minus strand of CM034151.1, from coordinate 253,577,128 downwards.
ATTCCAAAAACCATCTTATGTTTCAATATTGTGACATGCATGATCTTTGGTTGGGGCATTTCCATACATCTCATTTTTTACACTTGTCAACATTTTCTCTTGTAACACTTATTTCAGTAAATATATACACATTCCATTCTAAGCAGCTAAAAATATAGCTAATATTGGAATCCAATATTACTAGTTTTGGATTCCAAAACTTTAAATATTAGAAATTACTAAACTCCAAAATCACAAATATTGGAATCCAAAATCACATATGTTGGAATCCAAAATCACAAATATTGAAATCCAAAATCACAGATAGTTGAATCCAAAATCACATATATTTTAATCTGAAAAATAAAATATTGCAATCCAAAAATTAAAATATTGGAGTCCATTATACCTCTTTTCGGAGTCTGATATATCAAATTATGGATGACACTAATGAATATGGGTGAAATCATTTAATGTTTTATGTACAATTTGAAAAATGGATCTTTTCAATGGTAAAAATCCTTTATCATTAAAATAAGGTGATTTAAATAATTAAAATGCCTAGTGGCCACTAGGCTTTAATTATGATTTTAAATATGGTTCTTTTAAGTTGTTAAAAGCTTAGCGGTCGCTATGCTTTAATTACGATTTTAAATATGGTTCTTTTAGTTTTTTTAAAATCCTACCACTAGGCTTTAATTACAATTTTAAATATGGTTCTTTTAATTTATTAAAAGCCTAACATTCGTTAGGCTTTAATTACAATTTTAAATATGGTTCTTTTAAGTTGGTAAAATCCTAGTGACCGTTAGGCTTTAATTACAATTTGAAATATGGTTCCTTTGAGTTGTTTTTAAAAAATTGACATAGGGTGACGATCAAGATGTGGTGAATAATTTGGCGATGCTTTTGGATTACGAAACATTTTACCTTATTAAAAAAAATTAAGTAATATGCTCAAAATAGTTTGGTGTACTCGTATGCCCAGTATAGAAGATAAGAAAGAAAGTAAGAAGAATGTGTATGAAATGAAAATGGGAGAGCATGCCCTTACTACAATACTTGCGTATAGACATGTTAAAAACGCCAGTGCTAAGAAAAATAAGAATAATCTTCAACATATCATCAAGAATGAAGTTAGGGTGATGTTGGAGAGAGGGGGAAGGAATGACAGAGAGATGGAGAAATGGAGAACATCTGATTAAAAGGAAAGTGTCAGATACTAGATCTAGATAACATTTTGTTCCATCAAGGGAAACTGCTAATGATAGAAAAGATATGTGAGATACCTCCAAGTTCATTTAGAATTTTGAGGAAAATTTATGAGTAGCCTTGTGTCCTTACTTCGAAGCCAAAACCCCTTGCAAAATAGAAGAAACTAGTCAAAAATATCAGACATGTTGGATTGGGCAAAGTTTATATTCATGAAAATGAAGCAACTGAATAGAGTGTAGAGTAGAGAGTATGAATCTTCACTATTTACGGATGAGAATTTACTTTTTGTGCATAAGCACAGGTACTAATAAGACCAATGTTGCAATGTTAACCATACTTCAACAAATTTCTCTCATTTGGTGTCCAGATAATTTCATTGAGTCGAGTAAGTGTATGATTGTTTACACAGTACTTATGAAAGCACTAGTTGTGGAGGTGTTTGGGAATTTGCCAAATCCTTAAATTCTTGACCATCATTAAAACTAGTGCTTTCATAGGATCCATGAATATAATCATAAACTTAATCGAGTCAATAGACCCATCTTGACTCCTATTGAGAGAAATATGTTGAAGTATGGTTAACATGGCTACATTATTCTTACCAACATCTATGGTTACGCACAAAAAATAAAATTCTCATTAGCAAATAATGAAGTTTGATACACTGTGCTTTGCACTCTATTCAATTATTTCATTCCCCTAAATACAGGATCTGTCCAAGCCGGCATGTGCAATATTTTGACAAGTTTCTTCCCTTTTACAAGGGGTTTTGGCTTCAAATATAGGACCTTAACTTTATCATGACCTTTCGTAGTCTATCTAATTGAACCTCGACGCATCTCAGATATCCTACTTTCCATCAGTAGTTCCCCTTTGTACCTATTTTTATACACAATGTGTCTCTAAAGATTAAAAAAATATTGTCTCTACTCCAAACCTTTCGTAGATCTTTAATTGAAATTCCATATTGGACATTACAATGTTCATTTCCCAAGCAAGTATTGGTTTCAATTTAGTTACTAATTTTTTTCAAAGCCTTTGTCATCTTTTCAACTTCAGTGGAAGCTAGATTGTTAGACCAGAAACCCCCTTCAAATTTGTTTGATAGAAAATTTAAAAATTCTTTGAGGCCTCCTCGTAGGTTGATAATCTCCTTGCCAAACTTGAATGCCATCTCCTAATGGTTTTGGTTTTTCTCATATAGCAAACCCTCTAAATCTAAAATAAGTAAATAATCCTTTTGGCTAACTACATAGAAGTAAATAATTTTATTTTCAATCGACCGTAATTCAATTATAACTAATTAAAACAGACAACATTCAGGTACCAATCATTGATTGAGCTCGCGTCATGGCTTGCTTCACCTTCGCCCATTGTCGGTTCTTGCGATGGACATTCTATTTAAAAAAGCATTAATCAATTTCATGTCAAGGTAAATAAAATAATGATAACACTTGCTTCTATGCATTTTGCTACCCTTGTTGGACATTATTTCTTTTCTATAGATGTATATTAGTGACCACTAGGCAAAGCCACTATTGGCTAGATAATCCATAATGAAAATGGGGAGCTTAGTGGTCATCATACTTTGTATAGACATGGTATCAAATAAATATAAAAAATAGACCACTTGGTTATTACTCTATGAAAACTAGCCCATTTTCTTGATTTAGTTATAATGAGTTCCTATGAATTTGTGGGGATTATAAATGGTTTTGTTTATAATTACACATGACCAACATACTATCTTTTGACTTCCTATTCATGCGTGATGTGCACGTGCCCTCCACATTTTTCATCAACACTGTAAAAAGGTAAAGCATTGTTACGTAAATGATAACCATGACAAATGAAAAACATAGCGCATTGATTCTTTTATAAAACAATTAAACGCTAATCACTTGGTATATATTCATTGGTTGTTTGGGCAACGAATTTTGGCAGAATAAGTTGAATCAGTTATATGTCAAGAACTTGATCATCTCTAATAGTTACTTCATGTCTTTTTTGGTCATATGCATAATTATCGAGTGTATTAGTAGCTTATTTCAGTTCAAAGGAATTAAAATAAGATTTGTTCAAGTTATCTTAATTGATGAACCTTTTTTCAAATGAGAATAGTAGTGTCTTAAAAATAATTCTTGATCATGTGCCTCAATAATAAAAATCGTAGATATATCGGAGTCAACTAAAGCACGCAATGCAACACTACTGTCATAAAGCACTATTATTGGAGAATTTTTGGAATAGTTTCGAGTGAACATATGAGACCACAGATCATAAGATATCTCACAAATAAAATGGTGTCTTACCTTGTAGTCTAATTTCACTTACAGTCACCAATTGTTGCGGTAGCTACTCCATCCAATCCCTACTGATAATATTCTCTCGTCATCGTCAATGTCACAATTTTGCACACCAGTTATTATGTACAAAAGAAACGAGCTTTTATATATTCCATTGTTGTCATAAAATTTGTAACAACCATCCATAATTGATTCACCCTATCTTTAACCTTTTCCATGTATTTTTTAATTATTTCTCTTAACATTTTTGAATGTACAATTGGTAAGAGAACAATAATGATACAATTTAGCAAACTAGATCCGACAACTATAAGCAAGTCCATTATTACGTCAAAAGATATATCCCTAGACAAATTGCAGAAGTCTGGGATCAGACATTCTGCATTGAATGGATTAGTCGATGGAATAACTAATATAGTTGACAAAAACTTAAAGGGATGTGCACATTGATAAGTAAACTCTTTTGTGTCTTCCATCCTTGTCGGCATATCTTCTTCCTTTGAAATCACATAGTTTTCTAAAATTCTTTGAGCCTCAGTTGGAAGAACCTTTTCCACTTCAGGATCAATTTTTCATTTTGCTAATTTTTCACTTCCTTGGGAATCAGATTTTCTTTTTCATTTTATCTCTTCTCCCAAGAATACAGACAACTAGCAATAGTGAGATTCATGTATTTTGAATTTTCAATAACATTGGATTCATTGCATTTTTCCAATACAATATTATCTAGATGTGTATTTTTCAAATACTTCAGTACTTTCCCTCTCATTTTTGTCACCTTTTACTCTCTGGTAGTAAGATTCAAATGTCTTTATTATGACACCAGGCTCAAAAAATCTAGTTAGCCATACATTCCCTAATTGCACTTTTTTGTTAGTGTTAATAGTTCTTCATTGGTCATTCCTCTTGCAACCCTGAAGGAATTGGTCGTGAACCTTTCCAGTGAATTTGGCTGAAAGTTTGGTTGGTTATCCTTAAAAGGAGAACAATCAAGCCCACCTGATCTAAATAACTCAAAGGTTTTTTTCCATTTACTCAATTTATTGGTAGGCAACATTAGAAAATTCCATTTATCATATAGACTCTTTGGATTTTACACGATGAAAATAGTAAGACATTGTTTCTCAAAGCTCTGCATTCAAAGTGTAAATAGTATATTTACGTTGTGAATTTTACAAAATAAATGATAAATACTAATGCAATAAAATTAAATTACATTACTTTCCACTCCTCAGTATTTATGTTTCCCACTCTGAGCCTCTGAGGACATCCTAGTGATTACCAAACTGATCGAGCCTTGTAGAGAAAATCAATAAACTTGGTTTTAATCCAAGTGTTGTTTACTTTGTTTTTTTGCTCATAAATAATAACAATGGATTTACTATATGGTTTTGAAGAAAAAATGTGAGCCTTTCAAAATTGTAGCCTAGAATGTAAAGACTTGTAAGTGCCTTCGGCTATGATTTTTTTGGGTAGAAATTGTATGTTTTCCGTCCAGTATGTAGAAGTGTGTAGACACCAAAATTGGGTCATATTTCCATTAAAACCCCGTCAAAAAAATTAACCATATCCTACCTATTCATGTCTCATAGTACACATGATTAATTGAATTAATTACCTTAATTAATTTAATTAACATCCTCACTTGACCACCTCACCCAGCCAACTCACCTAGCCACCTCACTCCATGACCCACTCAAACCCCATTAATGACCTAAGACCAAGTCTAAGCCTATCCTAACCAACTAGGACTTAGTCTAAACCTAGAATTAACTCCTATTAACAAACCTAAGAGGACTCTTACTCATCCTTCCATGATCTATCACTCGAGACTCAAATGAAGATTGAAGACCATGCCAAAAATAGCAACAATCAGGCTATTTTTGGCCAACCTAGATATTCCCGCCTTAACCGACACCAGTTATATCTCAACCAATGTCAGTCCCCTAACCGTTGTCAGTTAGGTTAAATACATTTCCAAAATCCTTTGCTGAGGTTGGTCATTCGATTCAGGATCTCACACAAATAGAGACTTGGAGCACTCAAATTTCTGAAGCACTCAGGAAAAGGAAAGCCCCTGGTAGCAGTGCTAAAAACCATCGGCATCCATCACCTTCTTCACGATCATGGATTCACATAGAGAAGCATACAGAGGCTCAAACTATTCTATGGCATGTACATGACGTCCCTTCTCTCTGGATATCTACCATCATTATTTTCATCACCTGCACTCTCAAGACCCATTCTTTAGTAAGTATCTAACATCTCTTTAGTTATCTTTATTTTCTTTTAGTAAGATCATCATTCCTCTCAGTAATTTATTTTTTTGTACATCCGTACACCTCCTTCCTCCCACCAACCTATCACCTTACCATATCTAGCCCTTTCACCTATCTTCACCCTCTCCTAGTCATCCCTGAGTCACTAAGGCCATTTTATGACCTCACCTTCACCATTTCCAGTCTCTGAGAAATCACAGAGAGCTTGGAAACCAATTTCTAAGAGCCTTTTACTAACTACCCTTACTGACACCGGTTAGCCAACCGACATTGGTCATCCTACCAAACCGGCATCAGTCACACAACCGACATCAGTTACTATGTTTGGTAACATACCTCAGACCAACGAGCTCATACCCATTCCCTAATAGCCCAGAATCACTCCTAATCTTTACCAGATCTTACCCAGAGCCTGTACCAGACCTGCAACCCAATACCAGCCCATCACCTGACCCATTTTGACCTCAATCACCTTTTATCTAACCTTTCTTATTTTTTTGCACAAGATACCTAAATCATTTCAATTCCAATAAGATTATTATTTCATGTTTATTTTGGATAGCATTAATACTGTTATATAAAAGTGGATTGACAACCTGTTTAGGAAGCATCATGCTTCCCAGATCTAGCTTCTGCTAGGCAGTCCACTCGTTGTTTTATTTAACTCTATCTGGTGGTATTGTTTTGCATTTTACAGGTAGTTCCTCCTAGCCAAAAGGGAGCTCTCGCAATCAGCATTGGATCAGGAAATCAGAACGCGCACACAACCTTCAACCGACATCACAAACAGGTATTCCTCCTTGGCCTATCACCCTCTATCTATTTCATTAATTTGTTAAGAATCTGGTGAAACATTTTGGCATGCCCAGTGGGACCCATCTGGGGTTCCTTACATTTATTCATTCTTAGGGAAATATTTTGTATGTTTGTTTCTTTTCAAAAGGAAGTTAACATTAAATTTTCTCCTTGGGAATCTTCTCTTTCTTCTATTTGTCTAAGTGACATTTGTATTTCGGGACTAAAAAGAATCATTCTTTTTCTTCTTGCATTCACATTAGTGAAATTCATTCTCTTTCCTATTCACTCTCTGTTTACATCAAATATCACATTTCGATTTGGGTTCTAAAATACTTGCATTTCATACTTCTATGCTTGCATTTTAGCTCACATTAAAACTGAGGGCAACCTATACGCTAGAAGTCATGCCCAGCTGATGGTTGACATAATTGAATCATAGAGCACTTTCTCTTCTCTCTCTCTCTTGCCAAACTACACAAATAAAAATTCACACATCTTCTTAAACAACACCTTACCTAGAAGAAGTTGTCAATGATCACACGATTAGAGGATTGACAGTGGGCACCCAACTGGTTTCTCTGTCCAGTCATTAACTCAGAGAAAGGACCACACCCACCAAAACATAACCTAAAACCACCCTTAGAATTTTCCTCTTCATAGGACACCTTCCCAACCAAAAAATTGTTCTAAATTCACAAAGTCAGTCTAAAATAGCATAAGCTAAAACATAAAATTCACTTATAGGATTGTGTGTTTTTCTTAGCTTTTTCTTGAGTTGTGTTTTGAGTTGTGAGGTTACGTTCTTCATTTTCTTCTTCCTTTCACACTCTGCCATCATAGTTGGTGTATTCTGACTATTTCTGAGTGTGTCAGGATCCATTATTATCATACTCAGTTTTCTGGGTTGATATTTCATCTGACTTAATTCACAAAAATCAATTTTCTTCACTTTTCAAATTTCACAGTGACCGGCATCAGTCTAGTGACCATCATTGGTTTACATATGACCATCATTGGTTTACCTAACCATTGTTGATTTCCATATATTTTTGGTCATTCTACCAAAAATAGCATTCATCACATCTTCTATTCTTTTTTGAAGTTCTCAGGACATCATCATACCCCCAGAATTTTAAAATCACAGTCAAATATAACTTCTTTATTTCATTTTCATCAGTTTTTACCTCATTTGAAAAACTATTGATTTCCCACAGTAACCGGTATCAGTTTCCTTAACTGTCATCGGTCACCCTGTAACCATCATCGGTTAACATAACCACCATCGGTTCCTTTGTTTTAATTTTTAATTAGAACACCGACCAGTTTCACCTCCCAGAATCTATCCTTTTCCATTTTTGTTGTTTTTTGTGTCATTTATAGAGTACAGTTTACTAGGTCTATGCTAATTCACATGGTTTTGACTCACAGCCAAGCCAACACCCTTGTGTTTCATGCTAGCCTTCAGCCACTTCCACCTATCCCATCACTACCTTCTATCTTGTCACATATGGATCCAACTCAACCCATCACCATTAGTACTAGCGATGAGGAGTTCACAAGACTCCTTGACCAGAATCCATTTCCCTATAATACTATCTTTCACCACTCATCTACCTGAGACTCCTCGGGATAGTTGGTATACGACATGCCCATGTCTATCCCTCCTACCCTCACCCCCACTTCCCCATCAGCTACCACTAGCTCAACATTACCTTCATCCACCTTACCACCTGTGGTGTCTCAACTGGACCCCACATCCTCTATAATTGTTGCACCTATGGAATCTATCACACCCATGGTGTCAACCATCCCTTCACCAACCACCCTTAGTATAGCCTCGTCTACACCTGTCACCTCATATATACTCGTTGCATCACAACCACCCATGGTGTCGGTAACCCACACCCCATTCCAAAACCTCATCCTTTCCATCCCACAGTCTCTACCCCCAATTACCACAAGAGTCATTACGACTACCCCACCTACTTACACACATCACTAGCAACCCCCAATCTCATCTATCACTTATTTGGGATATCTTCTACCCACATCTATTCCCCCTTTGTAGTTCTCATACTTGGCACCCCCATATACTAGGATGTCATCCACATCATACATCCATCATCAACCTCCTTATACTGCAAGGGGGCACCCATTCCTCACAACCCACCAATGACCTCATTAAGATGATGATGGAAAAGATGCAAACATTAGAAGCATCAGTTTCTGGCTCTCATAACTCCTTAACTTATGAAAAAATTTGTAATGAGCCTATTCATCCATCTATCCCCATTCACCCATACCCTGTACATTGGGAAATTCCCAAGTTCAACCATTTCAATAGTAAAGAAGACCCGCAAAAACACTTGCAGTTCATTCAAACATGGGTGCTATCTAATTTCCCATGATGGTGCTTTACTCCTGCAGACATTCCCCATGTCCTTGACAGGACCCATGTTAGATTGGTATAGTGGTTTACCCAGACATTCCATTTACTCATTTAACCAAGTGGCTCAAGCATTCTTGGACCATTTCTCAATCAATGTCATCAAAAAAGTCACCATGACTGACCTATACTCAACACGATAGTACGATGACAAATCTATCAGAGATTTCGTTGCTCACTGGCGAAGCCTTATCAACCAATTAACATTCTAGTTTCCTCAAGATGAGCTTATAGATTTGTTCACTAGAGCTTGTTTCCAGGAACATCTCACCAACTCTGTAAGTACAAACCTTCCATACCTTTGACGAAGCATTTACCATGGCAAAAACTTGGAAATTTGTGCCATTGAAGAGAAGAAATTTCAATTGCAAAACAAAAATTCCACATTCAAATCAAATGATGCTTCTTCATATTCAAATCCCCAAAATAATTATTCAAAAGCCAAAGGATCTACCAATGTGGTAGTTCTCAAAGCTGGTCCATCTCATCCATGTAATCAAGCCAAACCTTCCTCCAATATTTCTCTCGTTCAAAATTTTCAGTTCCGACGGGAACAACAAAAAGTACACTCCAATTGGAGAGCCCTATTCTTTAGTCTTAGAAAATATTCTTAAGGCCAAAGCCATTGCACTTCCACCCATAAAACCTCATACTGGTTTCATCCCACTCATCCTATGCCTGCATGGTATAAGGAACATGACTATTGTAATTATCATCGCGTCAAAGGCCATAGCGATGGTAATTGCATAACCTTCAAGAACATTGTCCAGGAAATGTTAGATAATGGAGATCTCATCCTGGACAACCCAAATGCACCAGAAAATCAAAACTTGCATATCTTTAAGAATTCATTTCCTAACCATACACCATCATCTAATCAAAATGGTGAACCTTCAACCAATGACAACAATGTCCATGAAGTCCATGATGTTTTTTGATGTCATACCAGTCATTCCTCAATTTCCACCTATCCCCTCTATCGAGGAGATTCTAGCATGAGCTCCTCTACCCACGGAGGATCCTACCTCATCTACTCCTTCACCCATAGAGGAGTCCCCTTCATCTCCCCCTTCACCCATGGAGGAGTCCATAATTTCTATTGATTCCATTTCACCATCTACCTCACAACCTACCAAACAATCAATGGTATTAACTCTACTACCCATGGGAGAATCATCATCACTTTCTTCTCCACCGAAAGAAGAATCTACCTCACCCCACCTACCGTCTCTCCTACCCATGGGGGATCCTTTAGACGTGCCATTTCCTATTGGTGATTATTCCCCATTAGCATTCCAGGATCCCATTGATCTTCTCTTGGCTCTTTTACCTACAGAGTCTGAGGCTAACCAGTTCCCTGTCTCACAGACATATTTTATAGGGATTGCCACTAAACCAACTACATATCCTCTTACAACAATGTCATTTTCATGCCTGGTTGACCACTTCAATTATGTTGATAATTCCATGCTTTGGGGATGCCTTCGGTTACCCTTTTCAACCCAAATGCAGATGTCACTTACTGATACCTCCACGATCTATCCAAAGGTATTTCAAGTGACCAAATCAACCATGACCATGCCTGTTGAAATGACTTCTTCTTCATCACCCTTTCCTACATCTGAACCTTTAACCACAACCAAACCCATTCCTATGCCTAAGAACCTACCTACACCTAAATCTTCTCCCATCTCTAGACCTATCACTACCCTGGGTGTCATGCCGACATCAAGCCTTGTCCATCCACCCATCAAATTGGACTTAGCCACGTCCTCCCAAGCTCACATAAAAACCAATCCTCCACCTAAAAAGAAGACCCAACTTTCAAGACCACATACACCAGTTTCACCCACCACACCTCTGTCACCTTCACCCCTTCCATCTATCCTCAGACCTCACCCATCTACCCTGGTCAAGAAACCTCCTACCCAAAGCAAATCAAAAGTGTAGTAGCCCACCTCTTCATCATGATCCTTTATTACATCCAATCAACCTACACAACCTTCACCATCACCCACAACTTTCTTACCACCTATACCCCCACCAGCTACCATAACCCCATCACTACCTATGAGAATTTCTTCTCTTCAACCCATACCTTCCACCCAGCCTCTACCAGCACCTTTACCACACCTCTGTTATCACCATGGCTAACCCATCCTCTACCATCATCCACTTTCCCTTCTGCATCATGTACTCCTACCTCACCTTTACCCAAGAAGGTGCAATCCAAGGAAAAGAACCCACTACCCTCCAAAAAGGTAGTTAAACCCACCACACCTTCTATTGCTAGTTCATCTACCATACCTTTACCCAAGTAGGTACCATCAAAACCTAAGATAGTACCACCTACCAAACCAGGTGGTCAAACCTATTCCACCTCCTATAACACCTCTTCCACCACAATCATCCACACCTTCACCCAAACCCACACTCACTTCACACTGTGATCCATTGGCAGGGTCTTATGCCAACATTTTAGCCAACCTCTTAGAGACCTCGGTCATCACATTACCTCCACTTAGACCTTACAACCCACTCAAACCCAAACCAAAGGGGTTTGATGAAACTAAAATTTGTGCCTACCATCGTGTGCCAGGACATGATGTAGAAGGTTGTAAGGCTCTAAAAACCGCTCTCCTCCAATTATGTCCTCCTGAAGAAAATTTTGATGAAGATGATCTTCTTGATGAGGACCCTATTCCACCTTCACCTGTCATCATACATCCTCATCCACTACCTATTCAGTGACTTGCATCACCACCTCCACAACCCTTTTATCCACCTCCAAAATTTGAGATCAACATGGTCCACATAAGAGAGCTCACCAAAACCCCACCAAAATGCCAGTGTGCCCTACTCATTTCACAAGGTTCTTACCCTGCATTAGGTTTTTTTCCATCATGTCATTATACTACTCATGACATACCTTCTCCATCCACCTCTCTTCCTCATATTAACATGATCCAAGTTGCCACTCGCACCCAAAAAGACAAAGGAAAAGCAAAAGCAACCAGCCCATCCACTAATCCTGTGCCTAACATACCATCTGCACCCACACCCAAAATCACCATTCAAGGACCCACATACCCTATTTCTGATGGGGTCACCCATCATACAATGATAAAACAATTACACCAATCCCCTCTAAAAATGTCTTTGTACGATCTCATCCAAACCTCTGAATCTCATCGACAAGCCCTCATGGAGGTTTTGCAATCCATCAAGGTTTTACCTAATGACCCCACACCAGTAGCCTCCATTATCACCCCTCACCATGTGGCCTCTCTTACCAAATCATCTCCTTCTTCTACCCCCACTCTCACTCATCAAGTGGCCGCCCTCAGCTTTTCTGATGAGGAGATCATACCTCTCCAATTAGATGACCCTGATCCCACTCTTTTCATCTCCATCTATATCGATAATATTCACGTTCGATGTGTTATGATCGATGGCGGTGCCAACATCAACATCATCTCCTCCCATACATATAATCAAATGTGCATCCCTTCAAATTGCATGCATAATAACCTAGTTATGTTGTGCTCCTTCAATGACACCATCACTTCCACCCTTGGCACCATTATTCTTCACATTCATGTGGGCCCCCGTACTGTGCTAGAATTATTCTACATTTTAGAAGGGGAATTCTAGTATAACTTGTTGCTTGGCCGACCTTGGATCCATGTCATGGGTTGTGTTCCTTCAACTTTACATCATGTGTAAAATTTGAACATGAAGGACATAACTATACCATCCCAGCTGACCCTTCACCATTTAAAACTTGTAACATGTTGTACCAACCTAATGATGTCCTCATACCAGTTAAGGCATCTACCACTGCCACCACTTCTCCTTCACCCACAGCCCCATCCACCAATGTTGCCACTACCTCACCCGTGCCTACCTCTTCTATTCCCACTACTTTCATGGCCTCTGCAGCCGACCCATCTGCTAACCCATCTAGTTCCCAACCAACTCATCCTTCTTCTTCCCAATCACCTAGTACTTCATCTATTCTGGCTACACACATATCCACTACCAATCCCTTAGAAGGTGTTTTTCAATGCCTCACTCTGGGGGAATACCACTTGTACAACATAAACACATTCCTTACTCCACAAGAGTATGGTAACCTACGCCAACATCCTCATTATGACCATCACATAGGTGAGGTCTTCCCTTATGGTCCTCCCCACCTTCACACCAACTTAACATATGGGGGACTTGACACTTCCACCTATTCACCCAAGCCCCCTTCCCAAACATGACCATTTTCATCTGACCTCCAATCTCTCACCAACCACCACTTTTCCCACACTTTCCTTCACCATTGTGCATGGAAAGGCTTTTGGCTTTGGGTTCTATGAATAGGGTCATCATACTGTCATCCCATGTACCACACATAAACACAAAGACCATAGTGGTATTGGCTTTTCTGAACCATCTTCCAAGAAGGCCCACATCGACCTCATCAAGGATGAAAAACCTTCTCCACCCCATTCACCAACATCACCACCTTCACCCACAGAGTCTATAGATCCCGAATCTATTCCTCCTAACTTTTTTTTTCATGAACACCATTTCCCTGGGACCTCTGACTTATCAACACGATGGCAAGGCTCCCTCTTCTCTTCCCTTCCTATATCCTGACATGATCGATGATGATACACCATCCATTAACATCATTCAATGTCAGGATGATGAGTCTATCCTCACCTACCTTGGTGTGGAAGATTCTTATATTCACCAGTCATTGCCTTATGAGACACAAACCATGTTAAATGAATCGACCATCAAAATCAATATTAACACTCACAATGACCCACACATTCTAAAGATTGGTCAATCTTTAGATGTTGCTGAACAGGAAGCTTTCACTTCTTTCCTCCAGGATTATAGCAATGCTTTTTCTTGGTCCTATGCTGATATGCCTGGTATTGACCCAAACATTGTGGTCCACAATATCATAACTGTTCCTGAAGCCAAACCCATAAAATAGAAGCTGCAAAAAATGCATCCTCACATTGCCCTTCTTGTCAAAGAAGAACTTCAATGCCTTCTCTCAGTTTCCTTCATCCTACCCATTGATTATCCCCAATGGATCTCTAACATTGTTCCTTGTCACAAAAGCAATAGGAGGACTCTGTATATGCATGGATTTCCATGACCTTAATTTAGCTTGCCCCAAAGACAAATTTCCTCTACCTAGTATTGACCAACTAGTTGATCTTACCACTGGCCATGAGATGTTATCACTCATGGATGGTTTCTCAGGTTATAACCAAATATTACTCACCCCAGAAGATCAACATAAAACCACCTTCATCACTCCTTGGGGAACCTTTTGCTATCGAGTCATGCCCTTTGGCCTTAAAAATGTTGGTGCTACATATCAGCGGGCTATGACTTATATCTTCCATGACATCATGCATCGTATATTGGAAGATTACGTAGATGACCTTCTTGCCAAATCAAAACATTGGGCCGAACACCTTACATTCCTGAAGGTCATTTTTGACCATCTCATCAAATATTGTGTTCACCTTCAACCAAAGAAGTGTGTCTTCACTGTTCTCTCAGGAAAGCTCCTTGGTTTTATCATTTCTTTGTGTGGCATAGAAGTCAATCCCACTAAAATCAAGGCTATTCTCAAAATTCCTCCACCTACTAACCTTCACCAACTTCGTAGTTTGCAAGGTAAGTTGCAATCTATTCATCATTTTATTTCACAGCTTTCCAACCGCTGCCACCCATTTCATCATCTCCTCAAAAAGGACGTCTCTTTCAAATGGGATGATGAATGCCACAAAGCCTTTGAGGCCTTAAAACAATACCTTCTCCAACCACCTGTACTCATTCCTCCTAAGGATAACCAACCATTTTACCTTTACATTTCTACTACAGATCATTCCTTGGGTGTCATGCTTGCCCATCACGATGATCAACACTAGGAGCAAGTGGTTTATTACATAAGTCATACCCTTTTGGACTATGAAACCAGATACACCCACGCTGAAAAACTCTACTTAGCCTTAGTTTTTGTTGCCACTAAACTTCATCATTACCTACTCAATCACAAAACCTTTGTCGTCACCAATACTGACCCCTTACATTACATGTATGCCAAGCCCTACCAACATCAATGTGTTGCACATTGGCTAATGCTTCTCACAGACCTCGACCTCAAATTCATCCATCAAAAATCTATCAAAGGTCAAACTATCGCTGACCAACTTGCAGATGCACCCCTCTCCAGAAATCAATCCTCTAACTTTGATTTCCTAGACGAATCCATTGCTACCCTCTCTTTGGATGATACCATTTACCAAATGACCTTATTCTTCAACAGGTTCCAAATGTCAGCATGGGGGTGGTGTAGGTGTTATCCTCATTCCTCTTGATGGTGAACCTATGCCACTATCTTTCAAACTAGATTTTGATTGTACTAACAATATCACCGAATATGAAGCACTCGTATTAGGTCTCCAAACCACCATCACCTTAGATGTTAAATCGATTAATATATTTGGTGACTCTCAACTGGTTGTAAATCAAGTCAATGGTATATACCAGTGTCGTAATGAAATACTTCAAAAGTATAAGCATCATGTAGACATACTTTTGACTACCTTTGACCATTATGAACTTCAAACCACTCCACGTTCCACTAACAAATTTGTGGATACCATGGCCTACCTTGCTTCTCAGATTCCCACCTCACCCTCTGACTCAAAAATATTTGTCATAGTACAAAGGCTGCAATCACCTTCCTATCTATTTTGAGATGTCAACCTTGTCAAACCATTCAACCTGACCCACGTGACCTTTGGTACAAGCAGTTTGTTGACTACCTTTCCCTTTCAGTTCTACCTCTAGACCTTACTCGTAACAGACAACACTCCTTTCTCAAAAGTGTCTCTCAGTATGTCATCATGGGAGGCCTTCTCTATAAACATGGTTTTGATGGTATCCTCTTGTGATGCCTTACAAGTTCTAAAATTCCCTACACCATCAAGGAAGTTCACGATGGAATTTGTGGAGGTCATTTCAGTGGCTTAGCTATCACCAAACACATCCTTCACCTGGGCTATTATTGGCCCACCCTCAACCATGATTGTTGTGACTATGTCAAACATTGTGTGAAATGCCAACAACATGCTAATCTTCATCACACACCTAGTCACACCTTACAGGTCACACGAGATCTTTGGCCTTTCTCTCAATGGGGTTTGGATCTTGTCAGAGAGATCAATCCTCATTCTTCACAATGCCATCAATGGATTATTACCGTAACCAAATACTACACTAAATGGGTAGAAGCCATCCCCCTCATCTCTACAAAAGCTGAGAAAATTTGTGAATTCATCAACCATCACATTATTTGTCACTTTGGTGTCCCTCACCGCCTCATCACTGATAACGGAAAACAATTCAAAAACAAAACCCTACAGAAACTTTGTGATGCCTTCGGCATTCAACTTAGTTTTTCTTCACCTTACTACCCATAAACAAATGGCCAAGCTGAATCAACCAACAAAACCTTGAACAAAATTCTTATGAAAGTGGTTGATGATACGGGAAAGGATTGGCACACACACATTCCTTTTGCTTTATGGGCTTACCGTACTAGTATTCATACCTCAACTACAGCCACACCTTTTTCTCTAGTCTATGGTACAGAGGTTGTCCTACCTCTCAAAGTCTAGATTCTGTCTCTTCATATTTCACTCAAAGAGATGCTTAACGATGATGACTTTCGCCAGGACCGTTTGGCACAACTTGAGTTATTAGATGAACGTCATCTTAATGCTCTTGATCATCTCCAAATCTACCAAAAATGTATCAAACATGCCTATGAGAAATGTGTCCATGAAAGACCTTCCAGGTCCGTGACCTCATCCTGAAGGAAAATCAACATGTAACCAAAGAGGAGAAAAGTAAATGGGGAAAATTCACTCCTAATTGGCTTGGACCTTATATCGTTACTCATACCTATGGATCAGGTGCTTATCATTTGTCTTCACTCGAAGGTAAACTCAAACCTGAGCCCCTCAATGCCTTGCATCTTAGACCATTCTATTGTTGAATCAAGTCCTATATCACCTTCCGTCTATTTCAATGCTCATCCCTTGAGCACCATTCACCTTCCATTTTACCTATTTTAAGGATCAACGACTAAACCAAGAATCATGTGATTACCCGTCACTTTTTCAGCCCTATCTTCAATATGAGTACCATGGCCCTACTCATGGCATGATTCTCATGGATACTTTTCATCTTTTTCAAGATGGAATCCCATGGTCATTCATAACATAAACTCTCTCTTGCATAGTTAGCCTCTGTGTGCTATGGTTTTGCCTTCAAACCAAGAGCCTATTTTTCTCTATAGTCTTGTCCATGACTTAAAAGTCCAAAAGAAAAGCAATATCAAAATTCAAATGGTATTCAACTCCTTGAGTCAAACTTCTAGAAAAAAGATGATTCCCTCAAAAAGGACATCTATTCTCTCTAATCTCATTGCTATAAATAGACTGCTCCCTCGAAGGACAACTATACAAAGCTAGCCATATTGTACTTAGTCTCTCATCAAAAGAGGACTATTCTTGCAAAATAAAATAAAATATTCAGAAGCTTCCCACATCGATCAGCTTCATGAAGACCTCAAGGAGATAATATACTCATCCCACATAGACTTCCCACATCGATCAGTCTATCAAAACAACAACAAAAAGAAGAAAATGATAACTTTTTTGTCATGGACTTGCCTATTTTGATCTTAGGTCTCTTGCCAAGTAGGCATGTTGTCTTACACTAGGTTACATTAAACACCAACCATTTTCACCTCATTGCCTTTTCACCCTAATTTCCTACCTTCTCAAGGGACTTGCCACAAACATGACATTTCATGATCATGTGACTTTCTTCACCCTTAGCATAGTCAATCATGCAACACCTTTAGGGTCTTACGTTCATAAGCCAATCTTTGGTATGGTAGACTTGTTATGGTTCTTATCAATTAGGTGGCTCTTTTTGTCACCTCTTACCATTCACCTTCTTCATTACTTATTGATTACCTTATACAGGACTAGACCATCGATACCTACATTTTAAGGATTCCCCTTTCACCAAAATCAATCATGCCTAAATGACCTAAACCCAACCATACCTAAAATGACCTAAACCCAACCAAGCCTAAATGACCTAGATTCAATCATGCCTAAAACCTACCCACCCATTCCTACCTCATCTTATTTTTCCCTAGCTTATGGGAGAACTACATCGACCTGAGGCCCCTTTTTCATTGGGGCTATGTAGGCAACACTCTGAGGGCATGGGGCCCTTGGAGGTTAGCTCGGCCACTCTTTTCCCTAACCAATTCCCCCCCCCCCCATGTTTTCAATTAACATTTCACCTTATTTAGTTTCCATTTTTCACAAACACTTGGAAATTAAACAATTAACAAACGTAAATACCTGCCATTTTCTTAATAACATCATATCATACATCCATTATTTCACATTTCCATGATATCAAATATTTTGGAAATCTACACCATCACATACATATACATCATCATTTATTTCCCATGTTACCAATAACTTGGAAATTAAATCAAAACCAACAAACCTTAACTCCACCATGCCTAACTCACCTAGACTCAATCATGCCTATACCTGACTCAACCATGCCTAAATGACCTAAACTTAACCATGCCTATACCTGACTCAACCATGCCTAACTGACATAAACTCAACCATGCCTAACAAACCTCAAACTCCACCATGCCTAACCGACCTAACTCAACCATGCCTACATGACCTTGACTCAAACATGCCTAATTCACCTAGTTTCCATCACATACACAATAACAATGGAAATTAAAACACCAATACATCATCCATAATATCAATATCATCATCTATAACAATGAAAGTCTATGTATCAATACAAATGTACACCAATACAAATACATATAAGTATCTCAAATCTCTCAGATACATCCTCACCATCTTTGGCACGCAAGCCGATATAAGATCAAAATCTCAAAACTCTCATGTACATCCTCACTATCATCAGCACGTAGGCTAGTATATACCAAAAAAGACAACTAACCAATCATATCAGGTGACTAGTCATCACTCCATCTGATATCCATGCATGTCTCATCTGTCTCCTCCTCCTCACCTCCAGCCTGATGACCTACCAACATCTCTCCACCTAGCATGGGTCTCAGTCTAGTCTCTACCTAGCCCACAGCTGGGTCTGGCCTCCGTGAACTCATCACCTCACCCTGACCCTGTCTCTGGGCTCATCATCCCCTTGTTCTCTCTAAACTATGAGTGCGGGATCTAGTCCTCTCACTCGCTACCTAATGTGTTATGTACTCAGCATAGGAGGAGACATTTATCCCTGTAGTCATCAGATGATCCTGGTAATAATGTGCCTCATTTAGGGCATCCCTGAACCTCACCATTGGCACCATCTGAGGTGGTGTCATAGGTCTCACAGCAACCTGTGAGCTCTGTCCTACTAGGGCTGGCCTCAGACCCTGTACCTGTGCTCCATGTCCTCCTCCTTGTACCTGGGGACCCTGTCCTGTCACAGTTACCTATAGTATGAGACCTTGTCCCTGAGACTATGGTAGTGCCTATGCTATAACCTAGGACTGTAAGGCCACAACCTGAGCCTGTGCAGTGGCCAACTAGCCCTGCAAACCTGTTACCTATGCCTTTAAGGTGACAACCTATCCCCCATCTCCATCTCCACCCCATGTGGGTGCCTATCCCTGTGTAACCTGGGCCTGTAGTGCCAACACCTGAGCCTGTAAAATGGAAACTTGTGCCTCTAACCCTGTGAGTTGCCCCTGTAAAGCTGTAATATGTGCCTAAAGGGCAGCTACCTGACCCTACAAGGTATCCCTCTGTACTGTGAAGGTAGCTATGTTTGGCTGCCTTGGCCTCAGTGGTGTCACTCGTAGTTGTGTCACCCACTAGTGCATGTATCTATCGATGACCCCCACATCATCGATCCTCCTATCCACCACCTACTCCTCCTACCCTGTAGGCACACTCGGTCGTGGTGGAGACATAGGTCTCTCCATGTCATCTCTCTTGTACTGAGGGAAGGGTGAGCGACACGTCCTTGTGGCAACCCAAACTATCGTCTGACCCTGTCTATAGGTATCATCTCATGCTCACCAGCACGATGCCCCTGTATCCACCTGAGTAGCTGTAACTCCTCTAACTCCTCCATCATGTCCCTGTATGAGGGATAGCCAACATATGGCCTCCAAACAATATCCACACCAGACAATCCCTCCAACAACCACTTTTAATATGAAACATCATGCATGGCCCTAGCCACCCTATGCTGCCCACCAACTGGTACCCACCATCTATATCCGACTCTGACCAAGCCACCCCTAAACCAATCAAGTCAGGGAAAACCAACTGGACATACACATATGATGTGCTCATATGCCCAGCAATGCAGAAGAAAAGTGCAACACAAACTAAACTGCCGTAATCTCCCATAGGCCCACAGCTCCTTATATAGTTGTACTAGGAATGTCAGTGCCCATGCAAAATAGATCCGCTCCTCCACCATATCCTAGAGCACTCCCATCAAGGCTCATGGGAATCTACCACCCTCGGCATCTGGTAAGGTGAAACAACATACCACCTCCATCATCAAAACAACCAACCTCATCTCCTGAGGATGGGCTACATACATCTCTCCATAGCTAAGGCTCGCATTATGGTACCTCATCTCACCCATCACCTCCATAAACACAACCACTATAGGCTCTAATAAGGCCTTTGAAGAAATAGAATACACTCGCTCACCCACAATCGGTAGCCACAAGATCCTGTATACATCCTCCAAGGTGACAGTAATCTCACCCGCTAGTAAATGAAAAGTGTTGGTCGCTGAATCCCATCTATCGATGAGTGTGACCATCAAACTAGGATCTTGAGCCACACACCTATAATTTCGGATCCCAATCAATCCAACATCAGTCATATGCTCCCACTCCTCTACAGTCACACTCGACCACATATCTACCAACAATGGTGGTACTCTGTCCCGCATATGTAGCTAGTCCCTAGCCTGCATCCAACAAAACACAACATTGTTAAGACCTCACTACCTCCAATTACGTCTTAACCCCAACACCATACCCAATCACACCAATCCTGCTTACCCCATTTACCTAATTCACATACCAACCTCCTACCCTTTACACTCATGACTCATTACCTTCACATTATTTCACCTACTCACCTATCCCATCTAGCCAATGACCATATTTTACCCTTACCCCTCTACAACCAGTCATTACTTGCCCCTTCTTGACCTCTTTTCCTTTCATACATAACCCTTCTTACCCTTGTCCCTCTTTCACCCTAACCGGCACAGTCTCTTGGACCGTCACCAGTTCTCCTTGACCGAAAATGGTTTCGATTAACTTGTGTCAGTCACCTTAGTCTTGACCAATGTCAGCTACAGCTGACCGATGTTAGCCAAACCTTGACCTATGTCAGTCTCTATCGCAACCCCCAAAACCAAAACCCCCTCTATTTATTAAAAATGACAAACAACAACCTACAACCCTACTTAATCCCAAACACTTACACCCCACATTTATTTCTCCCCTACTTAGCCTATATTTGACCTCATCCTATTGGATGTTACCTATTTTTCACCCACATTTCAAAATTAACATTCCCACCTGAATTTTCTTCATTGTAAAACACAATTAGAGAAAATAAATAAGTTAAAAATTCCTCCTACCTCATCTCGATGGCGTCTACATGGTGGCACATCTGGCCATTACACTAGGTGGTCCACCCAACCCCTCTCCCACCTCACCCATACCAAAATCTACCTCAAACCTCTCCACCAATCACACGTCTCCAACTACTCTAGTGGACCCATCTACCTGGCTCCTCTCAACACTTAGTCACCTCCACCTCATCCTGGTATAATACCTTGTCTTTTACCTCCCTGAAAAATGCACAAGTCACTCAACTCTATCTTTTTTCTCAAAGTCAACAACAACAATGATTCCGTCAAATATAGATTTTCAACTTCATAACCCTAACCCGACATGACCGGCGTCAGTCACCCAAAACCGACGTTGATTACCTTATAACCGGCATCAGTCACCTGTCAGTGCCATTTCTCCTACCTTTTTCCCATTTTAGACAAAACTCATTACTATCGAATACCTTTTGCCCTTACCAACACTTATTAGACCCTACCCACAAGCTTCAACTACCCATACTTTTCCTTAATTTCATTTAGGGATTTGTTATTTTACCTATACCTTGGCCTTACCCATGCCATGACCTATTTATCTTGACCTGAACTACTTTTTGTGACCATTGAACTTGTGTACTCGTTATACCTTGCGATGTTGTTACCTATGTTGTTTTATCCTAACAACCATACCTTTCCTATTGTCGTGTTGTTTATCCTGACCAAACCTTTGGTGTACCAGATCATACCTAAACGTTCCTGCACCTAACCTTCATTGTGTTTCCAAACCATATCCTATACCCTGGATACCTGAATCACTTCAACCTTGTTAGAATAAACCTATCGACCTTGGACGATGTAGAGTTTGCAAGCTCTTCAACCTGGTACCGTGTTGCAGTCTATATGTGTGCGTGCGTTTGATTGCCATTACCCATTACCCAATTTGACCCTGGCCCATTACTTATTACCCGATTTTACCATTCCCCTTTTACCCAAAGTACCCATACCCTTCCCCACCTACCTAAACCACTCATTGACTTTGTATAACACCTCATGAGTTCCTGATTTGAGGGGGATTACCTTCATCCACACTTGGGGCAACCCCGCTCTCACCCATACATGGGGTAATCACTTCCTTTTTTTTCAGCGTCGCTTATCAATACAAGCTACGCGACAAAAAGGGTCAAATGTAGACACCAAAATCGGGTCATACTTCCATTAAAACCCCGTCAAATAAATTAACCATATCCTACCCATTCATGTCCCATAGTGCACATGATTAATTGAATTAATTACCTTAATTAATTTAATTAACATCCTCACTTGACCAACTTACCCAGCCACCTCACTCCATGACCCACTCAAACCCCATTAATGACCTAAGACCAAGTCTAAGCCTATCCTAACCAACTAGGACTTAGTTTAAACCTAGACTTAACTCCTATTAACAAACCTAAGAGGACTCTTACTCATCCTTCCATGATCTATCACTCAAGACTTGGAAAAATATTGAAGACCACACCAAAAATAGCAACAATCAGGCTATTTTGGCCAACCTAGATATTCCCGCCTTAACCAACACCGGTTATATCTCAACTAATGTCAGTCCCCTAACCATCGTCGGTTAGGTTAAATACATTTCTAAAAGCCTTTGTTGAGGTTGGTCATTCTATTTAGAATTTCGCACAAACAAAGACTTAGAGCACTCAAATTTTTGAAGGCAAACGAAAGCACCTAGGAGCGCTATTAACAACCATCAGCATCCATCACCTTCTTCACAATCACAAATTCACACAAAGAAGCACAAAGGATTGAAGTTTCGTGGCACGTACATGACATCCCTTCTCTCCGGATCTCTACCATCATTTTTTTCATCACCTGCACTCTCCAAACCCATTATTCAGTAAATACATAACATTACTTCAGTTATCTCTATTTTCTTTCAATAAGATCATCATTCCTCTCAGTAATTTATTTTCTATACATCCGTACATCTCCTTACTCCCACCAACTTATCACCTTACCATATATGGCCCTTTCACCTATCTTCACCCTCTCCTAGTCATCCATAAGTCACTAAGGCCATTTTACGACCTCATTGTTGGTTGTGGAGCTTGATAGCGACAGGGGGGGATGGTCCCCCAACGGGGGTCCGGGGGCCACGCGCCTCGGTGGGGGCCTCAAGGGCAGCGCCCTCGTAAGCCACATTTAATATGTATTAATGCATTGTGAATTCTGGACCATTCATTATTAGGTCACATATCTAATGGGTGGTTTTTCCATGTTTCCCCGAAATGATAAATAATGATAAATATATATATATCTCTAAAATGGTCTTGATGTATGAGGCTCACTGTAGTAGTTGATGCACTGTAAGAGAGTTTTGCTAGACTAAGTAAAAGGATTGGCTGTTTCTGGTGGACGTAGCTCATTTTGGGTTAACCACATTAAATTTGTGTCACTGTTTTATAGCATTTTATTTCTAATTTACGTTTCCCGCATTATTCATTGCATGTTTGTTTATCTGTACAACTCGTTTAATCCTAACAACTGGTATCAGAGCATGTTTGAGATTTATTTGTTGGTAGTATACTCGTAGAGGGATTTTTGTTTGAGTGGGAGAAGCAGCAATGGCATAGGAGAGTAAGTTTAGAGTTGAGAAGTTTGACGACTGAAATTACCAGCTATGGAAAATGCAGGTGGAAGATTACTTGTATCAAAGGGATCTATACCTACCGATTGGAGGTGTAGGAGCAAAGCCCCCATTCATGTCTGATGATGAGTGGAAGGTTCTGGATAAGAAGGCTCTTAGTGTGATTTGATTGAATCTGACATCGTCCATAGCTTCAAATATCTCACAGGCGAAGAGTACGGTAGAGTTGATGAAAACTCTAGCTAATTTATATGAAACACCTAGTGCATCCAATGAATTTTATTTGATGAAAAGATTGTTTAATCTACAAATGTAAGAAGGTGGATCTATATTCAACCTTCTTAATGATTTCCACACTATTGTAAATCAGTTAGATTCAGTTAATATCCCATTTGATGAGGAGGTTAGAGCATTATTATTCCTATGTTCTTTCCCAGAAAGTTGGGACAACTTAGTAATGGCAGTTAGTAATACATCATCTACTTCTCTTAAATTTGAAGATGCAGTAAGTGTCATCTTAAATGAGGAAATACATAGGAAAAGTACAGGGGAAATGCTTCTTTTGGAAATGCGTTGAATATAGAGAGTAGAGGGAGGAGCAAGGATAAATCAAAGAGTAAGGCTCGTGGGAGATCTAAATTGAATATGGGCAGATCCAAATCTAGAAGTAGAGGCATTATTTGTTGGAACTGTGGAAAGAGAGGATATGCTAAAAGGGATTGTTGGCTCAAAGGAAACAAAGAAAACTAACCTAAAGGTATTAAAGAGGAAAATCTGACAAGTAATATTGTTCAGGATGCTCTTATACTTTCTCTTGATACTAGAGTAGAATCTTGGGTAATATATTTAGGTGCCTCTTTCCATGCAACCCCTGATAAGGGCTATTTTAAAGAGTATGTCTAGGGAAATTTTGGATAGGTTTATTTAGGTGATGATGAGCTGTGCAACATTGTCGGGAAGGGCAATGTACACCTGAAATTACAGAACGGAACTACATGGATATTGAGAGATGTGAGGCATGTACCTAGTCTCAAAAGAAATATCATCTCTACAGGATAGTTGGGTGGTGAAGGTTACACAGTCACATTCACTTCAGATGCTTGGAAGGTTTCCAAGGGTGCCCTGGTAGTGGCACGGGATAAGAAAGTAGGCACTCTTTATTTATCTACTTGTATATCTAATTCTTCTACCATATTGTCTACTTCAGATAAGGATGTCAGCATGTGGCAAAGTAGATTGGGACATATGAGTGAGAAGGGCATGAAAATTCTATAGGCAAAAGGTAAGCTTTCATGTTTGAAGCAATTGGACTTAGAGTTTTGTGAGCATTGCATTTTTGGGAAACAAAAAAGAGTTAGATTTCTCAAGGCAGGGAATACCAAGAAAGAGCAAAAGTTGGAGCTAGTTCATATAGATGTGTGGGGGCGGGCCCATGTTGCATCTCTTGGTGGTTCTCTGTACTATGTCACATTCATAGATGATGCCACAAGGAAGGTATGGGTATATTTCATTAAGCGTAAGTCTGATGTATTTGATACATTTAAGAAATGGAAAGCACTTGTTGAGAATGAATGTGGTTTTAAATTGAAATGTTTGAGATCTGATAATGACGGTGAGTATTACAATAAGAAATTTGATGATTATTGTTCCTTGAATGGGATTCGTAGAGAGAAAATAGTTCCCAGGACTCCGCAACAAAATGGTGTTAGTGAGAGGATGAATAGAACAATAATGGAGCATGCATGGTCAATGAGATTGCATGCGGGGCTGCCTCTTCAGTTTTGGGCAGAGGCCATAGATACTATTGTGTACTTAATCAACCGTGGGCCTTCGAGTGCATTAGATGGAGGAATTCCCAAAGAATACTGGACTGAGAAAGAGGTAGACCTTTCATTTTTAAGATTATTTGGTTCAGAGGCATTTGTGCATGTTAATAAAGAAAATAGGAAGAAATTGGATTCAAAATCCAAACATTGCACATTCATAGGCTATGGCTCCAATGGTGATTATGGATTTTGGTTTTGGGATCTAGATGAATCTAAGATAATTAGGAGTTGTGATGTTGTTTGGCATGAAAATAGAATGTACAAGGATCAGGTACAGGATGACAAAAAGCCTAAGGAAGAATTGGTTGAAGATATAGCTCCTAAAAATGAACTCTCGGATGAAAAATATCCACCTACAGGTACCGAGGTTAACAGTTTTGTAGGCCTAGCATGACAGCCAGTGTCAGCATCGACACCTCTGTCATAAATTCAAGAAAATGAGTAACAAGCAAATAATGATCCCGAGACACCCCCATCTTTGGTAAGAAGGTCACAACGTATTAGTAGACCTCCAATAAATGATTTTCCCCTGCTTTGTATTATTTGTTACTAACAGATAGTGGTGAGCCAAAGAGCTTTGATGAGGCAATGCAGGTGGAGTCCACTAAGGAGTGGGAGCATGGCATGAAGGAGGAAATGGACCCCCTGGAGAAAAACCAAACATGGGATTTAGTCAAACTATCGGCTGGGAAGAGAGTACTACAAAACAAATGGGTCTACCATGTGAAAGAAGAAGAAGGTGGATGGAAATGGTACAAAGCAAGGATTTTAGTGAAGAGGTCTGAACAAAAGAAAGGTATCAATTTTGATGAAATTTTCTCCCCTGTTGTAAAGATGTCTTCCATTCGTACTGTATTAAGTTTAGTTGTTGTTGAAGATTTACACTTAGAGCAACTTGATGTCAAGACGACATTTCTCCATGGTGACTTGGAGGAGGATATTTATATGAGGTGAAGGGTAAGGAGAAATTGGTTTGCAGGTTGAAGAAGAGCCTATACGGGCTCAAGCAACCTCCCTGGCAATGGTACCTAAAGTTTGATAGTTTCATGCACGAGCATGGGTTTAATAGATGTTAATCAAATCATTGTGTATACTTTAAATGGTTGGATAGTGGGAGCTACATTATTCTTCTATTATATGTAGACGATATTCTTGTAGCAGGGTCTAATATGCAAGAAATTACAAAGCTTAAGGAAAAGCTTGCACAAACATTTGAAATGAAGGATTTGGGTGCAACAAAGAAAATCCTTGGTATGCAAATCAAGAGGGGAAAAAAAAGAAATTGGTGTTATCTCAGGAGGACTATGTAGAAAAGGTGTTAGAAAGGTTTCAAATGTAGAATGTGAAACCAATTAGTACACCTTTGGCTGGGCATTTTAGACTAAATAAGGAGCATTGCCCAACAACATAAGAGGAAAAAGGTTATATGGCACAGGTTCTTTATTCTTCAATAGTTGGGAGCCTTATGTATGCCATGGTTTATACCAGGCCAGACATTGCCCAAGCAGTGGGAGTTGTTAGCAGGTATATGGAAAATCCAAGTAAAGCACACTAGAAGGCAGTCTAGTGGATTCTCAGGTACTTGAGAGGGACCACTAGAAGGCACTTGTGCTTCGGAGGGTCAGATTATACTTTACATGGATTTGTGGATTCAGATATGGCAGGAGATTTGGATAGCAGGAGGAGCACTACTGGATACGTGTTTACAGTTGGTGGTGCAGCAGTGAGTTAGATCTCAAAGTTGTAAAAGGTAGTTGCCCTATCTACTACAGAGGCAAAATATGTTGCAGCGACTGAGGCAAGTAAGGAAATGTTATGGATGAGTAGGTTCATGGAGGAGTTGGGTAAGGAGCAAGGGGATTGTAAGCTACACAGTGATAGTCAAAGTGCAATTCACCTGGCAAAGAACTCAACCTTCCATTCAAGAATAAAACACATTCAACTAGGATACCACTTCATACGACAAGTGTTGGAGGATGGGCAGCTTGAGTTAGTGAAGATTCATACAGATGATAATCTTGCTGATATGTTAACTAAGCTAATGAAAAAGGAGAATTTGGATTTGCATTCAACTTCTATGGGTCTTCAAGATTGATCTTGAAGTGGAAGAAAAGTTCAAGCAGGCGTTGTAGTGGTGGAGTTACAACAATCAGTCTCCAAGTGGGAGATTATTGGTTGTGGAGCCTGATAGCGATGGGGGGGGATGGTTCCCTGGCGGGGCGTCTGGGGGCCACGAGCCCTGATGAGGGGCTTGAGGGCAATGCCCCCGTAAGCCACATTTAATATGTATTAATGCATTGTGAATTCTAGACTACTCATTATTAGGTCACAGATCTAACCCTATGTTTCCCCAAAATGATAAAAACTGATATATATATATATATATATATATATATCTTTAAAAATGTCATGATGTATAAGGATCACTGTAGCAGTTGATGCACTGTAAGAGAGTTTTACTGGAATGAATAAAAGGATTGGTTGTTTCTGGTGGACGTAGCTCATTTTGGGTGAACCACGTTAAATCTGTGTCTTTGTTTTATTGCATTTTATTTCTAATTTACGTTTCCCACATTATTCATTGCATGTTTATTTATCTGTACAACTGGTTTAATCCTAACACTCACCTTCACCATTTCCAGCCTCTGAGCAATCACAAAGAGCTTGGAAAGTAGTTTCTAAGAGCCTTTCACTAACTACCCCTACTGACGTCGGTTAGCCAACCGATTTCAGTCATCCTACTAAATTGGCATCAGTCACACAACCGACGTCAGTTACTGTGTCTGGCAAAATACCTCAGACCAACAAGCTCATACCCATTCCCTAATAGCCCAGAATCACTCCTATTCTTTACCATATCTTACCCAGAGCCTATACTAGACCTACAACCCAATACCGTCCCATCACCTGACCTATTTTGATGTCAATCACCTTTTATCTGACCTTTCTGGATTTGTTTTTCACGAGATACCTAAATCGTTTCAATTCTAATAAGATTATTATTTCATGTTTATTTTAGTGTAGCATTAATATTGTTATATAAATCAGTGGATTGACAACCTGTTCAAGAAGCATCACGCTTCTCGGATCTAGCTTTTACTAGGCAGTCCACTCTTTGTTGGAATTTAACTCTATCTGGTGGTACTCGTTTTGCATTTTATAGGTAGTTCCTCCTAGTTGAGCAAAAGGAAGCTCTCGCAATCAGCATTGGATCCTCTAAATCAGAATGCATGCACAACCTTCAACCAACATCACAAACATGTATTCCTCCTTGGCCTATCACCGTCTATATGTAAGGTCATTAATTTGTTAAGAATCCAGTGAAACATAATTCACATCATCTCTTTGTATTATGTCATCTGGATCCTCAAGTTAGCACAGAGACTCATTCTCCACATGAGGCAATACAGGTGGAGTCCACTAAGGAGCTGGGAGCATGGCATGAAGGTAGGAAAGTGGACTCCTCTGGAGTCCCCAACTAACTAAACTTACAGGATTCATGTTTAGTCAAATTTCCAGCTGGGAAGATGAGTACCTTTATATGTAATGGTATTCCACTATGTGATAGACATATGAAGGTTCTCAGTGTAAAAAGGTAGTCACAATCTAGGCTTGTCTGCATTGAATGGGTATGAGGCAACAATAAAGTATATAAAAACTAGATGAACTGATATCCCCTAGTTGTAAAGATGTCTTCCATTCGTTAAGGCATATGGAAGTTTTACACCATTGTTGTTCCAAGCCATGTACACTTCATCGCAAATTGATGTTAAGACAAAAATGCTCCATGGTAAATTGGAGGAGGAGACTTATACTGCAGAAACCACTTGGATCATCCACCACCGAAGGGTAAGGAGTAATTCCTTTTCATATATGAAGACCACTCCTCTTCAAACGGGCGTGAAGAGCATAGCTCATATGACATAGGTATCTAAAGTTCTGATAGTTTAAATGGCATGACCCATGGTCCCTTTGCATAAGTATGTCACTCAAATCATTGTGCATACTTTAGAGACAGTTGTGTAAAGTGGGTAGCTCCCAAATCTTATCCTTTGGCCCATATGTAGCACTCCGGTATCCATAAAGCAGGGTCTAATATGACAGGAAAATTGCACCAAAAATTATTGTATCAGCTTGTATGCAAACTTCTTGAAATGATTGTCTTTTCTATGTGCATCAAACAAAATCCTTGGTATATGCAAATCCTTAAGAGGGATCTTCTTTGCAAAAATGCAACCACATTGCGTGTTGTCTCAGTGACCACTATTTCTTGGTCAAGGTGTCAGAAATGTTTGTTATGCAGAGATGTGCAACTAGTTCCTACACCATTGGCTAGGTACTTATTAGATTAAGTTTATCAGCAATGTCCCATGCCACACAAGCGGAAAAAGATTATATGGCATACCCCATGGGTTCCTTCTCATCTCCAGCATATTATGAGCCTTATGTATGCCATGGTTTGTATCCACTCTCTAAAAATTTGCTCCTGAGGCCCTGGGAGTCTTGTTAGCAGGTATATGACAACTCTAGGTAAAGCACACTGGAAGGTAGTCTAGTGGATTCTAACCCTTTTTTCCGACGAAGTAGAACTAGTAGTCAGTCATGGAATCTCTTCAGAGGGTTAGACCATACAATAAAATGGATTCATGGATTCCCAAAATATGGTAGCTCATACAATTGGATAGCACTCGGAGCATCTATTTTATTAACGTGTCTCACCAACGTCATGGTGGTGCGACACTGAGCATGGATCTCAAAGTTACAGAAGCTTGTTAGTTTTTTGTGCTGTAAAAACGCATCAAGATCCTTGCTTATTGATTGAGGCAAGTACGGAAATGGCTATGGATCATTGATGTTACATGGATTTGGAGTTGTGGTAAGGACCAAGGGGATTGTCCCACAATCACACCCTTTGGATACTGAATTTATGAGAAATTCACTCTCGGGAGAGAATTTCTTCCTTCCACTTCAAGAACAAAACACATTCTTCTAAGATATCACTTCATACAACTTGCTGTTGGAGGATGGACTTTCTTTGAGTACCATAGTGAAAAAACTCTCTTTTATTCCCTCTGATAATCGATCAAGTTGAAACCCTATGTTTGCTAATCTCTAATGCCCTAGTGAGATATTGGATGTGCCCTCAGCTTGTTGTGGGTCTTCAAGATTTATCTTCAAGTGGAAGACCCAAGCCAAGAAGAAAATTTCAAGCAGGCGTTGTAGTGGTGGAGTTACAGCAAGCAGTCTCCTAGTGGGACATTAATACTTCTGGAGCTTGATAGTCAATAGGGGTTTACACTCTTCGGGACCTCAACATGATTTCTTATCTCGTTTCAGGGGCTTAGCACCTTTACCGTAATCTCTCATTTTCATATGGTAAAAATGAACTGTGCAAATCTGGACCGTTATATATATTAGGTCAAAAATTTTACGGGTGGTTTTCATTTATTTCTCCGAAATCACCTACCAATAATCCTCTCATTAAATAACAATTTTTCATTCTTCGTGATGCGGTGAGGCTCTTTAGCATCCAAATTGGAGGCACCTTCTGAGCATGCCTTCCTACCTGGGCTGCCGTAAAAGGACTGGTCTCTTCATCTTTCCTCCATGCACCCCAAGTACCCTCGAACCACGTGCAACCTATCCCTCTGGTAGTTCCCATGGCCTTTGCTTACCTCGTGTTATACTTTTTTCTTCATTCATCTCCATTTATGGTCCTTGTTTTCAATTCTCCAACTTTGAATACAACCTGTAACAATTTGTTCCTTTCATGCGTACTTATTTTCATAAGTCCTGTACATGGATATCAATAACCTACCCCACACTAAGGGTATGTGCAGTCCTCTACGTATATAAATCCTTTAACTAGTAATTAGCTTCTGGCGCATAAACGAGCTTATTACACAAAAACACCAGCTAAATTGAAAAAGCATAACGAAAAAGCCCAGAATCACTCCTATTCTTTACCATATCTTACCCAGAGCCTATACTAGACCTACAACCCAATACCGTCCCATCACCTGACCTATTTTGATGTCAATCACCTTTTATCTGACCTTTCTTATTTGTTTTTCATGAGATACCTAAATCGTTTCAATTCTAATAAGATTATTATTTCATGTTTATTTTAGATAGCATTAATATTGTTATATAAAAGTGGATTGACAACCTGTTCAAGAAGCATCACGCTTCTCGGATCTAGCTTTTACTAAGCAGTCCACTCTTTGTTTTATTTAACTCTATCTGGTGGTATCGTTTTGCATTTTATAGGTAGTTCCTCCTAGCCAAAAGGGAGCTCTCGCAATTAGCATTGGATCAAGAAATTAGAATGCATGCACAACCTTCAACCGACATCACAAACATGTATTCCTCCTTGGCCTATCACCATCTATATGTTTCATTAATTTGTTAAGAATCCAGTGAAACATAATTCACATCATCTCTTTTTATGTCATCTGGATCCTCAAGTTACACAACCTCCTTTGTATAATGCAAGAAGGGAAGAAGAACGGTGTCCCTCTGTATAGGAATAACATTTATCAACATATAATGGACAAGAAGGTCAACATTCCCCTCATCTAGAGGATGATATTGATACTCTAGAGGTACTACATGGAACTTAGAAACTTAAATTGGAAATACATCCCCATTGAACAAAAGCAAATCAAATTGTTGGGTGGTTGAAGATTCAGGCTTCTCAAATATACAAGTCACTTTATTTAACAATGCAATAGAGTTGGTATTCTTTTTTAGCCCGTGAAACTTTGACATAGAGGCGTATGTATGCCTAAAAATCAACACGTGATTTCAAACGCACTTAACCTCCCAAGGTCATGTCAGGACAGCCGAAATGAAATGGATAGATGGCTATGTAATGGATAAATAGAAATGGGTAGGATAGATGGAATAGGTGGAGAGTGGATGCAAGAAAAATAAGGGTAAACAGATGTTTGTAATGGGCACAATAGATATCTGCTCGTTAAGGGAAATGAACGCATGTATAACCTACTCAGGTGTGATGGACTAGTCAAGGATAATGAACGCATGAAGATTTTGATCAATATCAGTGGGGCTAAATAAACCTCAAGTGGGTTGAGGAACAGGAGGGAATTTTCCTTCATCTCTCGTAAATTGCTCTCCATAGAATGTCATGAAAATGTGAGATAAGACATATGAAAAGGAAAAATCGGAGGATTATGTTGTCTAATCTCTACCAGGCTGATCAGCCCAGAACTCTTCAATGTTATCCACCTCATCATTCAATGCTATAAGTTGATGAACAGTACTTAGTGGAATTGGGGTAGTTTGAAAGATGAGTTGTTTAAGGCCTTGGTCAATATTAGTCAATTGTGTGGCAATGTTTGGTTGCGGTAGGGTTGGGTCACAAAATCTACATCTTGGTTGTCTTGGGCCATAGATGGTCATGTGGTCATGAAACAAGGAATCTACATAAATAAAAAAACACGTAAAGAAACCGAAAGGGGCTAAGGCTAAGTTCAGGTAACCTGAGCTGCTAAGGAAATGTGGGAGTTTGTGTTAATTCCAATCTAATTAAATCTAAGTTCCTATTTTAAACAAACAATGCAAATAAATTCAAATTAAAAAAAAAATTGATTACTCTCCTTTAATTTAATTTAATATGTGTGCAACTAATTAATTAAATAAATGCAAACAAATTAGTCTATTTTTTTTTGTATTTTCCAGAAACTTTTAAATGAAAGTAAATAAAAAAATCTAGCAAATCTAATTTCTTCTAATTTATGTTTTTAAAATTTTCTAGTTTAGTGGAAATAAATAAATGAAAGTTATAGAGAAAAGGAAAATGCTTCTATTTAAATGAAATCTACTTCTATGCTAAAACAAAACAAAATAAACAGTGAAATAGTTGGATGTGGCTATTCCTCTGTTACAGATAAATTAATTCTACTCTAAATTAAACAAAGGATTTCTTCTCATTTGTAAATGTGGATTCTTTTTCCTCTGTTGGCTTTACCTCAAAATCACGGGAAGAAGTAAAAGCTTCTCAAAAGCAATTTCTCCCCTTGAAAATTCCCATATAAAACACTAAAATTCTATAGACACTTTTAAATGTGAAGAAATTCAGCAAGATGCACAGACACAGAAGCTTCTTCAAACTTACTTCCCTTGCAGATCCACAAGGATAAGTAGGGAGGAAGCTTTTAATAGAAGATTTTCTCGTATGCACATTTAAATCTAACTAATGAATAAAATGAAAGCTACAGGTAATTTGACAGTGAAGAAATGAAAAAATAGTGTGCACAAGTACTTCCTCCAAATCCTTCCCAAGAAAATCCATAGGGATAAGCTAAGAAGGAATTTTCAACGGAAGCTAATTACAAGAAATAAAACTAACTTGTAAATTCTATCTTCTTAAAACAATCTTTGGAGTTGATAATGAATTGAAATCTAAGTTCAAAAGAAAGCTTTAAAGAATTGAATTGCACCCCCAACCTAGAAATGTAGAACTGTGAGAATATTTAGAGGTAGTTGTGATTTTATTTATCCCCTCAGCTTCTTTTCCAATGATGAATCCAATGTATTCCAAGGATTTGTATTGGTTAGTATGCAGAAGAAATTGTAGAAGTGTTAGAGAAAGTTGGTTGCAGGTAGTCTGGTAGCAATGCAGGTAAGGAAGTAACAAGGCAAAATCTCAAAGTTTTCTTAT
This sequence comes from Taxus chinensis, assembly GCA_019776745.2. Lineage (NCBI taxonomy): Eukaryota > Viridiplantae > Streptophyta > Pinopsida > Cupressales > Taxaceae > Taxus > Taxus chinensis. Next base: position 253,542,175 of record CM034151.1, on the reverse strand, counting down.
GTGCTTCTTAGCAAGATTTCAGCAGAGTAACAATGTAATTCCAATTCAAGAGACTCCAACCAAAAATTCAGGAAAAATATTGGTTTTTATATAATTTGAGCAGGGAAATGGTCCAGCACACTTGACAATCAATAAGTGTTAGATCGCTCAAGGGAGGGGCAATCAACTTATTAAGAATAGTAAGTAAAGAAGAAGAATTTCATACACATCCAGCAAGCTCAAAAACAACTGATTTGGTCAAGAAACTTGCAATAAAATGACTTGGAAGCAAGAAACGCGCATATAGAACATGTTGTTTGAGTCTCATATTTAAGTGCACGAAACCATTGATCTACGCATAGCGGCGGTTACACAACCACGGCTGTGGTTATGTAACTTAAAGGTAAAACACTAAGGAAAAGGGGTCAAAAAGCAATTGTGAAAGTGGGAAACGTTAGGAAACTGATAAGTTAGAATAAGCCATATAAACATGCTACAAGCGAGGAAATGGGACCTGGACATCATCATTTGTTCTGGAAATGAAACTTATCACACTGGGGATTTTTATTGTTCTAATAATGTGGCACCGTTTAATTTTGGGTGCGTACAAGACATATCTTCAATTTTGAAAAATAAGATCACATCAGCATTATAAATATCTTGACATGTTTCGGTGGATATCAAAGTCCATTCTTTATGAAACGAGACTATATTGTATACCAAGTTCTGTCTCTAGAATTAATAATATATCAAGCCACGAAGAAATAATACATTATGGAATTTTTACGCATGTTGATGGTAGTACTCAACCAAAAACTAACCCAACAATATTGTATTGCTTATATGCTCACGCCCCAGTTGAGTTAATTCAACTTATTGCCTGAATATGGGGATCAATGTGACTAATAAGTATATGTCACAGGGTCGCATGACCTAGCAAACAACATCATATTTAGATAGAACCATGCTCAAATCCAACATCTCTTTAACTCATTTCATGTTAGTCATTAAGGAGGTCAAGAGCCTCCTCCGGGTAATGCTTCTCTTAGCTAGTGTGCCCCTCATTTGGCTTGTCTATGACTTTTTTTCTGAATCAGCGAGCATTCAAATTCTCATTTTAATTTCTTTTACCCGGCTCAAGATCCACGACATTGAATTGGTGTCATAGGTAGTGTTGCCTAAGTTTTACATGGAGGAGGAATATGAAAAGTGAGGTTGAACATGAAAATCTTAACCTAACGAGGTGAGCTTAGGTGGGGATTAAGTGTGGTTATAATGGCGAGGCAACTAGTTGTCTACGTTTTATTAAATGTTGAGCTACTCAAACCTTCCCCATATTGCCCAATGACCACTCGGACCTCATTCTTGTCAATTTGTATCATTTAAATAGTTTGTGTCCCATCAGTTGATGTAGGTGAGAATATTTAATGTACGAATCAAATTCTACGGACCTAGTAGTGTCATTTATAGCCTTTTGTCACCTCGTCTAGTATTGCATACATACTCATGTCTCGCTTGGGTTAATTCTACTTCCTGCCTGGATATGGGGTTTGATGTGATTAGAAACTACATGCCACAGGGTTGTGAGGCCCAGAAAATGGAGGCAGATTTGGATGGCACCATGCTCGGATCTAGAAGCTCTTTTCCTTACTTCATGTTAGTTGTTATAGAGGGCAGGATCCTCCTACAATGAATACTTCTCTTAGTCAGTGTGTCCTTGATCTGGCTTGTCTACACCTTTGTTTCCAAATTTTTGGGAATTCAGATGCTCATTTTCATTTCCTTTGCTAGGCTAAAGATCCATGATATTGAGTTGGTGTCAAGGGAGGTTTTGCCCAAGTTTTACATAGAGGACATGCACTCAAAGACATGGAGGGTTTTTAGTGCCTTTGGGAAGATATACATTGTGATTTTCAATCTGAGGATCCCTTCATCAAGAACTATTTGGGGGTAGACAAAGTTTTTGGCATGGTGCATCAAGTTACCAAGTGAAGAAGCCTGACGTGCTAGTTGGGTAGTTCAAGAGAGACATCGTGGAGGGTGTTTAGTGGCTTTAGGAAGATATACTTTGTGACTACTAATCAGAGTATCCCTTTGTCAAGAACCAAGTCTAGATGCATGTTGGTTGGGCAATTCAAGAGAGATGTCGTAAAGGTTGAATTTGGTATGGGAGTTGCTCCCAACCTCAGCAGTGGCAACCATGACATGGACCATCCTTGTATATCCCTCTACAAGGAGAATAATAAACCAATTATGATTAAGTCAGACATGTGGCTATTAATTACGCTACTAGAGATATAAATAGGTTTCATAAAGCGTCTTTTCATCATTATCTTATATGGAAGGTAATAACTAGCTTAACAACCGCTAATATCAAATGTTTGATATGTTCCATCAACACAATAAAATAAACCTCAAGCTTAATGTCCTCTAGGATTAGAATATCGTGTTGGAATATCTAACAATAGTAATAGAGCTTAGATTAGTTTTCAGGAAAATAATTACTAATTGTCTTGTTTGGAATGTAATAACAAGCCTAATGGCCACTAATCTCAAATGCTCGTTAGGTTGCATCAAAGCAATGTAATAAATATTAAGATTAGCAGCCACTAGGCTTGGAATATCATGTCAGGATATGTAATCATAGTCATGAAGCTTAGATGTAGCTTAATATTGTCTTTTATGCAAGCTGTCAAGAAATATGTGTATTATAGACATTTCGTATTATACAGGATTATATTACCTCTCTTGGTCATCATTAGCAATCGTAGGTCATAGGTGTAGACACAAAATAAATGAACTTGGGTACATTTCTAGGTCATAAAGCATACTAATATATACATGATTCCTAAGCAAGAAAACTAGTGGTTGACAACTCCTTTCGGCGCTTTCATTTTATCTCGTCTTCTTTTTTGGTCCTACACATCTTACAGCCATGTTGGAACTTAACTTATTTATTTGTTATGGCCTCGAACAGTATCACCCAGTTAGGACACTAGCACCTATGCACTCATGTCCCTCTTGGGTGCTCCTTACCCTCTCTTTCCTTTTCTTACCCTTTTGTGTCTCTTTAACTTCTTGGGAATCTTTTAAAACTTTGGGTCGACCTTCCAATTGTCAATTACAAAATTCAAATAAGGGAATCGTATATATACTACTTCTCCAAAATCAAGGGCTAAGCAATAAGCATTATCTACTATCACCTAAGCTTGCATTCAAAGGCATCCATCTAGCACACCCATACAAGGGACAAGGGATGCATCACTTTGCATACACAAGATAGGAAGGGAAGTTCATTGTATTCCATCTCACACATTTGCATACTTGGAGAATTCTAGATCTGACACACTATCATAGTGTGACTTACACAAGGGGAAACTAGGGCATCATTACACACACATTCACACATAACTACATGGATTCTGAAATGTAGTGCAATGCTTGGCACTAAGTTCACTCTATGGGTGACCGTCAAGGTCAGTCCGACTCCACATTCTGCATAATTGTTATTAGATTTGATGTGGTTTGTGGACATGCCCATGTAGACAACTATTCTTGCATGTTACATGTATAATCAGTGATCTAGGAGTGAAACCAAAGTGACAACAAGAAATCAACTGTGAAGTTATTCCATCCCAAAAAAGGATAAAACTCGAGCATCTAACTCGACAGTATCACCCATATCAATCATTAGTGTGCGGGTACTCTTGTCCTCCCATGGGCATTTATGCCGTGCACATTTATGAGTCTCAAAACCTTCAGTGAGACTTGACAACATTCCTTACAGTCTGTTTCAACATTTCTCCTAACCAGATCATCTCCAAATTGTGTAAAATTAGCTAAGTCACCTTATCTCCTTCTCTTTCTTAGGGTTTCTTATTAATGCATGCTCAATTCTTATCCATTTACTATATATTATCATTGTATATTATTCACTACAATAGTTAATATGAAATTTAGATTTAATTCAATTTAAACTAACACCACTATCACTCTGTCTACTTTCTCATTTGACACCTCGTATGGTAGAAAATATATTGTAGTTGTTTGTGAAATGAATGGGTGAATGTAAATATTTTCAACATCCACCATGAATGCAACTTCATTATCATATTGAACTACCAACTTCTAAAAAATATGATTTCTTCCTGCTACCATACCTCTAATACTTTCTCCTCATTATTGCAGGGATGTTACGACATAAATTATCATTATAATTTTCATATGTTCTTTTATTTGGGATATTGTTGGTATATCCTGTATGAATATTATTTTTCCTTCCTTTTATGATGTTGTTTTCATTAAGTACATTGCTACACAAATTAGTAGATAGCCATAAAAGAAATCATATTTACCTATCTTATTGTTTTTACATCATCATTGGATTCTTCAAGCAAAACCTCAAAGAGATTGTATTTAAATTCAGTCACCACCATTTAGTATGTGACTATAACACTTATGGGATATACGACATTGTCTCTGTTGGTGTGGTAGAATTTTCATTCAATTGTATTAATTGTGTATCTTTGTGTTGTATTTGGGATGTTGCCTATTAATACTCTTCTTTTGTTGACAATAGTACCCAATAACCTTATAAAAGTCTTTCATAGAGTTTTGTCTTTCTTGTCTAATTAGTGCACGATATGCCCATCTCATCAACCCCGTGACTTTTCAAGTACCTAATTTTTTATTAAGTACGTGTTTTCCAGATATACCATTTTACTGTGTAGTTGACTAAGAAAGATTTTGATTGTTTTCATTACTAAGAGAAAATAGGTAAAATTGTGTTAAACATTTAGCTTCATGTACGACATTAATGTTGGAGCTCAAAATTGCACCATGCCTTGAGTCATAGAAAACCCAAGATTTTGAGGCAACATGGGAATGTCTCCAAGTTGTGGTACTTGATCTTGAGACAACCTCCAGAAGAAGGGTGGCTTCCTCTACCTATTCCTAATGCTAAACTACTCCTAAGAAGGGAAATTCAACTATCTAATCTTACTCTAACAATCCAAGGGACAAGGGTGATAGAGGAAGATGCATAAAAGGAAAATCCTAAGCTAAAGAGAGGTGATAAAACCAAGAAGAAGGGGAAAGACACTCTTAGATGAGTGAAAATGCGAGGAAAATGAAGGAGGAGAGGGCAAACATGAGCGTCACAGTCCAAAGCAAACATTCAAACCACCATTTCCATGGATCAAAACAAAATTCAAACCATGTAAAGAGAATAAAAACATGCACAATAGACCTAAAAATGGAATGAAAGGAAAGAAATGCAATATAACAAAAGATAGGGCAGATAAGAACCACAAAACATTTTTTTTATTGCTTCAAATACATGCACAATCCATTACAATGAAAGAGAAAGGCAAGAATCACCATGTAGATCTCCAAATATGAGGCTTACAACTCAAAATAGACATGTGCAATACTTGTAGAAGGATGCATTAGAATTACAAGATGGTCCAACATAAGAGTATACAACATTAGAAAAGAGAATCACTTTTACAATATATAGATAATGGGAGAGAGAGAGAGGAGGGAAAATAGAGGGAAATCAAATTCTTACTTCCACCCACCAACAACATGCATTAAATATATGGAAATAGGCATAGGGGCACCCTTCCAAGACCATTCCCCAATGTACTTTGCTTGTGGGAGAAGAAATGGGCACCATACCTCATTAAATTTGGTGGTTGAGCTACCTGGATCTGTGTTCTTTAATGTTGGAATGTATTTCCTCTTTTCACCCACCTTCCCTCACCTAAATTTAATATTTCTAGTTTCTTTTATGTAGAGGATGACGAGACCTTTCCAAAAATTCCAATTTTGTCAAATTTGGAGCATATGGGTGAAATTTATGGCCATGCAGATATTTCAAGGGGTCGAGGAGGAACACGTGGTTCTTAGCGCAATGTGAGGTAGCTATGCAATCTGCATTTTCATGTTCCTTGTGGTGTGGATGGATCGAATAATGGGGAAGCGGGAAGAATTTGGAACCAAGTGTCATTTTTGATCTTGTGACCCACTGCTACCTGCATGGGTCATTGGTTTGCATTCTGTGTAGAGAGTTACATTTCAGGTTGGAACTGTGAAACAATTCCACCCCCATTCTTTATGCTTCCACAACTCAGGCCTTAATTGTCCTGCAACATTGTCTCCGTACTATTTATTTGTCGTTGTTCCATCTATTGCTACACACTCTACACATTTCTCTAAACCACTTTTCTCACTTTTGATTATCAGCCCAGTCTAATCGAATTTGGGGAACTAAAGCCATTGGGGAATAGTTTCATTCACACTTAGTTCTACCACATCCCTAAAAACCTGCAATATATTGCCATCCACTTCATCCTAATCTCCTTCGTTGTGGTTGGAATGGCCTATGCAGAGAACCATTGTCCTAACAGAACTTGTTCCATTCAATGTTTATGTCCTACGGGCTTGCATCCCACAGTGAAAATACACCTGCAATCACTCACACGCTGTGGCTCAAACACCTTCATGTTAGCAGGATAACTAGAGTCTTCAAGGAACTATTGATTCGCTTTGTTCCACCAAAAACCCGATTTATATGCACTACACTATAAATGACCCAATTTTTTATTTTTTTAATATTTTGGGATAAGTATGGAAATTAGGAATTATAAAAAGAAAATAATAATCCTTGGAACATTGAATTTTCTCTATTTTCATCAGTTACACTTGTTTCAAGTTCAAGAGAATTACCTGTTTTGCTAGTTTCTTCATCAAGGCTCCATCATACTGCCTTATTCTAGATTTGTTTCAAGTTAGCCCAATTTGCAAAGGGTGAAAATTTGGATAAAAATTTGGTGAATCATGGGGTAATATTCATGCTAAATTGAAGACATTAGTTAGCCTTGAATCATCTATTTGGTATGGAGGTATCCTGACTGAAACCTGAATCTCTCACCCCTGAATCCACTTAAAGTAATGCTTGGACCTGGAGATGGTCTGATCTGAAGCTTAAACCAATGAATTCTCATTATAATAATTTTCCAAATTAATTTTTATGAGAATGGAAAATTCTCTTGAATCTGAAATTGATCACCATGTTGATTTGTAAACCATGATGAAATTGAGCAACAACATCCCCAATCTTGAATGTATGCCATTTTGATCTACATTTTTTTTAGTTTGTCCTTGAAATACTCTTAATATTTGATTTCTTGGGTATGAAGAGATGAAAATTTATACCTCACCCAAGGACTGAGAAATATTTAACCAATGGAGGATCACAGAGAACTTGACTTGTATGTTGATCTCTTGGGGTTGAAAAACTGCTCCAAAATCCAATTTTACCAAGTTTGAATAATTTGAAGAACTTGGTCCATAATAATAGTGTAAAGTTACTTTAAAGCTGGGACCAAACACTAATTTTCTTGGCAAATATGAAGCATGAAGAACTCTAAATTATATACTGATTGAAGATGGATCTACATAAACTTGGAACTACTTCAAACATTTTGCTTCCACCATGAACTATTGATCTTCCTGAAATGGACTATGCAAGAGACAACAAGGGAATAAAAACTATGTACAAACATGAAAATCATACATGTCCAAGTGGAAACATGCAGAGTGTGCTTAATGCACTTCTTTTTACTGAAAATAACCTACACTACCCTACTCTAACCAATTAGAAAAGAGAAGCTAAACAAATCCTGATACATGGCAGGGAGAAATAGCTTCCTTTCCTACAAATTTTAGACCAAGTAACTTGATTTGGAACTAAACATGGTATTTAATGAAAGTGGAAAAATTGTTTTGAAGTTATTTTTCCACCTTATTCCAAAGTATCAACTAGAAATAGAAACAAATACCTCTTTTAGTTGTTCTGCATTTGGATTTGAGAGGCATTGTTGTTGACCTTTGGTGCATTGAAGTTCATCCTCATGCTCTAAAATGAGCATGACTAGTTGCAACTCTTTTTTGGCTCTAAACTAGCCATAATCTTATTGGGCAAGGCCTAATCCTTTTAATTTTCCCATTTCTTTATGAACTCCATGAATGGATCCACGGAGCACTGGGGCTTCATTTCCTATGTTTACAAACTTTTGTTAAAGGTGGTGGATATTTGCAAGTTGATTTGAACCTTTTCTCTACTTCTTCGTAGACAACTATGAAATATTTTCATCCATGATGATTTCTGATTTTGGGCTTCTCTATTGATTCATCCATGATTCTCCTCATCCTCAAACAAAAAAGATTTTTTGTCAGATATCTTTCAAACTCATCCACAAAATTAGATTCTTGTAAGTATGAAGAGGAAGAAAGATCTGAATGTTTTACCATGAAAGAAAGTAAGAAGCTATTTATGATCTCTTCTTCATTCAAAACCCTTGAATCCAATTCTTCCTCTTCATGGCATGAAATCTCTTTATGAGTGGTTATATAATCTAAATATATTCTTTGTATGGATCGTTGCAATCCTCCAAAAGTGTAGCAAGTTCTATACATGTAGGAAAATGGGGGTCACTTCCTTCAAATGAAAACTCTTACTCACTTAGAAGCTTTCATTCCTTTGCTTTCTGACCTTTAGTTTCAACCTCCTCCAAGTTCAGTATTTTCAATTAAAATAGAATGAATTTATTCAATGGGCCAGGTCACTTCTTCATCCATTATGCTCTCAGATTCAGTCCATTCTTCAATAATTATTTCATGATTTTCAAGAATGGGACTTACCTCAGCTGATTTTGAAGAACTTGGAGAAGGTTGACTGTCATATCCTTGGTGATTAACCCATTTGGATTCAAACTCATGGCTCTAATCCTTGAAGATATAAATTTGGTCTACTCTATTTGGCACCTTCCCAATGTTCTCCTTTAGGCCTGCATGTGCATCCCATTTTCCAAAAGAATGAAGCTTAACCCTTATTGTCATGAAAGATTCAAGATATCTTGTTTAGTGAGGAATGGATCCTCATGAAACCAAATAATTGGACACTTAGTTTGTTTGTTTATCTCTAGTACTTCATGGTTTAAAACTGATTCTTCATGAATTTTCAGGCACATGTAAATTTGGATTTTGTAAAATGGGGAAAGGATTTATACCTTGGATGATTTTGCAAAGGTTTAAATGGTGGAGGAGGTGAAATATTTTCTTGTGGAGGAGATGGATATTTGGAAGGGATGATGATAGAGAAATGAAGGTGAGATAGAAGGGGAGAAGATGGAGAAGGGGAATCCTCAATGGGAGAAGTTAAAAAGCTATGATCATGAAAATCAGGTTGAGATGGTGCAGGTTGGAAAGAGTAAAAGGGAGGGCTATGGGATGGTAGTATAGGGATTCCCCATTGATAGAGTTTCCTAACACTAGATTGAGTGAGCGTAAATTAACTCACCACCCATTCTGCAACTTGGGGCATCATCTCAACCATAAAATTTAGGTTCCCTTGAGGGCTGAACCAAGTTTAGCATAGGGCCAACCCATTAGCATAGGGCCAACCCATGGACAAAGGACCCTAAAACCAATTTTACATTGCCTTTATTAAACATGTATCTTATGACCTGCACCATGATTGCTTCCATTTCTTAAAACTTCCTTTGAAAATTTTTATCTTCATCCGTGAGATTTCCACCATCACCTGCATAACCCTATTCTTGAAAAACATCTTGGTTAATTAGGAATAACCATATGGATCAGTGGGAGGTGGTTTATATGTATATTCTTCATGATAGCATTCATAAAACTGATTTAGAGAAGGATTTTGGAAACAAGGAGGTTAAGGGTAATGATGTTTCTCTATGAAATGAGGATTCCAATGAGGAAATGAATTCATGATAGCATAAATCCATGAATAAAAGGAAAATGAAATGAAAGGGAATGGAAGGATCAAGAAAATGGAAGTTGTTTGAATCAGTGGAGTCGCCAGATGTGCTTGAATTAAGGGAAAGGTCAATAACTCATAGAATGGGTTATTTGGAACAAAGTGGATTCACTAGATGTGCATTAAAAATTACTTACAAAGGCTAGGTTTCACGAATTGACACATCAAACATGGTGAAATGAAGCTATAGAGCACTTGAAAATTGTCCAACGGGGCGTGTTCCAAAATTGTTGGAGCTCAAAATTGCACCCTTCCCTGAGCCATAGACAACCCATGATTTTGAGGTGATATAGGACTGTCTCCAAGTTGTGGGACTTGAGCTTAAGACATGACCTCTAGAGAAAACTGGTTCCTCTACCTATTCCTAATGCTAAACTACTCCTAAGAAGGAAATGTAAGCTATCTAATCCTACTCTAACAATCCAAGGGACCAGGAGAAGAAAAATACGCATGAAAATGGAAATCATAAGCTAAAAGAGAGATGATAACACCAAAAAGAAGGGGAAATACACTCTCAAATGAGTGAAAATGGACTAAAAACAAGGAAGGAGAGGGCAAAACATGAGTGTCACAGTCCAAAACAACATTCAAACCACCATTTCCATGGAGCACAATAGATTCAAACCCTGCAAGGAGAATAAAACATGCACAATATACTTGCAAATGCAATGAAAGGAAAGAAAATGCAATAGAACACAAGCTAGGGAAGATAATAACCACAAAACATGAATTTTATTGCTTCAAGATTATGCACAATCCATTACAATGAAGGAGAAAGGCAATGATCACTATGTAGATGTCCAAATCTGAGGCCTACAACTCATGAATCCACATGCAACACTTTCATTACAAGAATGTCCAACCTAAGAGTGTCCAACCCTTACAAATGAGCCACCAATTTACAATTTATAGAGAATGGGAAAGAGATAGGGGAGGGAAAATAGAGGGAAAGTCAAATTCATTTATTCCACCCACCAAGAACATGCATTAAATATATAAAAATAGGTTTGGGCACCCTTACTAAGGTCATGTTACCTAATAATAATTTTATTGTGGGATAAGAAATGGGCACCATACCTCACAAAAATGTGGTGGTTGAGCTACATGGATATGTGTTCATTTCAATTCTTGGAGATTATTTCCTCCTTTTTTACCCACCCACCCTCACCTAAATTCAATGTTTCCAATTTTTTTGGTGTAGAGGATGAATGAGACCTTTCCAAAATGGTCTAATTTTTGTGAAAAATGGAGCAACTGGGTGAAATTTATGCCCATACATATTTTATGGGGTCAAGAAGGAACACAAGGTTCCCAGCGTGAATGCTACTGTATGCTAATAACTCATTTTATGTTCATTGTAGTGCAGATGGATCAAAGATAATCAAAGAAGGGGATGAATTGTGGAACCGTGTCCTTATTGTGCTCCCAGGGGTAATTACTTTACATCCGCAGTGGGTCTGCATTGTGTTTTCATTAGTGTGTAGAGATTTCCAAGTTACCCCTGGAACATTTTTTCCCGCAACCATCTCTTAATTCCCACAACATGTAGGTCTCCCGCAACTGCTTAGTTCATTGTTCACATCTTTGCGTCTACATCTCTGGCACTTACTATACACTTCTCTGCTTACTTCATTTTCACTTACCAAATTTGAATGCGGGGGAACCAAAGACTCTAAGGAATACCATTCCCTTCATGCATAGTTCCTCTGTATCACTCCAAAAAACCGCAACACACTGCTAACTACCTTAACTCCACTTCATCCTAACTCATTCATTGTCAGCTAGAATGGGTCCTGTGGAGAATCATTGACCGGTGGGAACATAATGTCCTGTTCAATAGTTATGTGTCCCATCGCAGACCTGCCTATCCATAATACATTACACCGACCCCCCCAAACACCTTAATTGCAGATTAATGGCCTTCACGGGGAACATAAGGCTAGGAAGAACTAGCTCCATCTGCCCCTCATTCCTCCGCACTGCTTGGTTCCTGAAACAAATATCCAATCCACAATACACTATAAATTCACCAAAAACCTTGTTTTGTGGCCAGATCGGGGAATTGGGGAACTCAAGGAACTCTAGAATTATTCCCTCTGCAACCTCAAAACTAGCAATACACTAGAAATTACCCAATTTTTCCATTTTCCCCCTTTTTTCTTGGTGTTTTAGCTAAGTATGGAACTTTTAAGCTTGCAGAGAAGGAAAGGAATGCTCCAAAATGAATGCAAGTTCCTCAATCATGGAAAATTACCAATTTTCTCTAGTTCTTCACTAAGACTCCATCAAATTGCCAAAATCCAAATGTCAAGTTAGCCAATTTTGCAAGGGGTGGAAAATTAGATAACAATTACCTTTACATTAGTCGTCCATTCTTCCTCTTGTCTCTAGGTTCACTTTAACTAAGCATCCTTTATCTATCTCCACTTTTCATGGTCTATCTCTGCGAGTTTGGAGTGAATGTATTATCTGACATCGCAATAATAAGAAAATTTGTATGTGATGCACGAAAAAACCCCTTCCATATTGGGCACATATGCTTTTAGATTACACTTCCTCTACTTTGGTTAATTCAATTAACTTTCTGAGACTATATCGGGTATAACCATCTTTGACTCAACGGTTTTAGAATGTGTTATTTTTCTAGCTTTTTTCTTAGTTCTCCCATATTTTTGCAAGAAAATTTTCAAGTATGGAACAATATGGAAGCCTTCCCTTTTAAATTTTAAGATTTACCACATATTTGTTACCTTTGATTACAATGGGTTAAAAGTTTTTTTTTACATTTATTACACATTGATTGGATTCAGATTTTATTTGTTGTATTGATTTTTATTATGTTTTTAAAAATTAAAACTAGGTCAACATTGGATTTTACTTTTTCTATTAATAAAGAGCTTTTTAATATTTTTAAAAAGATCACATTATAGTTGTCTTGTCACCCATTATGTATATTTCATAGGTAGTCTTCTGAGGTGATGTGTCACTCATAATCATTAACAGATCAAAGAAAATTTCAAATGCGATTTAATAATTATGATTAAACTTTAAAGACTATGAAATCGTTAAGTGGTTTATTTAATTTTTCTGGGGAGAGAATGATTATATAAATTTTCAATTTAGTTGTCATATAAACTGCGACATGATTGTATGGATAATTGGAAATTGATAAGACCATCATGTTTCCCCCATGTGAAGCTTGCGAGGGATTTCCAGAGTGAGGATGGGCTTTATGATTCAAATTATGACAAGTCTAGTCACAATCACATTAGATCACTTACAAGTTACATGCTACGAGACACACATAATAAATTTCTACATTTTGAAACTTTATAAGTAGTTGGGTAAATGAATGGACATTACGATCCACTTTCCATTTTGCAAATGAAAGAGAACCATAAATCTAGCACGTCTCACAAATCAACTAAGTCCTGCAATTAACTGAATAAAAAATATAGATTCAGAATGCAAAAAAATATGTGGTTGAAAAACATGGTACATTATTTAATAAAATATATTTAAATATGATTTCAGAGTAAATACTATAATAAATGATGTATAAATGCTAACATATAGTAAGACACAAGAAAATAAGCAGGTAAATTATAAAACCCTAAGCAATGGAGCATGACAAGAAGACTTAGTTGATATCCACACAATCTGGAATTGATCTAGGTAGGGTAAAGTGCTAAAAAAATTGTAAACTGCATCGTAACTACTCATTGTAACCTCTCAGATGTAGGATTGAGGATGGAAATGGGCACCTATGGTAGGGCAAGGGCGCATGTGCGTTAGAAACTATTTGTGGGCATTGGTGACTGTGTAAATGCTTAGAACATGGTTTTTGCTATGTCATAAGGGTTTCACAGTTGTTCCCTGTTGATCACCTGATAGTTGTTCCTTGATCGCCAAACGTACTTGTAACCTGCAAAAGAAAACTTGACTTGCATATGCCCACAAACCACATCAAACCTAAAAAGGAAATTATAGAATGGGGAGTCAGATTGACCTCGACAGTCACCTCGAGAGTGAACTTACAACTGAACATTGCATTGCATCTCAGAATCCATGTAGTTCTTGTGTGTGTGTGTGTGTGTGGATTTGATGCCCTAGGAAGCCCTTATGTAATATGCACTAGATATCGGGCTAGACTTGCTCAATGATGAAAATGTGTGGATGGAATAAAATAAACTTCCCCTTTGTATGTTATGTATGCAGAGTTGCAACCCTTGTCCCTTTAATTAGTGCTAAATGGATGCCTTTTGAGTGATTTGGTGCCTTTTGAATGCAAACTTAGGTGGTAATAGTAATGTTTAGTGCTTGGTCCCTAATTTTGAACCCATAACTATGTATTTATATGATTCCCTAGTTTGAATTTCGTAATTGACAACTGAAAGGTCGACCTATAAGTGGAAAAGATGCCCAAAGATAAAAGAGACCCAAAATGAGTGAGTAAGATAAGAAAAGGTTAGGGACACCCATGAGGGACATGAGCGCCTGGGCATTGCTATCTTATCTGGATGTTGGTGTCTGAAGTCATAAAAGATAAATAAGTAAAGTTGCAACTGGGATGTAGGGTGTGCAAGACCAAATAAAAAGTAGAAGATAAAGAAAAAAGGCCAAAGATAGTTTTCAATCATTAGTTTTCTTGCTTAGGAATCATGTAAATCCTAACATGCTTTTAGGACCTAGAAATGTACCCAAGTGCGTGATTTTGTGTCTACATTTGCCCCCACTTTATTTTTTAAGTGAATACTTGATAACATAAAGTAGATAGAAGATGCGTACCTTATGATCCTGTAGAGAGTATAGGTGATAACATGTCGAGTGGACGAGTGAAGCGTACAGTGATAGTAATGTGGAGCGTGGAGACTAGGAAAGAGGGAAGTGGACCCTAGGGGTGGATTATATACATAGATTGTACATGTTGTACTTATATTTGCTAATGTAGGTTGTTTCTTATTACGTATTAAAGACAAACCTGCAAAAGAAGAGCGAGAGAGTAGTCAAAGTTATGTATATGAGAGATCTGAGTAAAGTATGCATAAGTATGTAAAAGTGTGTAAAAGTGTGTAAAAGTAGCAACAAAAGGAAAGTGTACACCATCTGTATTGGAGTGTAAAGGATACAAAGATGTCCTAAAATGTTGTGAAGAGTGAGTTTTTTGGGTGATCTCACGCCAAGAGTATTTTTTTGGGTGATCTCACACAAAGTGCAAGTTTTTGGATGATCTCATGCCAACTGTGAGTTTTTTGGGCGATCTCACTCCAAGAGTGAGTGTTGGGGAGAGAGGTCTAGTTTTACTCTCCTTACATGACTCTGCCCTATAAGCACCACTACAGATGGTATGTCTTGATTTAGTTCTGATTGTCTCGAATTAGTTTTGAATTATTTAAATTGTATTGATTGTTCTGATTAAAGAAGATATAATGCATTCTATAATTGGAGGTCCATGCCTGTTATTGTAGAACTAATCTAAAGACTTTTGTAGATTGTGTTGATATGAGAAGATGACTATATGTGCCCCCAGGACATTAACACCCAGGGGAGGACACGTGTGCTCAGGCACTGCTATCTAATGTTGGGTGCTGAAGTCTGCTAGTGCTCTGTACCCTAGTCTGATTTTGGACCATTTTGTGACTATTTTTCTGTGTTGATTTTGAACTATACTGATCTATTTTGTAGCTCTAATTTACTGTAGGGGTGATTTATTCACCCAATATATGTCCCCTTGTTTGGGTTGCATGTGACGATAGTAGGAGGATGCGTCCCAAAGGAAAGAAGCCGAAGCTGATCTGAAATGGATACATGTAGGGGGTAGGGGATGTGCATGGTATAAACCAAGGCACATGCAAACAAAGTAAGATAGTAACATGCATTAATAGTACAAGTAACTAATATGTAAAAGAATACCATGTAGCAATCAAGTGTACAAACAAGATAGACCACAAAAAGTGGGTTTTAGACATGGGACATCGCTCACAATGTCACAAGACAATTAGGGTTGAAGTGGCCAGAAACATACACTAATCAAACAAGACATAGGGCATCATAGCCCTCAAACAATGGCATACAATAACAAACAATATCAAGCAAAATGTATCAAATAACCATGGTTGTAAATAGTCCTGCAAGGTAGATGTTGCACATGGAGCACCCGTTAGTATGTTAGAAAGATAGAAAGTATGTCAAAGCATGTATGAATTAAAAAAAGTAAAATTATAGTAGTAAGAATTAGTGAAAAATGTAACAACAAAACCTGTGTAGTATGTGACAGTAGTGAAAGTAGATGACCCCAGGAGCCTTAATGAGATTGGAAAGGGATACAATGCCAAACATCATTGCATCGTGTAAGGATTTGTAAGAGATATGCATTCACAACTAGAGACCAAGTGAACATGCATGTGTGTATGATAATGATTATGACATACTAAGTATCTATCTAGCATAATAAACAAGGTGCAAGATGTAAGTAGTATAAGCTAGTAAGAATAGATGTAACCAAGATATGCAAGTGATGTATGAGTGTGATGGTGTAAAATGCAATGCGTAAAGATGGTAGGAGAGGCATGCCTTTAATGAATGTGTATGAGATGAGGTTCATTTATAAACCCCCCCTCAACAGTCAAGAATGAACCATAGAACAAGAGTGTGTCATCAAGAAATGTGTGTGTTGTATGATAATAGATGTTAGAAAGATGTATCATGAATCATAGAGCATGAAGAGTGAAAGATGCGAGGTTCATTTTAGATTTATATCCTAAGCAGTCGAGTATGAACCGTGGAATTAGAGTGCATCATAGGGTAATGACAATATAATGCATGTATCAAGGTGTGTAGGAATGCTAAGAAAGATCAGATGTGAAACATTGAGCATATAGTATAATAGTAGAGACATTTAGAGACAACTTAGAATAACTTGAGGGGGGGAATAAAACACGATGCCCCCTAAGTGTGTGATTAATAGTAGGCTATTTCTACAAAGTGAAATAGGAAGATTGACAAGGAGAGGAGATAAAGACATAACCAATGCAAAAGCTATTGAACATGTTGTGAGCCGCAACACCTTGGAAGTTTGTGGAATGGAGACATATATGCCTCTTTGATAAGTCAATGTTGAAATCTTGAAAAGTGAAATATGAAGAGTCAAGTTTGACATGGAGAGGACAATTGACAAAGGCCATTTGCTACAATAGTTTTAAAACTTAGATAAATAAGGCTAGATTTGTCATTTCATTCACAACTATTTTTTTTTATGTATTTTCCATTTTCGCCACTAGATCAATGTTTGCCTTCGCTAAATTCACCAACAAAACGAATACTGCTACAACAAGTTTCGCCACCCTTTTTACTTGTTTTTCTTTTGTGGGTTCCTTAAAATTTTCATTGCCTTAAGTCAAAGATCCATTTAGACAACATCGACATTTCAAGTGATAACCTCTCTAATGCCTATAAATTCTAAATTGAACTGACAAGATTTCTCCCATCATTTAGATGGACCCCAATTCAAACCATTCATCAACTCTTGTATACCAAACAATAAATGAACCAAACAACTTCATTACACACTCATCTATAAATTATAATTTTGCAATCACTCGCATCATAGTTAATCTTGACGATACTTTTGACATTTGAGTTTTAAAAAATATGAGAACAAAGCCTAAATGTGTTTGACATTACATTTTTGTACCTGAAATATTATGGCATATGAGGTGTGCCAATTTAATTGATGAACAATCTACAATAAATGAAATAAATGTAGATAGTCAACGTTCTTGTCAATGAGCTACAACTTGTAAGTACCTTTGTGATGCTCTCACTTCATATAAAAATAAACATCATACATGGGTACTCTATTTTTTTAGAGTTGTAAAATTAGAAGAATCTACGTTGCAATAAGGCCTAAATTAGTCTTGTCAGAGCCAAAGGACCAATAAAAAATTAAGATAATCGAGTTTCACATATTCAATTTTCATCTAAAAATTATACATAACATATGATTATAAAATTGAAACAAATACTTAAGAGTTGAATGGTCTAGAATAAAAATTATAATGTGATTGAGGTGAAACCTATAATAACGTGTTAGGAACTAATAACAAATTCTTTGATAAATATAGAATTTATATAGTGGGAGGTCCGTTTTCATATATATTGTTTTTATAGTAGATCACAATATAATTATATGACATGACATGTGAAAAGTAGATTTGATTAACATTATATCATTATTTCTTGATCTCCGTTAAGTGGGGATTGAGACTTAAAAGTTTTCTAACAATAAAAAATTAGATAAATACATTTTCATTTTTTGATATGACAACTATAAAAATTAAAATTTTAAGACATATAAAATCTAGTATAAAAATAAATACAACCTAACAATTAATTTAAAACATAAAATTATAATAAATAAATAATTAAAAGTATATGCAATAGTTCATAGCCTTCCCATGAACTAATAATGTCTATTAACTAATTCTCTAGTAATCAAAACTTGTGAAGTAGGAAAAAACAATCACAAAGAACCTTCAAAGAATAAAATATAATTCAAATTTATCAAAATAACTTAGTATAATGATTTTTATGTGTTTGCACAGTAGTTACCAAAACTCCAACTAATTAATTTTCTAAAATACTAAGCTCAGGCCAATGGTAGAGAAGAAGAGGGTTAGGGTTTGGTTTACAGGCACAATCGACACCTTGGTGGCAAGAGCATGACGGAAGGCAGGGGACATCCCTTTCTCTCGTCTCAACATTGGCCATTTGCTCGACCGCTTCTCATGGTTGTTTTCACTTAGGGTTTGTGTAGAGGCTCAGGGGTGCTTGCTTGAGCAAAACCAATCTCCTACAAAAATGTTGCTCGAACCAATGGATCCCCTTCAACATTGCAATCCCAATCATGTCAAGCCCGTATATTGTTGAGAAATCACACGAGCTTCCTACTTTGGAGATCAAGTATCTAAAGAAAATGAATTCTCTACATCACTTAGATCTAACACTCTAATCTATTAGTTTAATGGGTTATGACCAAAGTCAACAAAACTTCTTCAATGGATCTCATCTAATTGGACCAAAGGTTGTGATGTTATTTTATGTTCTAAGGGTTTCTTTATAGTTCAACTCTACAATGATGATGATTACCAAAAAGTTTTTGAAAAAAGGCCTTGGTTTTAGGGAAGAGCGAGGCTCTTCATTACTCCATGATTTTTTTATTTTGACCCATCCACAATGGTAGTATCCAAAATGCCAGTTTGTGTCCACCTCCCAAAGTTGCCCCTTCTTTTTTAGTATCCTCTTGTCACTCAAGATATTGGAAATTCTTTGGATATATTTTTAAAGCTAGATGATGAACGAAGTTGGGAAACATATTTACACTTACGCTTGTATCTGTGAGAAAATTGACCTCAATAAAGGTCTCCGAGATAGGATGAGTCTAAAACAGGGTAATTTTCAATGGATTCAAATCTTGGATTATGAAAACATGACATTTAGGCATTAGTTTTTTCATCAAATAGGCCATCTTCAGGAATCTTATCTTTAAGCATAAGGGCAACCTAAATGGAAAAACAAACATCCTTTCAAACCTAAAAGTTGACAACCACATGAGCCTCTTTTTTAGAAGCCAAACACAATAATAATGAAGATTTACACCCTTTGGAGGTGGAGAAAGAAAAAGACGAAGGCACAAAAGTGAGGAAGGAAGATATCAATCCTACATTGGAGATTCCGGAAGATGTAATGGTTGTCGGGGATCTATGGTCACGAGTGCTAGTTGTTAGTATAGGAGGAATGAAGAGAGCTCATGTATCTAAAAGTTCTAACTCTAATAAGGATTAATACTCACTTGAAATTCTTAATTCTGACCTTTAGGGAGCTATTATGGGTCCTCCTCCTTAGTTGACATATGATCAAAAAGTAAGGGAAAAAAGACAAGCTTTTAGGATATGAGTGTACTACATTAATGGCGCTTCTTTGAAATGAGCGTACCTCTTTTGCAAGGTCTTCTTAACTCAATTTGTTTAACATTTTGGGGGTGTGCTTCTTTTTTTTTGTTTTGGTTTGTATGATTAACATTAGGGGAGAAGACCCAGTATGTGAACACGTCACAATACTTGAACAGTATTTTGCATTTAAAATATCCAATACTTGATGGAATAAAAACCAAAATTTTGATTATTGAAGTTCAAAAATTTGTTTTTTTATAAACCATATGTGCATAGGGTCAACATCTCAGTATTACTTAGTACACAATAAATACTGATTGGTACTTTCATTTTCTACAATAAAAGACTCATTTGTTCAAAATATTAAAACAACATATCAGTTGACAAACCCATCATATCTATTTAATGGGTTGAATATTTGTCTTCTCAATTCATCTCTTTCCATATTCCAAGTTGGGTTGTTCAATCACCAGATCTTTCATATCCAGACATTAATACATACCTGCAAAAAAAGAGGGAACCTTCTTCTCAAGATTCAAATTCATCCATTAAAAACACAAACAAAATTGTACACTTGAAGGTAAAAAATAAATATGAATATCAAATCAAATAATTTCAGCCACAAGATCATCTCAAAATCAATTTCAACCTTTGATTAAAAAGACCCTACACCTTGATCCATGTCTTACATTTTGATTGGATACTCTCAAATCAATGTTGGTATTATATATTCACTTTCCTAGTCTTGTTTACTGCTTTTTCACTTCTGCAGGGTGCCTGATTACAGTGGATTTTATAAGAAGAGGTTACTTCTATCAAGTTTTGAAAGGAAAGGTCCAGCAAAGTGAAAATTGCAGGTTAGTTTTCATACCTACTGCTTCAAGAGGACACTTAAATATGTAAAAAATAGTCAAATTTATTACTTAAGGCCCTTTTCCACTGGAATGTATTCATATATAACCTCAACTGCCTGTTTTCTCTTATATAAGCTAACGTATACCTTGCACTTCTGCTGAAAGCATGTTGTGATCTGCTTTTTGTTTGACCAAAGATCTGTTCAATTAAGTTAGAATTAGACATAACAGATTGCTGAGCAGAACTGCAAGTTTATGGACTGATTTCTATTTAATTTATCAAAAATTGGCCCCTACAGCAGAGCACATTAAAAAAATATTAAGATTGGAATTGAGTGATTCTTGATCATAGCATCCTGCTAATTAATTCTATGAACATCTATTAGATAATGGCTTTATGTTTTCTCCCTTAAAGTACCTTAAAAGCAAATAATATTAACTTCACAATAGAATTAGTAACTTCGGAATGTAAATGAGTTTTTTTTTGAGATATTTTATTTGATCGATCATATGTAAGCAAATAATATTACAATATGATTCAAAATTAAAGGCTTAGGATAAAAAATTGTTTAATTATAACTAGCTGTCAAATTGGTGATCCTACATGGCAAGGAATTGGCTCCATGGACCTGCGATCATATGGCTGGAGTCTCTTGTTATCTAAAAATAAGTCATCTACAGATATATGAAGAATGTGCTGGACATATCAATTGGTATCGTCCTCAACCCATAGACATCTGCCAAATAATGAGAACTGAATTTTCTCACAAACAACATCCACTGCATCCTATAAAATTGAAAAACTGAAATTCAAACCATTATCAAAATCCACAAGGATTAATGGTAGTGAATATAAATCGTAGTACAGTGTAGGTAAAGAATGCAACAGCTCAAACATATGTCCAGCACATTCTTTATATATCTCTCGCTAACTCTGTAAGATATAAAATCTGTACCATTTAATACAAAACAGAATTCTGTAACTCTATGTGAACACTGCCCAATACTAAAGAGATAAGATAAAGAGTTTCCAAACTACAGGGATAAGATAAAGAAATGTTTATTTATAGCTAGCTGTAAAATTGATAAACCTACATGACAAGGAATTGGCCCAATGGACCCGTGAACTCAGGGTGTTGACATAATGGCACTACTCCCAAAAATTAAAGATATAGGAAAGAAAAATGTTTATTTATAGGGGAGAAGGGCCAGTATGCGAACACCCTAAGTTCGTAGGCCCATGGAGCCAATTCCTTGCCACGTAGGATCACCAATTGTAATATTATTTGCTTACATATGATCGATGAAATAAAATCTCTCAAAAAAACACATTTACTGGTGGAGACCCGAAGTGGTTCACACAACGGGACAGGTGTTGAGCATTTAATTCGAAATAAAAGAGGGAAACAGTATCTGTCCTCCTCATCTTGACGCGCGTAATAGATAAGCCACAATGAAATGCTCAACCACCATTTACCAGCGGTTGTTTTACCCGCCTTCCAAACTGGTTTGCTCAACCACCATTTACCAGACTGTTCCATGGCGCGTTTTGGAGTCGTTTCAGACTGTTTTGCTCAACCGCCATTTATTTAGAAGAGTTTAGGGGAGAAGGGCCAGTATGCGAACACCCTAAGTTCGCAGGTTAAGTGAACCAAATCCTTGCCACGTAGGAGTGACAGTATGCCAGCTAGGTATAAATAAACATTAACAATATCAAAGACTTGTAATAAATTCTGAAAAAAATAACGAAGCTTACAAAACTCGAGAGTAGGTTATCAGATTTGTTTAATTGTTTAAGACTTTCAAGTTGTTTTGCCCATTCCTGTTTCAACATCTCCTTCTCATCTCTCATTTGCAAGAGCATCATATGGGGATTAAAATGAAGATTAAGATCATAATCTGCCCTCAGTATTGGATAAGGAGAGAGTCTCGTAGGCTTCCTGCACCAGAAGAAACATCTTGCAAGATTCCTCTCTCTCACCAGGCGGGCAAACATCTGGATGATAAACTCTCGCCTTCTTCCTGTACGCTTTCTTCAGATCATCCATTTCTGCCCTCTGAGAAACACACAGTACATCATATAAAGTCGTGGTGGGTGAAGACAAAGTAGATGATGATGATGAGGAAGCCATTGTCATTAATTTTTTGTGCTTAATAGGGGCCCTTTGCATCTTCAATATCCTCCATTGATGGCATGCTTTAGACCGCTGTTGTTTTGTAGAGAGGGAGAGAGCATGAGATGATAAGTTGCAGGGAGTATTAATGGTAGTAAATACAACCATGGTGCATTGAATTTCTCTGGCAGAGATCATATTAAAAGAAGATGAAACCTCTTGTCTTAGAGGAGTGGGAAAAAGAAAAAATGGATGAAATAATTAGTCCAAATAATACAGTTATATAGCACATTTTGTATTTCAATCAAAAAGATAATACAGTTGAGCAACACCGCTTGCTGCTTCCCCAACAAATTTTCTCCAAGAATTGTTCTTAAGAATAATCTCCTTAAGAACAATTCTTGGACCGCCGACTGCTTCACCAACTTCACCAAATCCTTGCCACGTAGGAGTGACAGTATGCCAGCTAGGTATAAATAAACATTTTTTTAATCCTATATCTTTAATTTCGAATCATATATTAATATTATTTGCTCCCATCTGATCGATCAGGTAAAATATCTCAAAAAAAAAAACACATTTACTGGTGGAGATCCGAAGTGGTCCATACCAAGACCTACAGTAGTACAACAAATTTGCTGCCACCGTAACAACATATGTAGTCAAGCTATTACAATTACGATTCTTACATGCATTCAATTCTGAAGATGATTTGATGTCAAAAAACATTACATTAACAAGACCTTCGTCAATTGATCGATATGAATTACAATGTCGAAAGGGGCGACTGCATGTTCGCGTGAAACATTCTAATTAATATTGATCAATTACAAACAAGCTGATGAATGTAGTGTTATTTGATAACACCTCATCTTTAGAAGTGTTTATAGATGATCTTATTGATATATTAATACATATTTTACTAATTTTATATTGTTTCATACTGCAACATTTAGAGAAGATGAAGAGAAAGAGGAGTTTACATCGAGCACAACGTATGCCCAAAAAACGAGGTGTACAATTTGAAATTGAACCATCTAACCATGAAACAGATGAACATGATGCTACAATAATAAGCGAAGAGGATGGTGCAACAACAAATCAAGGAGATACAAACACAACTGATGATCATCAGCGAGAACCTGCTGGATGTGAACTAAATAGGCATGAACTACAGGAGACTGTGGTTGTTAGAGGCAACACTTCGACCAAGAAGGTTAGAATTTTGTCTAGTTGGTCAAAAGAAGATATGTTAAAGGCCATAGATGATATTGAGTTACTCGCATTATTCAATTAGAGCTGCTGCACTGAAATATCATGTCATCCGTGACATGATTTTTCACTTGAACACTATTCTGCATTTAAAATATCCAATACTTGATGGAAAAAAAAAACCAAAATTTTGATTATTGAAATTTATATAGGGCCAGTATGCGAACACCCTAAGTTCGCAGGTCCAGGGAGCCAATTCCTTGCCACGTAGGAGCACCAATTTGACAGCTATTTATAAATAAGCATTTTTTTATCCTAAGCCTGATAGATAAGACACAAATAAATGCTCAACCACCATTTACCATGGCTTGTTTTGGACGCGTTACACACTGTTTCCTCTGGACGCGTTACACATTGTTTCCTTTGGACGCGTTGCATTTCCTCATGCCGAGTTGTAATGCAAATGCTGGTTGTTTGTGAGTGGGCTTACAGCCTGTGCGAGGTTTGCGTGAAGGGGTCTTTCTCAGTGCCTTGCTCGAGATGTTGACCCTATTCACATATGGTTTATAAAAAACAAATTTTTGAACTTCAATAATCAAAATTTGGGTTTTTATTCCATCAGGTATTGGATATTTTAAATGAAAAATAGTGTTCAAGTATTGGGACGTGTTCACATACTGGCCCTTCTCCCCTATGTAATCAACAACCCAGCTTATAAATTATGTCTTTATCAAATAATATGAAATTAATAAAACATGTATTCGATCATCGTTAATGGCGCCCAACGGGGTAATCACAAGTTCACCTACAAGTTCATAATTCATACTGTCATGTATCATAAGCTTGCTAAAATTTTTCCCATTGTAGATGATCTTATTGATATATTAATACATATTTTACTAATTTTATATTGTTTCATACTGCAGCGTTTAGAGAAGATGAAGAGAAAGAGGAGTTTACATCGAGCACAACGTATGCCCAAAAAACGAGGTGTACAATTTGAAATTGAACCATCTAACCATGAAACAGATGAACAGGATGCTACAATAATAAGTGAAGAGGATGGTGCAACAACAAATCAAGGAGATACAAACACAAATGATGATCATCAGCCAGAACCTGCTGGATGTGAACTAAATAGGCATGAACTACAGGAGACTGTGGTTGTTAGAGGCAACACTTCGACCAAGAAGGTTAGAATTTTGTCTAGTTGGTCAAAAGAAGATATGTTAAAGGCCATAGATGATATTGAATTCAACAATTATTCTATTAGAGCTGCTGCACTGAAATATAATTTACCTCCTACATCTGTTCATTATTGGCTGAATGGTCTGACCCATACAAAAAGGAAGGGCCCTGCACCTGTTTTGAGTGAAGGAGAGGAGAAAGAGATAGTTGAATGGTGTAAGCAAATGGCAGATTTAGGGCATGGAGTGGGATTTATGCAACTGAGGGCATGTGTTGCACAAATTTGTGAAACTAGAGAGACTCCATTTCGAGAAGGATTACCTGGAAAATCTTGGTGTGAAGGATTTAGAAAAAGACACCCAGACATAGTCCTTCGGACTGCTAAAGGTCTAGAAAGAGATCGTGCAATTGGTTTACGTCCAGAGGTGGTTAGCAAGTTTTATGAAAAACTAGCTAACATTTATATCAATTCCTATGGTGCAGGCAAAATATGGAATTGTGATGAGACAGGAATCCAGGCAGGGAGAAATTGTGGCATGAGGGTGCTTGCCACCAAGGGTTGCAGGAATGTTCCCAAAATCATTCCTCGTAGCAGAGAATGGATGACAATTCTATGTTGTGTAAATGCTACAGGGCAATGTATCCCTAACTTTTACTTATTTAAAGGTCAGAAAGTTTCACAAAATTACATCAAGGGATGTGAACCAGGTGCTTGCATGGCTGCTCATCCAAGTGCTTGGATGACTAGAGAGCTCTTTATAAGCTGGTTGTATCATTTCAGTAAGTCTGTACCTGGAGGGGTGTGCCCTGAAAATAGGCATTTACTTATATTTGATGGTCATGGAAGCCATGTGGCATTGTCAACTATAGAAGAGGCCAGGCGATTGGGGATTGATTTATTGACATTGCCAGCACATACTACACACAGGTTGCAACCACTGGATGTTAGTGTCTTTGGTCCTTTTAAAGCATATTTCAGATCTAAGAGGATGCAGTGGATGTGTAATAATAAGTACCAAGAAGTCAAACGTTCAGACTTGGCAGAAATAGGTAGTAGAGCTCTCGCCAAGGCCTTGACACTTGCAAATATTCGTGCTGGTTTTAGACAGCACAGGTATATGGCCACTTGATCCAAATGCATTACAGAATGACATGGAATGTAGTAAACTATATATCATTGAAGAAGATGCCAACGAAGAAGCTGCTGAAAATGTCACAGATGATGATACTACTGAAAACATTATGAATGTTGATGGTACTGAAAACATAATAGATGTTGATGCTGCTGAAAACATACTAAGTTTGTCAAGAGATGTAGCTCCACCAGTTGGTGACAAAATAGGAGAAAATTACTTAATGGAATCAGTTGAGAATCTGTCAACAGCAAAAGAATTCCATCCAACCATTGAAACAATGGTTGTTGCTAATACAGAGATGGAGGAACCAAGTGTACAGGGAGAAAGACAAAGTATAATGCAGACCAAAGATTATGAAGTGAACCACATTGTGAATACTCGTGACCAAGGCACATCCAGCTGCAACACTGAGGCCCAGGGATTTGGAGAGGATGATCTCTCATTGCCAAGTGCACCAGAACAACCTACTTGGCTGCAAGAGCATATTGCAGAGTTGGGACTTGATCAGATTGGAAACATTGAGGATGAAAGTATATCTTTACCTTCGATGCCAACCAACCTTGAGCCAGCAGACTTTGAACCAGCAAACTTTACTCATTATTATGCTGACACAGAGGAAATTGAGGTCATTGATAAAGATAAAAACGAGGAAGAGACAACTGGCCATGATGTTGAAAGTGGTATATCAAATGATGGTGTTGCTGCAAATGAGAAGAAATTGGGTAAATTTTTAAGGTTACCGACACAATTTGTACGGGATCCTTCCAAAGGTAAGAGTGATGCTGCACTCCGGATAAGTCGTGCTTCACAATTGTTAACATTTGATGCTTATGTTCAGATGTTAAAAGATACACAACAAAAAAAACAAGAAATATGTGAAGGGAAACAACGTAAAAAGGAGCATATTGAGGCAAAAAAAAGCAAGAAAGGTTGGCAGCAAAGGAGAAAAAAAAGGAAGAGAGATTGCAACGCATTAAAGAGAGGCAAGAAAGGGATCTACAAAAGTTTGTTGAAAGACAGGAGCGCGAGAAACAACGGGAAGTAGCTCGCCAAAAAAAGGAATTGGAATTACAACAGAAGGAAGCCACTCGGCATCAAAGGGAGAAAGAGAAACAAGAAAGAGATAACAAGTTCAACAATCCGCAGGTTTTGTTTCCCATGCATCATTCCATGCCCATACAGAACTCCATGTTACAAGATATGTTGAAAGTTCCTATCCCAGATTACCACCCTTACTTCCTTGACACCAACAGAATGCAAATAACTTCAACTCCAACTACACACCCCATTATCCCACAACCTCCTACTTCACATACAACCTTTCATACCATATCTGGTTTTCCTATTCCACCATGGGTTCATCCAGTGAACCTCTTAATGACTCCAACAACATCCGTCAATGATACAATCGTTCCTGATAGTCCAAACTCAGGGCCTTTTTGAAGGTGTGACATGGAAATTGACTAACAAACTTATAGTAATAGTTTATAGTTGGTATGTAGTTTATAGTTTATAGTTGGTATATTTTGCTCCGAATGTAATGAATATGGACGCATACAGTATAAGTTTATATGTTTTGCTCCGAATGTAATGAATATGGACACATACAAGTATAAGTTTATATGTTTTGCTCCAAATGTAAGAAATATAAAGACATGCATTTTATATTAATACATTTTTCTCGAAATGTAATCGTTGTTTCAGATGTGGAAACCAAATCAACTTGAATTTGTTAAAGGTTTACGTTAAATTGTTGCAACTTAAAATGAACACCGTGAAATAAAAACTGAAAGACAAGGATTTATTTGAATCTTGGTGAGATAGAAACCTCACGTCTATATGGCTTAAAAACATAGAATTGTAGGTAACATTTTCCTTGAGTATTAGTAGTGTGAATACACACTGTTTCCACCCTGCTTCAACCGATCTCGACGCATAAAACTGCCGTTCCAAAGTTTTCCATGCAATCTGCACATGCATGTTTAGCCATTTATTAAAAAACTGAATTTGTTTGAACACAGAGAATGAAAAAATCATAAGGATCAAATAGATGGGCTAACAAAATGGCTACATGTAGAAACGAGCTTAGAAAATTTGGCATCAAAACCTGTCTGAAAAGGAGTTGAGATTCAGCTAAAGGGTTTCCAAGCACTTCAGTGAAAAAGAAAGTGCAAAATGCGTACTTGTACGGTCGTGATTGCTAACTGTATAATGCTGTGAAAACAAAATGAAACACCTCAGAGCTTCAGAGAAAATGAAAGAAAAAAATGGCTATCAAAACTTGCAGTCAGAGCTGTAAGCCCACTCAAAATGAAGAGTTTCAACCACCATGAAAGCAACTACATGGCTAAAAAAATGAGAAAAACGAGATTATTTCGAGTAAAAGGCACTGAGAAAACGAGAAAACTGGATAGAGATAAACGAGTTTCCAAACTACAGTGAAAAAGAAAGAAAAAAATGCGTACCTGTAGGGTCGTATTGTTCACTGTATAATGCTGTGGGCAATATGAACACCTCGAGCAAGGCACTGAGAAGCCACCCTTCACGCAAAACTTGCACAGGCTGTAAGCCCACTCACGAACAACCACCATTTGCAACTACAGAGAAAAAAACGAAAAAATGGCTAACAATATGGCTAAAAAAACGAGTTGGATTATTTCATGAGAAAACGAGTATAAGGCAAAGACGAATGAGAAAACTACATGGAAAACGAGGAAAACGAAACTACAAAGAAAAAGAAACTGCAAAAATGCGTACCTGTAAGGTCGTATTGTTCACTGTATAAGGCACTGAGAAGCCACCCTTCACGCAAACCTCGCACTGAGACAGTCTGTAACACGTCCAAGGGAGACAGTGTGTAACGCGTCCAAGGGAGACAGTAGGTAACGCGTCCAAGGGAGACAGTAGGTAACGGCAGTCCAGCGGAGGAGACAGTGTGAAACATGTCCAAAGGAGGAGACAGTGTGTAACACGTTTGAGCAAAACAGTGTGGAATGACTCCAAAACGTGCCATGGAACAGTATGGTAAATGGCGGTTGAGCAAAACAGTCTGAAACGACTCCAAAACGCGCCATGGAACAGTGGGTTGAGCAAACCAGTTTGGAAGGTGGGTAAAACAACCGCTGGTAAAGGGTGGTTGAGCATTTAATTCGGGGCTTATCTATTACGCGCGTCAAGATGAGGAGGACAGATATTGTTTCCCTCTTTTATTTCGAATTAAATGCACAACATCTATCAAGTTGAGTGAACCACTTCGGGTCTCCACCACTAAATGCATTTTTTTTGAGATATTTTATTTGATCGATCATATGTAAGCAAATAATATTACAATATGTTTCAAAATTAAAGGCTTAGGATAAAAAAATGTTTATTTATAACTATATGTCAAATTGGTGATCCTACGTGGCAAGGAATTGGCTCCATGGGCCTGCGAACTTAGGGTGTTCGCATACTGGCCCTTCTCCCCTATGCTATTGATTTTTTTTTTAATAACAATATTTTTTCCAATCAAAATAAATTAACAAATTGTGTAATAGTTATCTACGTATTTATAAGTGCCTTTACTTTCAAATTTCCCAAATATTGGGGGGCGGGCAACTTTCAACAATTACAGAAGGAAAAGCAGAAAGTAGCGATCGAAACCATTTGGCCAAAATAAATAGGTAGGAAAGCCTGATGGCCGAGCTTTCCGCTTAGAACGCTCTGTTACAGCTCTTTCTGTGCAAAATTGTTCCCTCAGGTAAGCGTCTAAACCGAGTGCTGTATTTCTTCGCTTTCTTTGGTTTAATCCATCTGCCCATCTTCGAAAATCTTATTTCCATCCATTTACGTATGATGATTATTTATACGAAGGACCCTGTTATATTGGTATTCAGGGTAGCTTAGCTGAAGGGTTAGGCATGTTTTTCTTTATCCACAATGCTTGTTTATGTTTCTGAACGGAAGAATGATTACCAATATTTCCATTGCCATGTTTGGTGATGAATTTTGCGTTTTCATAACGGTCTGAAAGCCCAGCTTCATATTATGATACGTAAAGAGGTGATTTGGGAAACATCTAATAGATTCCTTCAGTGGTGGGGATATTGCTTGCTGAAAAGTTCTTAATTTAGGGTTTCCACTTTATTTATTTTTTAATTGGAAAGGATTTCCGTGCTGTACTGATCTCCAAAGGTCTTGTTAGGGCTGGATTGATGGCTCCTACAATCAGGTGTAATCTGTGGGTCACCTGGCTACTCTGTATAGGGAGTGATGTAGTAAATTGGCAAAGTTCAGTTTATTCTTGAGCTTGGTCACAAGGTTGAAAACCAAGGAACAATATCGATAAGGTAAAGTGAAAACGTTCGTCCACGCAGTAACAATTTCATGCCCAGGAGATGTGCCGTCTGGGCTGTGACCAGAAAAATTGACCTTTATGTCACCTGCTCAAGAAATTTCCACAGCTCAGCGGTAACTTGGGTGTCCCAAGTTAGTATTTGAGCCCTTTGCCTTACAAGCTTAAAAGTTAAAACCAAACCTATTTTAGGAGCCCAAATATTGTTTCACAAATACCAACCACTAGCATCCTCCTCCTCCAGCTTACATTGGAACAAGCTGTAAACTGGATTTTTTGAATTTTTTTTGGAGTTCTGAATTTATGGATATCTGCGATCTCATATAAACTTGGATTTGCAAACTTGGTAACTATGATCACAATATTTTGATTATTATTCCAACTTACGGACATGCATACACGTCCATGCAATCCAATCACATGCTGATATTTATGGATAAATAGAGAGATCCTAAGAAATTGAAATATAAGTTAACAAATCTGAATGGAAGTACAGAGCTGCTTGCATTTTGCTTCTTTTTGTATGCTGCTTGGTAGGAAAATGATCTGCAGTAGATGGTATTATGCTGTTCTGGATCTCTGGCCTGAGTTATTTTCATTTTAAAATTTATTTTCTCTGCAGCTTTGGATGACGTGATTACGATGTTCAAAAATACTTTCCAATCTGGCTTTCTCTCAATCCTGTATAGCCTTGGGTAAGCAGATATCCAATTATTTATGTTGACATTTGTTATATATGTTTTGTGGATAGTTTTATTTTGGGGTTAGCTTACTAGTGACTTTTTTGTTGTTGCTGTAATGGTATGTTTATGGCTTTTCTGTGCTTGTCAACAGGAGCAAACCGTTGCAAATATGGGACAAAGAAAGTTAGTATTACCAAGAATCTTTCTTTCTAAATTTATTTCTTACGCTATTTGAATCTTAGCAAGGATTTCAAATTTCAAATTTCAATATAAAAGTATTAATGCCTTGCACATTGTTTTCTTCACTCTATTTTTTATTTACATGTATTCCTTCCATGGATTATCTCACACATATAATAACATCAAGAATTCAATTGGATGCTACAAATGATTCCGAGGTTTACACAAAAACTGATAATACCTGGTGATCTTTTTCCTTATCTTTTTATTGTATTTTGCCGTCTTCCTTTTGTAGGCTACCACAGGCTATTGTTATCCAATTTTGCCGCTCAGGCAAAATTGATCAAACACGACCTTACACAGGAGAAAATTGAAGAGTCGGTTCAGTCACGTGAGCCCACATGTCAAATTCAAAAATCAGGTTACAGACAGGCTCGGCAATGGCAAATGGAGGGTGATGTTCACTCAAGACTCGAATTGGCTAAGTATTCAAAAATCCAGTGGAATCCTCCACGTGCCTCATTGATGCACATTCAAAGGTCAAGTCCCAAGCAGGGTCTCCAAATGTGCGCAGACTCTCCACGTGTCCAAGGTCCATGACAAAGTTGTTCTTAAATAGGTGAGAAAGACAGAGTTGGCCGTTGAAAATTGTAAGGAGCAACGGATGCCTCCACATGTCAGCTCGGCGCAACTCCAAAGGTAGAATCCAAAGGTAGGTCCCAAACGAGCTCAGGTCCTCCACGTATCGAAGGTCCAACAAGTTGTTCCTAAATGGGCGGAAAAGACAGAACTGGCCGTTGAAAAGTCCAAGCTTGGGACAGGCTACCGGAAGCCTCCACGTGCCTCATCGACGTAACTCCAAAGGTAAAATCTAGAAGCAACTCTCAAATGTGCACAGACTCTCCATGTGTCAAGGGTCTAACAAAGCTGCTCTTAAATAGGCGAGAAAGACAAAGTCGACCGTTGAAAAGTCTAAGGACCAGCGGAAGCCTCCACGTGTCAGCTCGGCGCAAGTATAAAAGTAGAATCCAGAAGGCAAGCCTCCAAACGTGCGCGGGCTTGCCACGTAGTCAAAGTTTGATATGGCAGGTCCGGCACGTTGAAAACGAAGACATGGGAAGAGCTAGCGGAAGCCTCCACATGTCAGCTCGGCGCAACTTCAGAGGTAAAATCCGAAGGCAGGTCCTAAATGAAGGCAGGCTCTCCACGTGTCTAGGGTCCAACAAAGTTGCACAGGCTGTTGAAAAGTCCAACCGTTAGCGGAAGGGGCCATGTGTCTCTTTGACGCAACTTCAGAAGTAAAATTCAGAGGCAGGTCCCAAATGAGCACTGACCCTCCACGTGTCTAGGGTCAGACGTAGTTGCTTTGCCAAATAGGAGGGACTTAGCCAAAACACAAAAGCGCAGAGCAGGCCCGCGGACGATGCTAAGTGTTCGACCGTCGCAACTTCAGGAGTGAAAGGAGGCAGTGAAATCTTAAAACGCGTGGGGTTGCCACGTGGATATTGCACAAACAAACTCTTTTAAATAATGTGAGCCCGCGTTAAACACCTGATCCTGACCTTCAAACAACCATATCTTTCAACTGGGAACTCGGGTTTGAGCGGGAAAGGACTTTTTGGAAAGCTCTCGACGTCTGCTACCCATCGACCACCATAATGTTTCAGTCCGCCATTTTCGAGCCTGTCAGGTTTCTCATCTACCGCCATAATGAAGTACGGGCCTCCTTGCCCAACAAGGAACAACTCATGGAGGCATGGGTTTTACAATGGAACTCATCATGGTTGGAGTAGGTGAATTCAATGCTCTTTTAGGGGTGGTTGAAGCAGGATTCGAATTTCCCCTCTCTCCTTCTCTCATTCTTCTATATATTGTAAAGGAGGGGCATTTTTGTAAAAGTTGGTCATCTTTTCTCTCTTGCCCCCCTCTCTCTTTCTTCCCTAGGGTCGAATGTGGAGCTTAAGCCTCCTCTCTTGGCTTTGTAATGGAATTTTCTTGCCTCTTGCCCATTGATGATGTACTGTGTGAACTCCGGGAGCAATAAAATATGTTTTGTGATACATTTTGTCCATCCTTATTTTATTGTCTCTTCTTGCCTCTCATCGTTGCAGGGTATACTGTGCATATCTTTGATGTCTATTGCAGGTTTTGGGAGCTGTGTTTAATGGGTTGAAGTGGTGTTCTGTGTGAACTCTATCTTTGGTCTGTGATGCATCTTGTCCATCCTCTCCATTGCTCACCTCTCTCCACTTCTGGCAGTTGGATTTATGATTAGCAACCCCCCTTTTCTTGGTGCTATCACCTCTGTAGTGTAGGATTTTTTTCATGCAATTTGCTCTCTCCCTGGTCCCTTGTTAGATTAGGATTAGATAGTCGCATTTCCTTCCTTAGAAGTAGATTAGCATTAGGATTATAAAGAAGAACCAACTTTCTCTGGAGGTCTATCTCAAGTAGTAAGTCCCACAACTTGGAGATAGTACCTATGTTATGCAATCACACTGAGAGTCTCAACCCATTGAGTTGCAGATATTTAAGGGTGCTGTGATTTTGCACTAACAGTTTTGGCACGCCCGGTGGGTCTAGACTGAAGAGCTTTATATCTTCATCTCAGCAGGTTCAATGTGTTATTGCTGAGATCTAGCCTTTGGAGGCATTTTCTAACACATCTGGTGACTCCATCTGATCAACAACCCATTTTCTGAGTTGCAGACCTTCTCTTCATCCATTTCCACCCATTCTTCTTTCCACATCTTTCATCTTTTGTCATTCATGAAGTTGTGCAATCATGACTTCATTTCCCTCATAGAATTCACACTTGCAGCAGCCACAGTGCAGTCCGCCTCCAATATGTTTTACGACTCCTCCAGATCCGCATTATGATTAGGTTCACAACCATCATGCTTACCCATATGAGCAGTGTCAAAACCATTTTGGCTATGGAGCTTATCAAGAGCAAGGGTACGCATATGATGATAACAACTACACGGAGAATGTTGATCTGCTAGAGAAGATTCAAAGAATGGAGGCTAGCATGGTGCAGTCCAGGGCTACAACACAAATGAAGGCATTTAGGATTGGTTGCAAGGCACCTTGTCCATGGGGAGGCCCTTTTCCAAGACACTATAGCCCACAACAGAAGCTTGATTTCATGGTTGAGATACTACCTCAGCTTGCATAGTGGACTGAGGAGATAGAGGCCTACGAACTTGGTGTCGGGGAGCCTTGTCAATTGGTAAGTCCTACACCATCATATGGTAATTTTCTCTCCATTCCCCAAGCAACACCATCTCAACCTGAGCTTCAATTTCCAAGCTTTCCATCCGTTGCTTCCATTGTTGAATTCCCTTCTCCATCTTCTAGTCTCCCATCCCATCTTAATTTCTCTGCCCTTTTCCCTTCCAAATCCAATTCCCCTCCACAAGAGCCAAAAGAAATACCTTCCCCTTCACCACAAACAAGGCAACAACTAGTGGAGACCTCACCCACCACTCCTACTTTCCCGAGTCCATGTCGGGAAGAGACTCAAAAATCCAGCCAAGGGGAGCAACAAGAAGAAGAGCCAACAAAAGAAGAAATGATTAGAAGCTTGGTAAGCTTGGCTCTTAGATTCGGGATTGATAAGATCCCCTTGATGGAGAAACCTTTGGAGAAGGCCGATGTCAAGCCACATGTGGTGGAAGCTTTAGCTACAACACAAGTGAGGGAAGAAGGAGCTACTCCAAATCCAAAAGAAGAGGAGTGCGTTCCAGCTGTGGAGGAGAACCATACAGTTCCAGAGGCTTCAAGTGTAGAGAAGGCCATAAAAGAACCTTCAGTTCTTCCTCCCACTTCATCCCCTTCAAGCTCTAATGTCGAAGAAGAGTTTGAGCTTTCAAACTTCATGTTTGAGGATGAGGGGAACCATGGTGAGCAAATTGTAGATCCGAAGGACACCATAGAGGAGGTCGAGTACACGCAGCAGGACAACGAGGAGGCAGATTATCTGTCTGACTTGGAGGATTGCTTCGATGGTGAGGAGCCCGTGGAGATCACATCATTTGCTCCTCTATCATCTGCCTTACAAGCACATGAGTCTGCTGTTATGGAGGAAACCATTCAATTGCAGCAGCATGCATTTCACAACGGCCCTCTGGAACCAAGGTTGGAGGATCATAATCTTCCATGTTCTTCTTAGGAGGAGAAAGGAAAGGAGCACGAGGATCCCATCTCTTCCACACCATCCACCCAAGAAGGATTGTAGAAAGACTCCATTTTTGGAGTTGAATTTTAGAGCAATGGACAAACTTCACGGATTAGATTGTGCCCAATTAGGTACTTGGCTTCAATGGAGCTAAAGGAGAAGCCAAAACCGGTCATGCCCACTTCAGGGCACGACAATGAGTTCCAAGGTACCAAGGATCAGCTTCAATGCCTCTTCAATCCAAATACAAAGCAACTAAAAGAGGTATTTGCCTTGTTTCCAGCTGATACCTTGATGATTTGGGTGGAGGATCGGCCTCTTGTTGGTTTTTCACTCATAATAATAGCCATGTTCAGCGCCAAATCACATCCATGGCCGCACTTTTTAAAGAAGGAAAGCTATTTCTCCCTGCCTGTAGCAGGCTTTGTTTAGCTTTTCTTTGTTAGGGTTAGTGTAGGTGTAGGAGTAGGAGTAGATTTGCTTTCAGTAGAAGTGCTTTTGCACACTCTGCATGTCTTATTTGAGGCATGTATGATTTAATCTTTGTATATAAGCTTTGTTCGTATTGCTCCGGAGGTACAATGTGCCAGGCCCTTTAGTATTTATAGTAGGGAGACCCATAGTTGCCTGTAACAGTTGCTAATTTCAAAGTAAAAAAAATGCAGAGCAACTAAAATCAGGTTTCGAGGTAGTCCATTTCTAGAATAGGTGAAGTCCTAGGTCATGACAATATTCTACTCTCAGAAATCTCATCTTCATGATTTTCTTATGAAAATTGAGAGTGCGAACAACGGGACAAGTTTAGGGTCACCAATTGCACGCGTCGGGTTCAAGTTTCAAGAACAAGATCAACATCAGGCTATTATTCGTGACTCCATGCCCAATCTTGTCTCTGGATGCAACAAGGCAACTGGTCTCTTCACCTAGTAGGCAGGTGTCCCCGTGAGTCGCCAAATTGCTATCCAATTTTGCCCCTCAGGCAAAATTGATCAAACATGACCTTACACATGAGAAAATTGAAGAGTCGGTTCAGTCACGCGAGCCCACATTTCAAATTAAAAAATCAGGTTACAGACAGGCTCGACAATGGCAACGGAGGGCGATGTTCACTCGAGATCCAAATCGGTCAAGTCTTCAAAAAGCCAGCGGAAGCCTCCACATGCCTCATTGGCGCACCTTCAAAGCTCAAGTCCAAAGTAGGGTCTCCAAATGTGCGTAGACTCTCCACGTGTCTAGGGTCTAACAAAGCTGCTCTTAAATAGGCGAGAATGATAGAGTCGGCCATTGAAAAGTCTAAGGACCAACGGAAGCCTCCACGTGTCAGCTCGGCGCAACTCCAAAGGTAGAATCCAAAGGTAGGTCTCAAACGAGCGTAGGCTCTCCATGTATCGAAGGTCTAACAAGTTGTTCCTAAATGGGCGGAAAAGACAGAACCGGCCGTTGAAAAGTCCAAGCTTGGGACAGGCTAGCGGAAGCCTCCACGTGCCTCATCGGCGCAACTCCAAAGGTAAATTCTAGAAGCAGGTCTCAAATGTGCGCAGACTCTCCACGTGTCCAGGGTCCAACAAAGCTGCTCTTAAATAGGCGAGAAAGACAGAGGCGGCTGTTGAAAAGTCTAAGGACTAGCGGAAGCCTCCACGTGTTAGCTCGGCGCAACTCCAAAGGTAGAATCCAAAGGCAATCCCCAAACAAGCGTGGACTCGCCACGTAGTCAGAGTCTGAAAAGGCAGGACCGGCCGTTGAAAAGTCCAAACATGGGAAGAGCCAGTGAAAGCCTCCACGTGTCAGCTCGACGTAACTTCAGAGGTAAAATCCGGAGGTAGGTCCCAAATGAGCGCGGGCTCTCCACGTGTCTAGGGTCCAACAAAGTTACACCGGCTATTGAAAAATCCAACCGTCAGCGGAAGGGGCCACGTGTCTCTTTTGCGCAACTTCAGAGGTAAAATCCTGAGGCAGGTCCCAAATGAGCACTGGCCCTCCACGTGTCTAGGGTCAGACGTAGTTGCTCCGCCAAATAGGAGGGACTTAGCCAAAACACAAAAGCGCAGAGTAGGCCTGTGGACGATGCCAAGTGTTTGACTATCGCAACTTCAGGAGTGAAAGGAGGCAGTGAAATCTTAAGACGTGCGGGGCTGCCACGTGGATATTGCACGAACATACTCTTTTAAATATTGTGAGCTCGCGTTAAACGCCCGACCCTAACCTTCAGACAACCATATCTTTCAACTGGGAACTCGAGTTTGAGCGGGAAAGGACTTTTTGGAAAGCTCTTGACATTTGCTACTCACCTACCACCATAATGTTCCAGTCCGCCATTTTTGAGCCTGTCAGGGTTCTCATCTACCGCCATAATGAAGTACGGGCCTCCTTTCTTGCCCAACAAGGAACAACTCATGGAGGCATGGGATATACAGTGGAACTCATCATGGTTGGAGTAGGTGAATTCAATGCTCTTTAAGGGGTGGTTGAAGCAGGATTCGAATTTCCCCTCTCTCCTCTCATTCTTCTATATATTGTAAAGGAGGGGCATTTTTGTAAAAGTTGGTCATCTTTTCTCTCTTGCCCCCTCTCTCTTTCTTCCCTAGAGTCGAATGTGGAGCTTAAGCCTCCTCTCTTGGCTTTGTAATGGCATTTTTTTGCCTCTTGCCCACTGATGATGTACTGTGTGAACTCTTGGAGCAATAAAATATGTTTTGTGATGCATTTTGTCCGTCTTTATTTTATTGTCTCTTCTTGCCTCTCATCGTTGTAGGGTATATACTGTGCATATCTTTGATGTCTATTGCAGGTTTTGGGAGCTATGTTTAATGGGTTGAAGTGGTGTTTTGTGTGAACTCGATCTTTGGTCTGTGATGCATCTTGTCCATCCTCTCCATTGCTCACCTCTCTTCACTTCTGGCAGTTGGATTTATGATCAGCAACCCCCCCTTTCTTGGTGCTATCACCTCTGTAGTGTAGGATTTCTTTATTTTCATGCTCCCTCTCTCCCTGTCTCCTTGGCATTGTTAGATTAGGAGTAGATAGTCGCATTTCCTTTCTTAGAAGTAGATTAGCACTAGGATTAAAAAGAAGAACCAGCTTTCTCTGGAGGTCTATCTCAAGTAGCAAGTCCCACAACTTGGAGATAGTACCCATGTTATGCAATCACACTGAGAGTCTCAACCCATCGAGTTGCAGACATTCAGGGGTGCTGTGATTTTGCACTAACAACTACCTCACAATTACTTTTCCATGTCATCTTCTTCATTTTCATTAGTGCAGCTCCAATATAGAAACATACGTTTCATGCTTCCATACGAAGAATGTTGTCAACAATTTGTACATCATTTAGCCAGAATGATCAAACATTAGTTGCACTTTGTATGTGTTTCCATTAAACAAATATTCTTGTAGCATCTTTAAAATCTGTGTTTTTTACAGGTTGTTTTCTTTCACTTGCTTCTAGAGAAGCAAGCTATTTGTAAATTTTGGAAGGTCCAAGGCATCACGTGTAAATGAATATATGCTTATTTACATTGTTGCAAATGGTCATACTCCCGATTCTGATTCTTTCTTAATTCATGTGTTGCATGCAACCAGTACAAATGAAAATCAGTGTGGTTTGGATGCCTCTCTGGATATTTTCCTATGCACGCTAGTGATTTATCTTGTTACCCAAGTTCAAAGTAGTGCATGATTTGAGCTAAGTTTTTAGCATATGTCAACTAAGGCTGAATTTATCACATAAATTTTTCAATGTCTGTAACAATGATCCCATGTCAAAGCAAATTTGTATTAACAATTCCTGTTGAGGTAAATAACCTACGTGGTATTAGCAATGTTACTTTAAAAAATTAAAAATCAGTAACAGGATCTTGGCATATATAGGAATCAGTAAAAAACTCAGAAATAGCAGAAAACGTTTTGGAAATAAAAAAGGAAACATTAACAAAATAAAAGAAATAAACACACTAGTTCTTGAAGCCTAGTGCATTGTTTTATTTTTCCTCTCTCCTTGCACCTTTTGAGTTTTATTTTCCATTCCACTATTTTTATCATGTTGTTGGATTAGTCGTTTGTTACTTCTTAGTGGGCAGGGTTAGCTGTTAGAGTTGAATTAAGATGGAAAATAATACCAGGAACAGAAGGTTTAACATGGACAATACTCCAGAAACCACCTCAAATGTTTCTAAGCTGTTTTGGTGATGGCCCAGTCTTCAACTGTAAGTTTATAGGAGGCTTTTCATAATCTTATAATTTTTTCGGCATTAGTAACTTTTCCGAATAAAAAACACGTTGTGTTTCACTTTTTGTTTGGATCAAGTTTGCCTAGGCATGCCATCCTATTCTGGATCTGGTGCGCAAATATTATTTTATAGCCCACCCAGGTTTGACATATTGTTCTAGATAATTTTTGGAAGCATGTCAAAGTTTCCTCATCTGCAAAACATATGACTTATGATGCCATAATTCAAATTTACAATTTATCTATGTTTTTGATAAATTTAAATCCTGGCCAACAGCTAAAACGGTACACTGACAAAATTATATTATCTTTCTGGGAAATCTGGATTGCAAATTTAACAAGAGTGTGTAGTTCTCGTGTCATTTTGGCATATCCAATCCAAGCTCTCAGAGAGAGTCACGAAGACCTCAAAACAGTACACCTTATGTGACCATAGTGTCAAAACAGTTGGGACCGAGGCAAACATTGTTCCAATCATGTTAAACATGCTAAAGTACACAAGGCTATAAATACTTATGCAATTGAGTACAATTCACTCAATTTCCATGGGCATGTAAAGCCTTCGATGCTTTCTATCTACTAGTTTAGAATATCTCTATGCTTCACTTATGATTGATTGATTATTTCATTATATTTTATTAATAATATGAATAAAATTCATGTCAAAAAAGGGACATAATCTCACATATATATTGTGACAACGATAGTTTCCTATGTAACTAAAATTCTTAAGATTGACCCGAGCTAAAATGTAATATCCGACAAGGGATTCCCTTCCAGATATTTACAAAGAGAAATACTAAACTAGATTTAGCTTGAAAAAAGCAAACACCATCCTTGCTTTTTTTTATGCATGTATGCTTTTCTAGTTCATGCAAGCACAATCCTCACTTTTTCATGTGCATGCAAGTTTTACCTTGCTTTTTCCCTACACATGCAAGAATTGTTTTCTTGTTTTGCCTTTGCATGCATTCTTTTCTCGTGCATGCAGACTCTACTTGCCTTTCTCTGTGCATGCAATCAATGGAAATAATTTTCATTCAGAACTTTGAAAGAAGACTAAAATGAAACTTAATCCTTCACTTCTATTGTCTCAGCTAGCAGGTTAGATTGCACTTTCCTTCCCTGCTTCTACCCACCTTGAACATGGTGGAGCTTTTTGTTCAGACCAAGAGCTTCTTTGAGTCGAGATTGAGAATTTGAGATAAAATTCATCATGGTTTTCTTTGGAATTCTGTTTTGAATGTTGTCTCTTTCCTGCTAATATTGATTTGCTGTCTTAGGGTTTCTCCGGATATAGATCCAAGAATTCCTTATTGTCTACAAACACATTGTGAACCTTCTTATCTGCAGCAGACCTTTTTTGTGTCGCCTCAATTACTTCTTCCATAACCTTGTCTAAAGACAACAGGTTCCCCCTAGTAAGGGTTTGATAAAAAGAAGGGCATCGTGAGGGAACAGAGTATCCACTCTGCCATTCCACACCTTGAAACACAACCAAGCACAGTCAACAGACTGCAGGTCTAGATCTGAAATACGTTTGAACCGATTTTAGACATCCCAATAGTGCATTACCTAAACCCTTGCAAAGTTTTTCTCCCGTTGCCAAATTTCATTATATTTACACTTATTTTTAGTTTGTTGTTATTACTGGCTTGTATTGTATCATTCAGGTTAATGATGACCATTTGATGCAAATAATATTTTTGCGCGTGAATTATATGCATGGACTCTAAGTTGCTGGAAAATCTATTAAAGTACCAGGATACAAAATTTTAGGGTTGTCCTAGAACTTTTGCATTGATCTATTAGTAATTTCTTACATTTAAAGTATTTGTATATCAAGAAAATTACTATGCTAGTGGTTGAATACAATAGTCCCTTCTTTAGGGTTTATTATATGCAAGGTTTCTTCTGAGTTTTAGAGTATATGTTACTTAGATATTTAGTCGATAGGCTACATTAGTTGAGAAAACATTGCCTCTCAAAAGAGCCTCACGCCGGAAAGTCATGCGTAGGAAAAAGTATCTGGAACTTGCTGGAATAAAATATCTATGGCCGGTAAAATTTACTTTGCGTTTTCGTCTAAATAGCTGCAAAAGAACGCGGATTATGTGCTTGTCAATGGTTTTGAATCTTTGATGAGCTAGAAGGGCTCGATGTTGTAGCACGACTCTCCAAAAGTTTCCTTGCTTTGAATATTGGCCCCATTTTCCTCCACGAGTTTCTTGAAGGCCCCGACACCTGTGTAAATAGTGCTCCCTTTGCGAGGACTTTCTGGACTACCTTGAATGGCTTGACACATAAGTGCCCTCTTCCGTATTGCAATGATGTTGATACTTTAGTTACAAGAACTAGCTCTAGGTCTTGAGGCAAGTGAGCAGCCTTTTCTATGGTTTGTCAGGGACGACATAGCAACAACCTCTTTCTCCGGCCATATGATCTGTGTGCTTTGAACCTTCACCTTCGTTGCCTCCCTTATAAGATATGACAGTGGTGTGTTTGGAGTTGGAGAAGAAATCCAAATGCACTTCGGGGTCTCTGAGGATGCAGGAACTATTGTAGAGGATGGAATTGTTGATGCCTTGCACATTGTTGTTGATGTAAATTTTAATGGAGGTGTGGCCCAAACTATCAGATTTCTCATCTACGCCATTAAAACAGGCCATGTTCATGGTGGCTCCGCCATTATGACTGGCCGCTGTAATAAATCCTGCACCATCAACATTGCTATCTTGTCCTTGGGAATTGTGAAATGATTGTAGGTGGTGAGAGCTGTGAGTGACATTGAAAACAACATCGCTGATTTCTGGTTCAATGCTCATTTTGTCAGCAATAGGCTCTTCTTAGGTTGAGGGGCTGGCGAAAAACATTGCTGATAAATCGTCAACAAACAATGAGTATGATTATGATTTGTATAAACAATGCAATTGACAACAAAATTCTAAAGGTTCTATTATCTCTTTCACTATGAAGATGACATTAAAATTAGGGAGTTCTCCATAAGCAACAAATGACCTCTTCCATGTTTTGCTTTCTACCCGAAATGCATTACACATGTCAATGGAGTGCTATGGAACTTTGCATTCACAGAGGAAAGTAATCCCCATCAATGTTAATGTTTGTATTTTGTTTTACTTAATCAATCATAATAGGATGTATTTGTATTGTTTCTAGATTGAGGTTTATTAAGGTGAAATAAATTTGTGGCATATTTGATATCTAGGGTGAGGGAGACTTTGTGGTCATGACTCCAACCCATGTTTAACGTTGATG
Organism: Taxus chinensis; assembly: GCA_019776745.2. Classification (NCBI taxonomy): domain Eukaryota; kingdom Viridiplantae; phylum Streptophyta; class Pinopsida; order Cupressales; family Taxaceae; genus Taxus; species Taxus chinensis. The sequence goes on along the minus strand of CM034151.1, from coordinate 253,499,015 downwards.
GCTGTTTACCCGTGATTATGTGTTTTTAGTTTTTAATTGATAGGTGACAGATGGTGTCACCAAGGTTTGGACATGGTCATATTATATCGTGATCCTTATAGCATGCCAGTAACAGTGACACCCCAACCTTCGTCTTTATCTTGGTGAACATCGGCGGCGACAACGGTCATACTTGGTGCTGCGGGCTTGGTGCACCTTGGAATTGCTTCCACGACTCAAAAAGCCCACATTCAGTCAAAAAAATCAATCCCATCTTGCTTGGCTGGCCCGGTCTGCAGTAATATATTACAGTCCTTGTGCCAATAGGGACGATGCCACACTAGAGGTGGCCATATCAGACATTTACCTCTTCAGTACATCTTGCACTTGCTTTCACGACTCTACAACCCCTCATATTTGACTATCGGTGTAATATTGCACCTCTTTTTGGTGCAAGTACTAGGTTTTTTCTGTGCAAGGAATTGATGGGTTCAATAGTGTGTGTATTTTTTGTATCTTATCCAAAAAGGATGTGTACATCACCAAATGCATGAAGCAAAGAGATAAGTCAAGTAATTCATGCATTGCATTCCATAAATCCGAGGCTTGATGGGGGTCCATGATTGCACTCATCAAATTGAAACGTTACTCAGTCTTAGGAGGGTAGGACTATAATTACAACATTTTCTAGGGTGCACTTTCTCATTCTATGCAAGTGTAATGTTATAAACATAATAACAATAAAAATGATACAAATTTATTAGCTATTCATCATTGTGTTATAGTGAAAGTTTAAAGTGCCAACATGATTCACATCTACATGGCCAAGCTAATCCCCCACCCCTTGCAAGTTTCCTATTACCTATGCAACGTTATATGGCTCCCAAAAGCATATATATACAATTAAGAAACAATGCATTCATATATGTACAAGGTCCGACATATAACCACATGTATCTGCATATGCCTGTCATCCATGTTGCATCCATTGGGTAGTATCGTCATATAACTTCAATGTAAATGGATTGTTGTAGGGACTATCTACTCCGGTATGTAGGACCTTGAACTCACCATCTATGGGAAACGTTTATCTCACTGGAACTGAGTTTTACCCAATTCAATACACAATCCCCTCATTGGAACAAGTTATCAATCCTCTTCCCACAATCTTTCTCTTAATTACCATCCTAGACATGACAACCAGGGTTTAGATACATGCTATCAGATAACCATACACGGCTTCAATAATTATCATCGTATCAAAAAGTAGCTACAGCCATAGTTATGATGCAGCAACAATTTAAGTTAAAGTGATTATTTTGGTCCTAGCCTAGCCAGCACGCCTCATGTGGTATGAGACCCCTTGATGGGAGCAAGGGAGCTTTACACTTTGCCTTATATATTCTTCTAAGTTGTACCCCTTTGAGCTTTGACCCTTTGAAAAAGCTCGAGGTAAATCAAGCCTTGTCAATTCATCTAAAGCCTGAGGTACCGAAGGGTACACTAGATCAAGGAAACAACATAAAATTACTTGACAGAAACATTACTTATGACATTGAATTGGACCCACTTCCAAGTTGAGAATTGTATCAGCTAATGATCCTACAAAAGAGGTGGAATTACTGAGAAACTTGTTTATTGAAGAGTCAAAGAAACTTGATTATTGAAGAGTTAGTCCATAACGTTAGACTCTCATTATTTCCAAAAATAGTTTTCTATTCGATCTTGCTTCTGTGATAACCTCAGAGTTGAGGAGGAGAACCAAACATTTCAAGAACTAGAATAGCTAACATGGGAAAATACGCCCAAAACATGCATTGAAGAACTGAATGATAGAGGATAAATCTGAATCATCCAGATTTGCCCTGGAATATAACTATAACCAAACTCTACCTTAAGTGGCATGTGTCAGAACAGAGTTTGACATGTGCTAATGGTCTGATCTGTCTGATTGAAAAGCCACCCACCAATCAACCGCAGCATGGGAAGTTCTTCAAGGACTTTTGGATTTAGAACAAGCACCAGAGAGTAGGTTCTCATACTACCTGAGCTTAGTGCTTATCTAACCAAGGTGTCTGCTATATCCTAAGGACCTAATGTAAACTTGCAACTTGCAGGAAAAATAGAAAGATAAATAAAATAAATGGGGAGGTGATACACCAAGATATCGCGATCCCTTTCTTTGTTTGAGGATGACTCATTGTAACTAAGAACATGTAGATTTAACTCAAAAACTCAAAATCATAGCTGTAGTAGGTAAAGAGCCTTGATAAGGAAATGAGAGTAGCAGTTTAACACAGAAAGATTGAACAGGAGATTAGCTACAACAAGCTACAACAACCTTTATTAGTTGCCTCAAGTATACACAACTGCTTACATTATGAAAATATAGCAAACGCTTTTTACATATATCTGGAACGTAGGCCAAAAAACTACTAAAACAAAAGCGGAACTCAAAATGAATTCTAGAAAACCCTTGGCTCAATAGAGCTCATGGTTCTTATAGAACTCAAAAAAGAGAAGTTGTCAGAGAATCTGGTGCTTCGTCCCATTGATTTGATCTATTTTCTGAAAGTAGAGAGCAGAGTCACTGTCTTATATGATTTGTCAATTCTAATCAATTCTCACACTTGATTTCAGGAGTTTGCAGCTTCTAAGACTTAAAATATGGCTTAAAAATTGTTCTGTTATTTGAAATAGAATCAGATCTTCTCGCCTTGATCTCAGAAATGAAATGTAACCAGAGGACCATGCATTTGCTTTAATGCCATTCCCAAATGCTCATGCTGTCTCCTGAAGAGAACAAATCTAAGATTTGATTTCCTATTCACCAAGATGAAGATCTCAAAAGACCTTCTCTGTGCACCCAAGGGGCACTGCAGCTCTTCGAACACTAAAAACATTAAATGGTAACCATCTTAAGTTGTTCTCAGCCATTAATATGAATCAAACAATTTACCACACACAGCCATTTAGTGAAAACGGTCTGTAGAGGCTTCAGACACTGGCTGTTGCAAACATATGCATCCATTCACTTTCAAAGTTGTCCCAATTGAAAGCTCTCCTCAAGAGCTTTCAAATGATACCAATATCACTTCAAATGGAACAACAGAGCAAAAGTCCTGAGCAAAAGAACATTTGCAGGCTGCTTTTATCACGATGGGTTCTCTGTGTGACATGTGGCACCATCTCACTGTGTTTCACCAAGTGACACATGTCGTTGCCTTCAACGCGATGGGTCTCCCTTATTGCAGTTTTTGTGAAAAGTGAACTGCATGGACGCGATGGCTTATGTAATATAGCTTGTGATCTTGGGCCTTACGGGATGATGTCATGTGGCATTATCCTGTAGTATTTTACCATGCACTGTCACTTTAGCCTTGTTAACTGTGGGCCCCTTTCCTGTTGTGACCTTATGCGGGATTGTGCCACATGGCGCAGTCCCGCACTTTACCTTCATGTGCTGATCTGATCCATAGCCTCCTTGTCAACCTTGTGGTTTGTGGGACGGCGCCGTGTGGCACCATCTCACAACCCCTTGTTAACTGTGGGCCCCTTTCCTGTTGTGACCTTATGTGGGATTGTGCCACATGGTGCAGTCCCGCACTTTACCTTCATGTGCTGATCTGATCCATGGCCTCCTTGTCAACCTTGTGGTGTTGTGGGACGGCGCCGTGTGGCACCATCTCACAATCCCGTACTCCTTAATATTTTTGGTGAACTTGTGAACCTTGTCCCCCTTTGCGATGTTTACACTCTCGCATTGACCTCTCCATTGCAATCATTTTTGACACTCTTTATGCCCTCTGTGAATTGCTGCACGGACATAATATTTTATTCATTCCACTTTAAGCAACATGACATCCGTGTTTTTTACATTTAGCCGCTTTTGTGAAACTCGGACATTGCAATGCTGCCATTGAAGCTCTGTGACTTTCCTCAAGCTTTTAGAGCTTGCCTTGAGTGTTGTGATCCTTGCACTAATGCATGGAAAGACCACAATAATCCTTAGTGGCCGCGACAAACTTGTGAGAAATTTACTACCACCATTTTGTGAACATGGCGAACCTGCGACCTGTGGCTGGTAGGAAACATAAACATATGTTGAGGCTTTGAGGCTGAGAAACACAAGATGAAGGCCTTTGAGAACGCCCTTCCATGAGAAAAGAGCGGTTGAAGCAAAATTAAGCTGGAAGGTTGATTTTCCTCAACAGCACAAAGTGGAGTTCCCTTGAGGGATGTGTTTTTGAACTTGGCCTTGCTGAATGTAAGAATACCTTTGGTATACGTTAGATAACTGCTTATGGTTGCCGATTGAATCAGCTTCAAATGCTGCTCTAATTATGAGCTCATTCTAGGATGCTTGAAAAACTTCTAAGTTCCAAGCGACTGGAAAATCAGCTTCATATTGGTCCAACCAACCTTTTCACTTGGACCCAAATAAGCTGGAACATTGAAGTTCAAATTGGCCCAACACAGGCATAAACATGAAATATTGAGAGACTGTTGAATCCTTTTGAATATGGGAAACATTGAAAAGCAACAGATGGAACATAAGCACTTTGGGAAAGCATATTATTCCCAATTGTTTCTTTCCACTTTGTTTGTAGATCAAGTGACATTACCAATCAAGTCTGATGTCTGTTTTTGTTGTGAGAATGAAAGTTAAGAAAACAGTAAAATGCTGATCTGTTTATTGCTGGAATCAACTCTGTAGTGTGAGAACATCTTTTTCTTCCTCTTCTCTTATCACTTGTTTATAGAACGAATGTCACGATTCCATTATAAATTTCATTTTGCTGTAAGGAAGTTCTGACGAAAATACTAGAATGTTTGAGGAGCAATGGAGAACACCTCGAGATCTCGCTAAAATGCTAATAATCCAATAGATCACATACCCACACAAACCACACACATGAAAGCAAAACAACAGTATTGTATGCAAAGGCAAATATTTCTACTAAGAGAATTGCAATAACTTTATTACCATTCTTCTACTTCCCTACAAGCTAAACTCTCATGAGTTCATCATCATTCCTTCCTTATTACCATTCTTCTTTTATAGAATATGGTCACTTCTATTAAATGCATTTGGTAGGCGTACTTTTGTCAGTGCATATAGTTGGTCTAGTTTAGTTAGTGCATATAGTTGGTCTACTTTCGTTAGTTTATATGAACTGAATTTCTAGATGGTAGGTGTACACATGCTCATTTTGGTCAACTTGCTCATTCTAAAAACTGCACACATATTCCACATATTTTCTTATATATGGAGAATAATTCTAACCTAGATTATCCAACCAAACTAAACTAAGGTGCATACACCAACAAATGTTGACTTCCTTGTTTTTTGATTGAAATGTGGATATAAAGAATGGAATTGGTTTGTGAATGTAAACGTGAGACTATGAAAGAGAATGTTGAATTGACATTTAATAATGATCTCGTTGTGTGGCAACCAGTCTCTATCTATACCACTTAGTTGCAACAATACTGCTCTAAGGGTTTTAATTTTCTCAGTGTTGCCAGATACTCAGCCCCTACTGCTAGGGTGTGCGTATTTGCGTGCTGGATACGGATATGGCTCGGGTGCTTCTCAGATATGGCTTGGATATCGTACCCAGCCATATCCAAATATGAAACCGTAATCGTGCTGTATCAGATACAGCCAGATACGGTAAGCAGGGCAACTATAGCTGTATCCAAATACGAACCCGTAATTGTGCCGTATCAGATACAGCCGGATACGGTAAGCAGGGAAACTATAGCCGTATCTGATTTAATAGTTGAAAAAATTCCCTAAAAACTCCTTTAAAAGGCTAAAAAGATGCTAAAAACTGCGAATGATCTTCTATAATGCATTTTAGTAGCAACAATTGAGCACATGGAGGTGAGAGTGTTGATTCAATTTTTTACTTCAAGCTTTCACATTGGCTCTTATCAACATGCAATTCTTTTGACCTGTTTCTTTTGGCCTACTCTACTTATTTTCTTTCATTTTGTCTATTTTCTGCTGGCCTACAAAACCTGTGATTTTTTTTAATCCATTGAATACCAAATTTCATACCTTCCCGTGGGCTGGAAGTGTGTAATCTGCATGCAATTCTAAACTAATGTATAAGTTTGTTTATGATTTAAATTTGATAATTATTATTAATATATTCTTAATTTATAATCTAGATTATTACAATATTACAAATAATATATATTTTGCCGTATCCATATCAAGGGGCATTAAAAACTAGTCGTATCTGTATCCGATACCATATTCACATCCACATCCGTATCTGTATCCATGCAACTCTGAATTTTGTCCTTGCTTTCGTGCTGAGACATTTCTTGTCCTTTAGGGAACATATGGCCATGTGATTGTCACCTCTGTTCTCTTGCCGACTGTGTCAAAAATGAAATTTTGGCATTTGATTGATTCTTTGCTTGATTTTAGACTATGTTGTGTCCTTTAGCTTGTTGGTTCACCCTGTGTATTTGCATTAGTGGCGATTCGCAAGTAGTAGCATTATTACTACTGATAAAAAACTGGTTGGCACTCTTAATACATAGTCATGTCAGCCATGTCAAGAGCAGTTCTAACCACGAGTTAAATTGCATGTATTCTGATATATGCTGTTTCTTTTTATATCATAAAATCAAAAGGAAATAGTATGTCTTAGGATTCTGAAATGTCGTTGAGATAAATATTGGAGTGCTTTTGAAATTGTTATTTGTTTTTGCATTTAATCTTGTTAGATTATGGCGCTGCTGGTTAAGAGCACGCTTTGCTCATATTGATTTTTCATCTGCCGTATTTTTTGCAGTTGTGAATGGACAGATTAAAAGGCTCCAAGATGAGGATATTCAATCCAATGTCCTTGAAATTGTTGGTCCGAATGTGAACACAACCTACATCACATGTCCCGCAGATCCTGCCGCAACACTTGGCATTAAACTGCCATTTCTAGTTATGATAGTTAAGAACCTAAAAAAATACTTCACATTTGAAATTCAAGTGCTTGATGATAAGAATGTTCGTCGACGTTTCAGAGCTTCTAATTTTCAGGTAAGCTGAAATAATCTGAACATGCTTATACATTTAAGAAGCACATATTTTATATCTTACATTGTCAAAGGTTGTATTAATTATGATTGTCTTAATTTTGGTCTATTCAAGTCTGAGCCACATCCATGATAATTTTTTTTACACTCAACAAATAATGGAATTTGTGAGAAGAGAACTGGTATGCAATTTTTTTCATCAAAAGCATAAGCTTACATACCTGCACTTGTATTGGGAATACCTCTCAAGCAGCGATCAAATTTGAAGAGCTAGTCTTGATTTCAAGTGGAAGGGTATATATTCATTCAACCCTTCCATGATGAAAAGTGGGAAGACATGGTTGCCCTTCAATTCACAAGAGTAAATTAAGTACACATTTAAAAAAAATAAATTGTTCTTCCAAATTTTAGAGAATTCCATCTATAGGACCTGTTTGAACCCCTTAGAAGGACTAATCAAATAAAATCTAGTTGAAAAAATAATGCTTTTGAAAGTGATTTTTACATGAAATAAATCATGTTTTTGCATTATTTATAAAACATTACAATTCATATATTTTGAGGTACACAATTCTCATTTTCCTCTGTTCAAAATAAATTCAGATTATGTCTTTCCATTCAAACAATCATATATTTAGGTATTACAATTAAATAGATTAAACGTTAAAATTTAAAAGACAGAGTTGAACTCTTTTTAATTCCTTGTAACTCCTCTCTTTTGACTCTCAAGGGTTATTAGTCCTCAACCAATAAATAACATCAATATACTTTCCTTCCAATTACAGTCATATACTACAAAATAAAAAAATAAATCCTTGCATAAACACTGTTTTACCATGCAAAATCTCATATCTAACATAAAACAATAAACAATTTTAGCACCTAGATCAGCGAAAGAAAATAACAAAAGTCTAGTTGAGCATACTCTAAAAAATACCTCCATTTACATTAACAAATTAGTTATGATGCAATGCAGTTGAAATAGATATAAAAAATATTTGTGGATCTGGTAATATGACTAAAAGTAATGCATATGCTGACACAAAAACTATTATTTACAAATTACAACTACACTATATAACTTTATTTGCTATAAGAGTGTAACATGCAGAGGTATTTAAACCATGAAGGTTTAGAATGAAATAACTTTCAATTGCTGTCAATGAGGCTAGAAATTGATTAGATAAACATCTCTAGAGAATGTAATGGGGTTGGTAGCATCATCGTATGAGTAATGTAAGTTCTAAGACAAACATTCTAATAGAGGCAAGAAAAATTATTGGGTTTTAACATGTAGCAATTTCCTTGCGATGTCATTCAACAATACTATGGGATGTTAAAGGAAAATACCATGATCTTATAAGGCATGGCATAACCATGTTTGTTTTTCACATTAACAAAAAACATGAGCCTCTTTAGGGAGATAATGGTGATGGGAACATTGTAGCCATACATAAGGATGAATGTGTATAAACACTAAGCGTTGGGAGTGAACTCGGAGAGCATGGTAGGTGGCATGCCGTTCACACTGTTATAAGAGAGTCGGCCCCTGCACTCCCCTGTGGCCCCATATTTGACCCAACCATTTATGGCGAGAAACAATTGAAAGGGACCAACCATGGAGACCTCGTATTCGACACAAGCATTTCAAGGGAGCTACGATCGACAAGGCTTGTAGAGGCATTATATGAAATATGCGATTGGAAAGTAGTGTCTTATTGATGCTAGGTTGGATACCAGAGTGAATTCTTTCATTTGTTCATTGTAATCATTGTAATAGAAACACCACCCCCTCCTTCATAAGAAAAAATAAGAAATCATAAGAACAAAAATACTAATTAACCCGGCTTACTACTAAAATATATGAACCAAGATGTCAAATAAATACAAATATTTTTTTTGCCTTAAATACAAAGGAAGAGGATCAAGGAAACAAGATTGACAAACATATCCCTATTTGGGTTGACTAGAAAGAAGAGAGAGATGGGTGAAGTGATAATCACAATAATGAGCGATGGACTCAAGAGTGTAATTGATATTTCTAAGTCTTCTTATTCACATTGATTCCATTCACATCAATTGTCAAATTAAATTATTATGAATTCATGCATTGATCAACAAATAGACATAATATTATTAGTGTAGTTGTCAAGTTGATTGTTAAAGGATATTAGTGTCTCACTAATAAATTGCTTAAGATAGTTTGACTTCTAATTTTGGGTTGTGACCCTTCTTTTGAAATTTTATTAAAAAAATCCCTTCCTAAATGGTGAATTCAAAATTTTAGTATTTGTTTGACAAGTAATTTTTAAATTGCACTTCTTGGACGGGTTTTAACCTCTAGGAAAGGTTGGGAAGGGTTGGGTTTGAACCTCTTGGAAGGGTTGGGAATGGGAACAAACTCTGGTGAAGGGCCTTTCTGTTGCATATGAGGCATGACTCGTGTAGGTCCTGGTTCTCGACTCGGATTTTCACAGTTGGGCTTTTATATTTGCATGGTCCGGATTGATACTTGCAGAGCCCTTTTTCTTCTTTTTTGTTGCTTCCCTCCCTTCCCTATGTTGTCGAATCTCCCTTCTGTGTCGAGCCTTTTGCTCTTCCCTTCAGTCCTCCTCCTTGTTATCCCGTAGGCTCGATGCCCACCCGTGACAGCTCGTGTCTAAGCCCCCTGGTTATCTCCCCCTACAGACGGTCATCCCAACGGCCTTCTCTCTGCCTAGGTTTATATGGAACAATCTTCACCCACAGACAACAGTTTGAAATTGGTACTTGAAGCTCCTAATTTTGGAAAACAAAATTCCAAGGAGAACTACGATATCTTATAGGAACTTTTAAACAAGATTGAATGGATGGAAATAGCTAACCTAGCCCTCCACTCGGAAGTTGTTGCCCTCACCGAACGGATTACAACTGTTGAAACTGAGAATGCTCTGTTGAAAGAACAAATCCCCAACAAGGCAAGCAATCTCCACTCTCGCACAGACACCATCCAAACAGAGATCCATGATCTCAAGAAATTGTAGGAGGCAATCAAAGTGCAACAAGATTCTTTCAAACAAGAAACTGATTCACATATCCAATCATGGACAAAGGTGGTTAAAGAGATCATTCCCCCACCTACGGCGGCAATTGAGAAGGTAGTCCACGCTAAACTCCCCGAGGAACGTTCCAGACGTGAGCATGAGCTGAATCTCAAAGGGGGCTTCCCTAATCGTCGCAAGACCCCTTGACTATGGGGAATTCATTCATCAGGGACACTTTGGGCATTCATGACATACACCTTGAGCGTGCTTGGCTTGGCTATGAGTCTACTCTCTTCCTCCGGTTTAGGACAACTGACAGACTCCAGGTTCTAAGGGCCAAGAGGAGACTATTTTCCCTCCCTAATAAAATCTTCCTTGATGAGGATCTTACCAGGTCACAGGCTGCCAGACTCAAACACTCCAGAAATCTAGTTCTAGCAGCTCGGAAAGCAGGGAAATGGGCTGTTATCAAAAATCTTTGGGCTGTAATCAGAGACACTTTCCCCTTGGATGGGAATCTCGGCTTGGAACTTCCAAATGACGGGCCACGAAGGGGATGCAACAGGATAAGTGCATGACTATCAGATGTTGGAACGGTAATGGTTCCTTTTGGTCCTCACCTGGTCTTTTACTTGATGCTCTTAACCGAGACTTATGAGAGTCTGGTGAGGCCTCTTCTTGATATCAAGAGTTACCTTTGGTACTCTGCACACAGACATGAAACTAGAAACTCGGGAGGCATCAAAGGTTCTGGAGGGGTTGCCTGCTTATATAGAGAGTCACTCCAACACAAGATTTCTTTGGTTGCTAGTGATGAGCTTGCCAGGTTTTTATGGGTGCGAATTCAGGGTGTGGGCCTCCCATGTAGAGATATCTACATCGTAGTTTGTTACTTCCCTCCGGCTTCCTCCCCCTATGCCATTCATAATGGCCCCGATGGTGATCCCTTTTCCGACCTATATGACAACATTGCCCAGTATTTAGTGATCAAGGAAGTCATCCTTTTGGGTGATTTCAATGCCCGCACCAAAGCACTTCAAGTCCCTATCCATGACCGAGCAGAGGATATGTTTTGCACTCAGATAGTGGATCCAGAGACAGTGGGCTTACACAGGACTTCTGAGGATGATTCAAGACCTCTCACTGCTTATGGCCGACACCTCCTACAACTTGGAGAATTGCATGAGCTACTTATCCTCAATGGGGTTACCTGCTTTCCTGATTCACATCTCTTCACATGTCGACCACTTGGTGGTGGTGCAAGTGTGGTGGATTATGTCCTCTCTAGCCAGAGCTCCTTGCCAATGATCAGTCACTTTTCCATCTCTTCCATTCCCCTTGCCGATCATGCCTTTCTCTCTGTGATCCTCCGGGTGGACGTTCCCCCCTCTCGCCACTGTTCCCCCCTTAATGGCCCCCCCGCACCATCTTCCGTTTCTCCGATGGGGATCCTAACTCCTTCAATCTTCAACAACTTCTCCGCCCTGTGTCCTAGTTTTCTTCGATGGGAAATGTGGTTGCCAAATACACCCTTCTCTCCTCCATCATCCGGGAGGCCTCCCTCATGTCCTTGTTCCACCTGGCCTTCATTTGTCTCCCATCAACAAAATACTTGCCCCATGAACAAATGGTATGATGATGATTGCAAAAACTTTCACAGACAGTTATAGTATGCTTTTAACTAGGCCCTTCCCTCCTATCATACCTTGAAAGCCTCCTACTGTTGTCTCCTTTGCCGTAAAAAATGCCTCTTCATTTCCCAGCATGGACAAATCTTGCGTAAGTCCCTTCGGCACTCTCCTAAACATTTTTGGCGCACCATTTTTCCCCGCCACTCATCCCACCCCCTCGAGCTTAACCCCAATTCCTTGTTTTCTCACACCTCCAGGGCTTTATGACATCCCCAGGCAGCCTATCATCCAGGTGAACAACTTACCTTCCTTGTGCCACCTTTTCACCTACACTAAAGTCAAAGAGGCAATCATGATGATGAACTGCAGCAAGGCAACTGATGAGGAGGGTTTCCAAGCAGAATTCTTCAAACTTGGTCAAGGGGTTCTTTGTAGTTATTTGACTGACCTCTTCAATCATGTGGTTTGTTCGGGCTTTCCATCATCTTGGACACTCCATATCATCCACCCAATTCACAAATCAGGTTGTAGCTCCGACCCCAATAACTACAGGACCATCATGGTAGGTCATACATTCTCCAAGCTCTATGCTACAGTGTTACATATGTAGTTGTCCGAAGAGCTCGAGAGAAGAAACATTAGAGCCAAGGGGCAAGTTGGCTTCCGGCCTAATCACCAAACTACCGACCATATCTTCACTTTGCGGACCATCATTGAGGAGGCATGTCATCGCTCTTCGAAGGTCTATTTTTGCTTTGTCAACTTTCGAAAAGCTTTTGACTCAGTTCCACGCGGGGCACTGTTCTAACGATTCCATGACATTGGCATTTTTGAGACCCTCCTCATAGCCATCATGCGTCTGTACGAGATTGTCTTGGGTCGCCTCTGCACCTTTCAGGGTGAGTCAGAATTTATTAGGAGTACCATTGGGGTTAAGCAGGGATGCCCCTATCCCCAACTTTGTTTGGGATCTACAGTTGACGAGCTCGAATCTTTTTTCCACGAGCATATTCAGGAAAGTGATGGGTGCCTCCTACACCGGGTTCTGATATCCATTCTTATTTTCGCAGATGATGTGGTTCTCCTCGCTTCTTCTCCGGAGGGCTTACAAAGATAACTTGATGCCTTAGCCCTGTTTTGTGATCTTCGGTAGATGACGGTTAACCTGGGTAAAACCAAGATTATGGTCTTCAATGGTTTAAAGACCTCGCATCTCCACTTCTTCTTCAGAGGTGAGGAGATCAAGATTACCAGCTCCTATACATTTTTGGGAGTTCTATTCTCGATTCCCCGTTTCAGTTTGCGGTAGGCTCTCTAGCCTTGTGTTAACAAGGGCTATGGGTCCTTAGCTCTTCTTGAGAGACAGTGTTTCTGCCACCACTTTTAGGACATCTCCTCAAAAATGTATCTTATGGATTCCATCATCAGACCCACGGTTCTCTACCGCTCTATTGTTTGGGGACCCTCTTTGCTGAGTACTGACTGGGCTTCCATTGAGAGAGTCTAGACACTTCTTCATCGCTGCTTCATCAGGGGCAAGCAATCTGTACCTCAACACATTATCTTGAGTTCGGAACCCATCCTCTCAGACTGGAGACCATTTTCGACTTGGTTACTTTCTTACACCCCATTCGGGGCCTCGCGGACACGACTAAGGGGCGGGATAGGTACCCGTATTTGGCTTACTGGTCCTCTGAGACTATTGCTCTTTTTGCCTCCCCTAGCCGGCATCGATGTTGGTATAAGGATGTCTCCGAACTCTTCGGGGCTATTGGTATTTAGATGGATCGTCTTCCACCCTTTTAGTACTCCTTGCACTCTCCAAGCCACCTTCTGCCCACGAAACATGAGATGAACATGATCATTAGAGAGGATATCTACAGACAGTACATCCATTCCACTTGGGTAAATCCTTAGGGGGGTTTGCATCCCAAGATGGCCATTTATGCTGAGCATTTTTTAGAGCTGAGGGATGGTCTCATTATCTGTCCTCAATACACCCTTCGGCACTGGACACATGCCCTTCGTGTGCCCCTTGGCTAGTTCAAAGGTTGATCTCATAGGCTTCGTTGTGAGATGGATCACCACCTCGATCGTTGGGATAGGACCTGCCAGTTGTGTAACCTGCCGGAGATCGAGACAAAAAAACACTTTATCTTCTGATGCCCTATATTTATGAGATCAGAGGGAGGTTCCACTGTTTATTTAGGAGGATGCGAGGTCTTTCTGAGTTTTTCAGGTTCGAGGATCAGAGGTGTCTGACCTTATATTTACAGGAAGCTTTGAAGCTTCGGGAGCACACTCTTTAGCCACATCCTAGACTAGACTCCACCCAACGGATCACTTCTTCACGGTGTTACCGGCGGAGAGAGGCGTCAAGCACCTTGGTGAGACCACCCCCGCTTCCTCCTCTAGATTGGTTCGGTCCAGGGATTCCCTCCATGGTTCTCCGAGTCATCACAGGATTGCACATACTAGGCCTAGCCTCAAGAGTTAGACGAGATCCAGACACCATAGGAATATTATTGTCTCAAGGAAGAGTCATGTCAGAAAGGCTCTCACTTCGATTGGTCGACATTCTATTCTCAGCTTCTTCTAGTCGACCTCGAATGTTAGGAGAGTTGGCTCTTCCATCCCCTGATGGGATTTCCCCCCTTTCTCTTCCGGGATTGCCTTTCCCCGTCTCTTCCTCTGTCTTGTTTTTCCACCCCCATTTTGGGTGGAGTGATTTCTTTCTTCCGGTTGGCCACTTCTTCTGGCCTTTGTATTTCTCTTTGCTCGGGAACTCTTTGGTTTTCCCGCCTTGTATCGATGCTCGCTTTTTTTCCGCAGTCCCTTTGACCTTTTGTGGTCATTTGTTGGACATTAATATATTTATCCTATCTTATCTCAAGTATTGTAATTCCTAGAAAAGTCGAGCCAAAACGTGTAATTTTTTTCTGTTTTGTTTTAAAGGTTTATGGTCAAAAACATGCAAGCTAAATCGTAACACAAGCATTAATTGTCTTAATTCAGTTTCAAATTTCATGAAGAGTTCACAATCACGTGTAAAGCTCATTCTATTTTAAGCCAAGTTGTTTTCAATAAGGTTCTCTAGTTTTTTCGGTCCACAAATAAATAGAAGCAATCTCAAGGTTCAATAGAAGGACCCCTTCCTATACCACGATCTTTCTGACTGACACGCGTACACACATGGCTCTCCAAACAGGTTTTCCAAGAATTGCTGTGTAGGTTGCTCTAATGTTGAGTTACCTCAAACCTTAGATGTTTGGCCTTATAACTTGTTATGGTCCTGCTTGTAGACCCTCCCCATGCCTCATGCATACCGACCTCCGCAGTCCCATCAGAACGTAGAAGGAACACCTATAAAGGTCACTCTTGAGGGGTTTCAACCATCCCAAAATATGTTTTTCAGCAAAAAGACAACTCCTAAATTTTCTAAAGATTCAGATGGGCTCTTTAAGCCTTTTGTTGACCTTATTGAGCTCCTATCGACCTTGCTGAGTTCCCTCTCCAACTCGCCCCTAACTAGGGTCTTCGAACAACTCGAATCCCTACTTGGCCAACTTAGCCTCTCTTCTTGGCCCTTGAGCTCCTTGAGCTCTCCTTTGGCCAACTCGGTCCATTTCTTAACCTTCCAACTCTTCGAGCTCTTTAAGGGCCCACTCTTGGTTGCCTTGGCCTTTCTTGACTTCATTCCAAGTCCCTTGGCTTTAAAGGAAGGCTTTTGAACTTAAAAATTCCCAACTCATCCTTTTGCTAAACTCCCCGACCCCTTGGATCGCTAGCATCGACGAGCTTGCCGAGCTACTTGACTATCTCTCGCCAAGCTCCTACACGTACCCCTTGAGTTCAAAACTTGAGCTCCTCATCGCTTAACTTCCTTTTGGGACAAATTTGTGCCAAAACCAGTGTTGCAGGGAGACACGTCTCCCACCACCTGGGATGCATCTCCCGTACGAGCACGCCTCCGATATGAGAGACACGTACAGAGACGCCTCCCGTATGCAGACTTTTGTGAAGTCGGGTACATTGAAAAATTGATTTTTAAAAAGTTTATTTAGGGCTACGCCCTATCGCTGCTGCCTATAGACCTCTGTTGTTTTCAATTGAACCCAAAGCCCTGCCGTTGCTACCATATATATGTGTTTTTATCAGGGAAAATCCGTGCTGCCACCGCCATATCTTTGTTATTGCTTTTATTAGGGCAAAGCCTTGTTGCCGTTGCCACATATGCCCTTCTGTGCTCTATAACAACCCTAGAGGCAAGGGTCGCAACCCTGCATTGTTGTCCAAATTGTCCGTGGGCACTTTAAATGGCAAGGCAAGGCTTCACCCCTTGCCTTTTAGCGTTACTTTAAAAATAAAATGTCTATAACTTTGTAAATTAAAGCTTTAGCCTTTAGGTTTAAATTTTTTTTCTTTAAGTATTACTTTTTTTATTTTTAAATTTTAGTTTGACGTTTTTAATTTTTTAATTTTTAGTTTTAGTTTCTATTTTTTATAATAAATAGATGAATCATTGCTTTTAACCTTTATGGCTTAAGCTGTAGTTTTTTAGTTTGAACTTTTTGACTTAATTTTTTATTTTTATAAATTATAAAATTAGATTTAGACTATATTATTTAACAATTTTATTATTTTAATGTTTAAACTTTAAACTTTAATCATATAACTATGATATTTACTTTGCATTTTTAATTTTTTTCTTTGATATTAATTTTAATAATAAATTGATATTATTTAAATAATTTAAAGTTTATTATTTCAATTTTAGATATCATTTTCTTACTTAAAAAAGAATAGCTATTTTTAATTTAAATTTTTTCGTGCATTTTAATTCTAATTAAATTAATAATGTATGAAAAATTATAATATTTTTCTAAATTTTTCATACATACATATATTGCCGTCTCCTTGTACCCGTCTCTTAACTTTATGAAAAATGGTGTATTGATACCGGTACCCATCTACAAGTACCTATACCTATACGGGTTTCTTGAGAACTATGGCCAAAAAACAACCTATCAAGCTCGTTGCAACCCATACTCCTCAAAGTCTTATTCGATGAGTTTGAGATGGAGATTGTGAAGCTTCACTTTCTCTAGTTTGTGGCTCGACATACCAATAAGACCTAAGACCTAAGCCCAAAACCCTTGAGTTAAACCTTACCAAACCCCAATTGGCTAGCTCTCCCTTCCCAAGACTTAAGAGGCTTAAACATTCTCACTACCTACTCGGCGAGCTCAAGCCAAAACATCTCTAAGCCCATACATGCCGAGCTCCTCGAGCTCTGCTCACTCCTCTCTAACCTATGTCTTATCTTAGTTGGGACCACCTTAGGATTTATGTAGGTTCAAACACTTGGGCACATGCCTTCGAATTTGCCTAGCGCTCCTGCTCGCCACAGGGTTTGCCTAGGTTCGTCGGCCCAACCAAGGTCTCCCAAACTCGAGCTTATGAACTTCACCCAAAACTTAACAACCAGAGCTCCCAAGTGTGCTTGCCCCATGCTCTAGCCTCTTAAGGTCCTAAAGCCACTGTGACACCTAAGTTTGAAACTCTACTGCCCCGAGATCAAAGTCCGAGGGTTTTCTCATGTGTCTCTACACCCAACTTGAGTTTGACTAGTCCCGAGCCTGACTCAAATCCAACACCCATCCAATTCAATTCGCCCCGGGTTCAAAACCTTGGGATGCTCACCTATCTAGAGACCACTTATGCACCCAAACTGGGTCCAATTCGAATCGGGCCGCCTCTAAATGCCTAAGCACTCAACACAGTTCGCCCAACACCTAGTCCAACTCTCCAACTAACTTGCCAATGTGCCCAGGCAGCCCACCAAACTCCTAGATCAGCTTGTGGAGCTTTATAGAGGTACTGCTAATATATGGAGAGCTAAATCCTAGGTATTAAACTTAAAATAGTCATGACTTTTGACCTGTAGAGCATAGTAATGTGATCCAAAAGGCGAAAATGCTTAGAATCTCAAAAGTAGTCTAATGGTCTAAATAAAGTTGAATTTTGGAAACATCTAAGTACAAATTTGGAGTTTTAAAGGAAAGAAGGTACATTTTATAAGCAAATTAAACAACCACCAAGAAACCCATCTATCATTTCTCATTCCAAATTCATGTCTCTTTTCCTCATTAAAATGTATGTTCCAAACATAATTTTTTCTTTTACCCATTTCCATTTATTGCAAATTAAGCTCATAATAATTTACTTGTATTTTAAACATTATTTACAACAATGGAAATGCCACAAAGCTCATACACCATCTCAAGAATCCACAATTACAAATTGGGCACTTGCCACTTCATTTAATGGAATAAAAACTAACAAATGAAATGAAACAAAAAGAGATCCGCAAGTCTTCAAGATCCTCTCCAAGCTGTTCTTCTTAGCAAATCCTTCTCAAGCAAGCTCTTCCTCAACTAACCAAGATATGGGATGCTTACCTTCCAACCAAAACACGATTAGCTAGATCCTTCGACCAACCCTCAAGCACAAGGGTCCAAGCACACAACCACCATGGTTTTGTACTCATAAATTCAAGGGCATTCACATAGGTCTTCTAAATGATCATTTCAAGGTGTCATGGGTAAACCCTAAGAGGAAATGACTCCATCCATGTCCATGAAACACACATACAACAATAGGCACCACATGAGTAAGCCCAGGTTACTTCCAAAGGGATGAGAGGGTTGCATCCATTTTATTGAGGATTAAAGCCAAAACCTTGAAAGGGTTTGGAGAAATATAAATACTCTACCTCCAAGGAAGGCATGAAATGAAACCCTACGCCTCCAAGATGGGAATGCAATAGTTCTTACACCTCCAAGGTGGGGATGAGATGGTTGGAGAAATGCCCGTGGCTTGTCTGGCAAGCTCATTCGTCCAATCCATTAAGGCTTGCCTTGCAAGCACTTGGAAACATTGAGCCTTGGTGCTCCCTCATCCCATTCACATCCATTTGTTAGTCTCATTTTGGTAGCATAACGTTACACAAATTTCAAATGAATAAATGATGAAAACCAACGAGCCAAAGTAATTAACACGAGGTTCAATGGCTATACATCAAATACTCAAAACTACATTTTTTTTTGCAAGAAAACCCGTAAATCCAAGCTTCATAACTCTTGCCAAAATAGTCTAAAAATTGCTTGAATCAACATATAAATATTCAGAAATATATAAAATTATCAAAGCTTCAAAATGATTTCCATGGATAGAAAATTACCTCAAGCCCTTCAGTTGAATCTCTTTTCCCGTCTCCTAAGTTCCTCTCCAAATGTTGGCAAAAGAGCCTCACATTTCTAAAGGAAACCTCTTATAGAAACCCCCATAAACTCTAACCAATCAATTCATGACAGGTATCCCAAGGGCCTCTCTTTGACTTGCTCTCCAAATTTTTTTCAACTTCTAGCCCCCTTCTAGAGCTTTTTAAGCTTCCTAAGGGCCAGAAAATACTTACAAATTAAGCCTACATGTGTTCCTACGGATCCCACTAAGTTTTTTCATGTTTATATTTATTTACTTGCTCCCTTAGTCACTTTAAAATTCCACTCAAGCCCAAATTGGATCCCCAACTTTTTGGAGGGTTTTATGGAATCAACAAATATCTAAATGATATATTCTAAAGCATATCCCACTTTATTATTTAGTGGAGGGGCCACATGTTTAAGATAAGGAAGGGAACAAGGCACATTCTTTAGCATATTCCTATTTCTTCTTTTAATGGAAGGGTCACATGACTAGGAAGGGAAGGGGGAAGTGTTATAAAGATTTGCCGATGATATTAATGAGTGCAATTAATGCAAATTGATTTCTTTAATTTAGGAGTGGTAATTTAATTAAAGCAATCACATTTTACTATAGGAGTGACAATTTAATTAAAGGGTTCAATTAATTATAAGTGTGACAATTTAATTAAAGAGGTCATGTTTAACTACAGGAGTGAGATTTTAGTGAAAGAGGTTACATTTAAATTAATTAAGTAGGTGTGCTTGCTTATCAAGGTAGGATGAACCAACTATATTCATTCTTAAAGTGGTGTGCTTATAGGACACTTTATTATTCCTCATCTCTTAGCTGGATCTGTTCCGTGCACACTCATTGCACCATTAGAACGTCCAATACAAATATTGCATTTAATTCAAATAATCAATATAAAAGGGTGCAGTCACATAGAATGCAAATCACACTTTTTCCACCAAGGAACATCCACACTCCACAGGCCTCCTGGCCTGAAACATCCCATCAAGGGCTACAAACAATAATACATCTCATAAAGACGGATTGCACGTCAAACACAATACTCAAGTGTCCATTAAGATTCCATATTTAATTTGTATATATTCTTTATTAACGCATGAGCATAAATAAGTATAGATTCATCACATTTCCAAATACAATATGGAAACCAATCATTCCATTCATACTCATAAACTCAGAAATACTAGTAACACGTGCAATATATAAATACAATAATCCAAATAGGGTTTCAACCACATTTATATCAGTGCTATATCTATATATGGGAATGGAATGAATCAATCGTACTTAGCATCACCTTCTTTCAATATTGGGGGTTTGGATCAAGAATGTTGAAAGAATGAGAGTGATGGGCAGGGCGTTGAATCTTGAGAATGGGAAGGAACTCACTTCTATATATTCCTTAGGGCCACACAGCTCAATCCGTTCCGTATAATTCCACACGGCTGAATCCCCATAGATATAGAGTCGAAATAGGGCCCCGTAGATGGCCCATGCCCCTTCCTCTCTCCTCTCCCCCCACCCTCCAGATATAGATACAGGGGTGGGTGAGTTCAGATAGAGAGATTCATAATAAATCATAATTATGTCTATCAAAATACTACAAAGCATGTCAGAATAAGATCTCGAGGTATTTTAAATATATAGCATCCCTGCCTCTGAGAACCAATTCAAGTATGGGAAATGCAAAACAAAAGTGGGCATTACAGGTATCCATAGAATAGATCGACACGTCTGTTCTCATGTGTTTATGGTGTATCTTATTACAATGTGTGTGTGTGTGTGTGTGTGTGAGAGAGAGAGAGAGAGAGAGAGAGAGAGAGAGAGAGCACCTTACACTAAGAAAGATATCTGTATTCACTTGCTAATGATGTAGCTCTTAATTGGCGTCTATGAAATCAATATTGACTACCTTGTGGATGAAGTGGTGTCTCTGGTTGAAATGGGCTGCAATTTATGATATCTGTGACAATCCATATGAACATAGTAATGCTGATGCTAGAATAATCATCATGGCTCCTTTCAGTGCCATGATAGGAACAATTAGTTCAGAATTCAGTAGAACAAAAATGTAGAATGCTATTATTGTAGAAGTCAGAATTCAGTAGAACAGAAAAGCAGAATGATATTAGTGTAGAAGTTAGAATTCGGAGTCAACTTTGATGGTTGTTGAAAGATAAATAATAGACAATGCAATTCAAATGTCATAGCCCTTATTGTGGACGAGGATTAAGATTCCTTGGCTTTTCTAATGTTTTAAGATAATTCTGCACTAATAACACAACTTATCCTGGAATCCTTTGTTAAAGACAAGGTTGGCTGAGAATTGAATGTAAGAGTGTAGTAGAGGATGTGGACTAATAATATTGCCTTCAATGTGATATTGCCTAACTGTCACCTTCATTGCCTAAAGTGCCTCCTTAAATGATGTGAGAGTAAAGATCCCTTACACCATTTTGCCTTAATGACCAATTTCTGCAAAACAAAAGAAGACAATTTTTTTCTTCAGTCTTTGATAGGCACTGAACTTGTGTGGTACAGATTATCAACAAAACCAACAATGTTTGACCATGCCGTAGTTGGGATTCTTGAAGAGGTTCCAAGGATTGCATGATGCAAATTACAATCACCCATTAATATCCTTAACAAATGATATGAGGAACTTCCTAATCTCTTTAGTAATTTTTGACGGGCACTTGCAGAGTTTAGTGTAAAAATGCACAATGTTACATTGGCTTAATTTCACTCTATGTATTATTAATTTTATCTTGGGCTTACTCATAAAACATGCTAAAAATCCAACATCTTAGTCTGAGCTGACAAGGTATGATTATTGGTTTTTTTGTAAAGCAAAGATGTTCAAGATAACAGTGAAAAGTTCAGGGGGTTGTGAGCCATACCCAGCTTGGGAGATCAAGGCCATTGTCACTAATCCTTCATATGGATATGCCGAAGAAACAAAGAGATGAATTTGGCATCTCCCCAGAAGCCTCAACGTGAGCACACAATGGAGTCAGATAATAGTTCAAGCATCTATCAGAATTTTCATACAGTAAAAAGTATTTTTTGTCTGGTCACATTGAGATTTTTAAGGGAGTGGCTGTGAGATATATGGGTACTAAAATAGCTGATGCATAGAGCTAAGCCAATGAAGTTTCCTCATATTAAGCTCAAGTTTACCAAAAGGGTGGAAGTGGAGATCGATAAGATGTTGGATGTAGAAACTATAACCGATTTAGATGTTCAAATTTGTCTTACCAATGGTGACACCGTCGAGAAGGAATTCTCCTTTATTATAATTTGTGGTGATTATAGGAAGCACCATCTATAGGGCAAGACTGTAGAATAAGATCTGGAGATCAAATAGAGTAAAGTTGATGGGGCCATAGATGTATGGCTCCATCAACTAACATATCTACACGACAACTAAAGTCTAAAACAGTAGGGCAAGAGCTATGACCATCCAAGACCTTCCAAAAGGCGCCACTCCAATAGTTAGTCCCACCTATATTCCTTGCCTTTCCATGTCTGCCAGTGGTTCACATGTGGCTTCACCTCTAGGTTATAAGTTAACAAGTATGTGATGATTTTCCCTAGTGCCTCGGAATCCTCCTTATCAAAAAAGAATAAAGTAAAAGCTATGTCGAATTGTGCATGATGGAATTGCTTCCATAGAAGGCATGTGCCAGTCCCTTTGCTTCTAGTTGGTTTTCCATTATGAATGTAGCTTCCCATTATCTTCAAGTTCGCATAGTCATTAGCAATCAAACATAGCAATAATTTAAAAATAATGCTGGGAAAGGCTAATAAGCCTTAGTTCTTCATTTTTGCAAGGACAGGAATGGGGATGGAGGGATGTAGCTGGGACATCCTTGAGCCATTCCCCTTGGACAAAAAGGCCCGGAGATGTCTGCACTGTGTCCACTCTTTCCCCATCCCCATGTGGCTACGTTGTCGACATCCAGGTACCCCTTGAGGGATGTCTAGGGATGAACTGTATAAACAAAACACTTAATCTATTTATAAAATTAAAAAGTGCATCTACCACTTGGGGCTCAGAAAAAAGTTCAAACATTTTATCGGTCACTTTTAATGAGAAACAATAATTTGTTTAATTTTCTCTACAGTAAAATATATTTTAATTTGTAATTTGATTTTTTAATATTTAATATTTTTTACATCCATACCCTTTTTCCTAGGATTTGGTGGATGCTTCCATCCATCTCCAAATAAATGTAAACACGAGGAAATGTAATGATCCTAAACTGATATCTGCTGAAATTGCTGAAATATGATGATGCTATCAACTGAAATACTGTAAAGAGACGTGATAGAAGTTTGAAACTATTGTACTTTGGAGCAGAAACTGCCGGAATGTTGGGAAAATCCCAAAAAATGTGAAAAAGAGTTCAAGTCAGAACTGCTGTGGCAGTGTGAATGTAAATATGCCAGAGAAACTAAAACAGAAAATTTGGGATGCTGGAAAGTTGGAAACCCTAGGGCGATACTGCAATAACCCTAGCTCTGCAAATTCTGAAATGTGAACTAATTTAATGCAAAAATAATATCATATTTTCTGAAACTGGAAAGTTGTTTGTTGAAACTTGAAAGGAAACATAACTGTTTGCTGAAACTGGAAAGAAATTATAGCTTTAATAGTGCAGAAAATAGAAGAAATGATATGAACTGTCCAGAGAGGGTATGGATTCTGATTCAGACCGAATCTAGGACGGTATGGACTCTGCCTTATGCAACACAATCCCCAGACTTGTGCACAAAAACTGCTTTCCTAAACCCACGCTCTACTCTACCACAGACGTTTTTTTCCACTTTAAGAGTTTTCTCAGAAAGTTACTCTCCTTTTTATGTAAAGCTCGATCTAATTTTCTAGCAAGAGTGAAGTTCTGTTCTATATTTGGCTTTCCAGAAAAGTGAAAAGAGTTTAATTATGATTTCTCGTAGCAGTTTCCAGTTTTTGCTATTTCAGACCGACAAAATAGACAACATAATAAAGAACTGGAATAGCAGCACAATAGTCTTGAACACGGGCGCAATTCCTACCAACCAATGGTTGGACTTCAACACTGTAAATTCTTATTGCAAAATGCAATATCGGTTTTTAATCCCACCAATTCCATTTAAAATTCCTTAGTTTGTTTGTTTTGGAAAAATTTTCTATCTCCTTTCATGGATGTGTGGAATTTATCAATCTTTTTCTATGGCTTCTGGACCACATCGAGCCTTGTATTCCTTGCATTTATCTTTCTGCAGGAAAATATTTGATTTGGGCGTGAATGGTGGCATTTTTCCCCTTCTCTGCATTTTTCTACGGTCGTCTTCCCATCAAATTCTTTTCCAGCATTCTGCAGATACATGGTCACCTCTAATTGGATGCGGTGTGGCGGGTCTTTTTGTGAACTTGTGACTTTTGTTACATTTACAAAAAGGTTGAATTACCCCCGTGTCTCCACTAGATCCTAATTGGCTTTACGAAATTATGAAGTGGAAAGAAAAAATTCTTACTTTGGCCCCACAAGGGGACACATGGCTGTTTTCAAAAGTCAAAGTGGGGAGGTAGGTCATCAGAGAACTTTTGGAAATTTGGTTTTATTTCCAAAAGGGATTAAAGTTGTAAAATGAGTCGTGACTCCGCCGGGATGGGAAAAAGTCAAATATCGAAGCCTACATCAAATGTCAAAGCGGGGAGGTGGATCTTCGGTTCACTTTTGGAATTTTGGTTTTGTTGTGGAAAGGCATAAAATTTATAAAGTGACCCGCAACCACGTCGACACCCAGGAGAAGCCACGTGGAGAGCCCGTATCAAAAGTAGATGGGCGGGCCCAAATGTTCTGAAGTGCCATTTCTCTAAAAGGCACAAAATATAAAAATTTTCCCTAGACCCACTTCAGCTAAATCTCTCCCACGTGGATGGCTCAAATTCAAAGTTTGTGAAAGCAGGATGAACGAATGTGATATGATGCATCTAGTTTTTCAGGCATGGAAATGACCGAGGCATTAGAGAAGTGTTATCCCAATTTTCCCCCCTGGGGTAAAATTGGTCGAACACGATCTTACATAGGAAGAATGGAAGGGTCAACCCAATTGCGTGGACTCACAATCGACCCCAAAAAACTGAATCCAGAAGCGAGTAGAGCTCAGCAAGAGAAAATGGAGAAAGGCAGTGTTCAATCGAGGCCTGAATCAGCTAAGTATAGAAGGAATGTGGAAGGTGCCACATGTCTCTTCGGCACACTTTTGGTATGGTGCACAAAAGCGGAGACCCCAAACGTGCATAGGCCCTCCATGTGGTCAGAGTCTGAAAAGACAAAGCCAAGTATAAAGAGACGACAAAATCCTCCATGTTGAATTCAAAGGACTAAGTATAAAGAGCCACGTGCCTCATCAATGCCTCCAAAGGCACGACCCAAAGAGAGACCTTGAATTAGCGCTACCATCCAAAGTGTCCCAGGTTCGAAAAGGGGACACCGGCCATTGAAAATTCAAAGGCAAGGAAGCTTCCACACGTCAACTTGAGACTTCAAGAAAATCCATAGGCGGTCCACGTGCCTCAAGTGTGGGATCACCGCGTGGTTAGAGTCAAGGGGGGACAAAGCCGACCATTGAAAAGTCCAGAGTCTATGGAAGCCTCCATGTGTCCAATCGACACTCTTTAAAAAGAAAAGTTCAGGGGGCAGTTCCAAATGTGTGCCAACCCTCCACATGTCTTGGGTCAGGCAAAACATCTCCACCAATGGGAGGGACTTAGGCAGAATACAAAGGAAATGGAGCAGGCCCATAGACGACGCCATGTGTCAGTTCGACACAACTTCAGGAGTAAAAAGAGGGGGCAAAATCTTAAGATGCGCGAGGTCACCACATGGCCCCTGTATGGATAGACCCTTTCACATATTGCGAGCCCATGTTAAACCCGACCCCACACCTTCAGACAACCATGTCTTTCAACCAGGAGCTCAGAATTGAGTGGGAAAGGACTTTTTGGAGAGCTCCCGGCGCTTGCTACTCACCCGCCACCATTAATGATCCGGTCCACCATTTTCAAGGCTGTCAAGTCTCTCACCTATCGCCATGATGAAGAATGGGCTTCCTTTCTTGCCCAACAAGGAACAGTATGTGGAGGCATGGGTTTTGTCATGGAACCCATCATTTTTTGTAGGAAAATTCAATGCATTTCTTGGGTGGTTGGAGCAAGAATTTGGATTTCTTCTATCTCCTTCTCTAATTCTTCCTATATATTGTAAGGAGGGGCATTTTTTCTAGAGGGTTGGATCCTGGTACTCTGTAGATGTAATAGATTTGAAAGTAATCAATACAGAAGTTTTTCCCTTTCTTCCTCTACTATTCCTTCTTTCCTTGTTTGAATTTTTGAATCATCCATCTTTGCATGATAAGAAACTTTGTGTTCTTGTTAATATGATTTCAAGAACTTTGTGTCTGTGAAATTATATCTGTTATAAACATGAATGATTCCATTCTACATCTCCTTTTCTCAATACACATAAGGTTATACTCTGTTATCTATATTACCTGAAAGTATTGTTATGTTCTTCCTCTCTCATCTCCTTAGTTCTTCTATTCTTTCATATTGATAATATTTTGGGCATAAAACACTTCAAAATATCAGGAATCCCCACTTTGAAAGTTGTACATTTGTATATAAGTTTTGCTGCTTGCTTTCAATAAGGGAACCTCTCCCATAAAGAGGAGGGACTTGTTGTCCCCTGAATGTGGTTTGTTAAAGTACAATTTTAAAACCCAACAGTTTTTGGTGACTCTACTAGGGATTTCATTTCAAATGTATCCCTTTCTAAAAGAACAACTTCAAGATCATTTTTGGTCTGGTGACTCTACGGTATACACGTGGGAAGAAAGCTCTCGGGGTAGAGGATTCCCATTTTCAACTTCTGGAACAACAAAACTTCTCTCTTCTTCCAGCAAGAAGGAACAAAGGAACTCATTCTACAAGCACACCTCCTATTAAAGACATAAATTCCAAGAATAACATTCCTCAAGAACAACTCAGTCCTAATCTTCGTGCTTTGATACTTGCTGGTGTTTCAGTTCCCCTTCAGTCAATTTTTCCAAAGATGGCAGCCCCTTTGCCTTGGGGACAACAGGTTGGGCCTCTTGCTCTTCCTCAACCATTGCATGAGTTACCTAGGGGTAACAGGAAAAGTTTTCCCAAATTCTGGGGTGATGGGAAGGTTCATCCAGATGAACACATTGCAACCTTCATTGTTGCATGTGGGATTCTTGGGGTTGAACATGAAGATGTCTCTGTTAGGATTTTTGTGGAGACATTGCAGGACAATGCTGCTGATTGGTTTTATCATCTTCCTGTTGGGTCGATCACTAATTGGAACACCATGACAACTCAGTTTGAGCAACATTTCAAACCTGCTGAAGATGTGCATGCTCTATTAGCTCAAATCTCTCATATCAAGAAGGAACCATTCGAGCCCATGAGATAATTTGTGGCCAAATTCAACAAGCTCATTCATAAAATTCCACAGAACACTCATCCTGTAGATCAAATCCAAAAATGCTTCTTCCTCAATGCTCAGTTACCTGAAGTAAGCTATGCACTAAGGAGAGATAACCTTGCAACTCTGGATGCTGATCAACGTTTGGCTATCAGTGTTGAGGATGATTTAATCATGTCTGGTAAACTGAAAAGAGAATCCTCCAAATCTAAAGCATCTTCTTCTTCCTCTTCCCCTGGAGCCAATTCTGATCAGTTAGTACAAAAGCTTGCAAATGATCTCATTGCTATCAAGAAACAATTGGCTCAACATACTCCTTACCAAGATATTCCAAGGAAGAATTTTCAGCCTAGGAACCATTTTCCTTTTTCTCAGACTAGATTGGCTATTGAAGGCCCACCCATCAAGGTTCCAGTCAATGCAACTTGTGAAGTTCAAGAACCTGATGATGAGGAGTTTAATGAACTCTATGAAGAACCAAAAGAAGAGGTTGATGAAGAACTGGAGGAGCTTGGTGGATCTCAAGTTCATTTCCTTACCACTGAAGGTATGGATGATGAAGATGAATATGATGAAAGAGTGGCAAAGATGAATAGTGATTCATATGTTGTCATGACTCGGGAGCAAGTGAACAGAAAAGAAAAAGTGGTGCAGCCTGCTAAGAAATCCAAAGAGTATCCTATAACTATTCCAGTAGTTGCGAGAAGAGGAGCTCCTATTCCCACTACCTCCACACAAAAGGTGAGTAATGCTAATCCTCCTTCTTCTACTTCTGTTTCCAAAACTTCTTGTCCTTCAAATCCTAAAACTGATAAATCAAAAGTCTCACAAGTTCCTAGAAATGATTCCCCATCCACCTCTGGATCTTTTGATATCATTGATCACCTCAAAAAGACCAAAATCCAAATC
This sequence comes from Taxus chinensis, assembly GCA_019776745.2. Lineage (NCBI taxonomy): Eukaryota > Viridiplantae > Streptophyta > Pinopsida > Cupressales > Taxaceae > Taxus > Taxus chinensis. The sequence continues at coordinate 253,470,641 of CM034151.1, read as the reverse complement.
TCAGAGGCAAAATTTTACCATAATCATCCAAAATATTTTGCTAAAATGGCAAACTTTGTCAATTCCAAATCCAAAGCCTCATCTAATACTTCTAAATGTCATTTTTCCCACTCCCTCTTCCTCACCTCAACCAAGCCTTGTGGCTGCAGTCACTTCCCCTAATGAGAAAATTAAACCATTCTATGTGACTCTCCTCATAGCTGGCCATAAACTCAGTAATTGTGTTATAGACTCAGGAGCATCAGACAATGTAATGCCTGCAAAAGTAGCTCATGCTTTGGGCCTGACTCTAACACGTACCTTTGGTTCCTGATATTCCATGGAGAGTAGAGAAGTGCCTTTGGTTGGGAGGATTAAAGATGCACAAGTAGCCTTCACTGATTTTCCAGAGAAAAGGGTTAAAGCCACTATTTTGGTTGCTGATATTCCTCCCTCATATGGGATGTTGCTGAGTAGAAATTTTTGTAAGGAGGTAGGAGGTGAAATTTAGATGGATTGGTCACATGCTTTGATCCTGGTCAATGGAAAAATGAAGAAGCTGCTACCTGAGAAACAAACTGAATACATTGTGCAAAAGACTGATGATCCAAAAGCACAAATACTCTATGAAGATATAGGGCATGGTAACTATATGATTATGTCACAGGATGAGGCAAAACTTCCTAAGGGAGGTGATTCATGATCCCAATGGCATTTGGACTCTGGAGTTTGATGGAAGCTGTTCTTCAGCTGGTTCTAGAGCTAGAGTGGTGTTAATCTCTCCAGAAGGGAAGATTCATCCATTTTCTTTCAAGCTTTATTTTGAAAACACAAATAACACAACTGAATATGAGGCTCTCATCCTTGGGTTGAACATGGAAAAAAATGGGAGTGAAGAATATTTGTGCTCATGGTGATGCAGAGTTGATTGTGAAACAGGTAAGGGATCTTTACCAAGTCAAGAATAGGAGATTGAAACATTATAGAAATATTTTCTGGGATTCCATTGAGTTTCTTGATGCTTTCTTCATTGAAGCTATGCCAAGAGAGAAGAATACTAGAGCTGATTCTCTAGCTGTCTCAGGATCTCTGTTGATTCCTCACCCAAATTTCTCTCAAGAGAAATTTACCATTGAAATGATTCATAGGCCCAGTGTACCAGATAATGCAAGTAATTGGCATGTTTTCAATGATGATCAACACTTTCTCTCATTCTTGGAGCTTAAGGAAAACTTCAACCAATTATATTTTGAAGGAAGTGAGACTTTTCCTAGAGAGTGTGTATCCTCTAATGAAGGAGATATCAAGGAAGAGATGGATCAAGATGGCTGCATCAAATTGAAAGGTAACAAGATCCCTAAAGGGCTAGTGAGTTTAGAAGATCTGTTTGATAAGCATGATAGGTATATCAAATCTAAAACTCCTCAAGGTGCTCGACAATCTGCTGAGTGTGAAAAGGTTAATATTGGAAGTCATGAGGAACCCAAGATGGTGAATATTGGAAAATGCTGCACTCAAGAAGAGAAGAAGAAAGCAGTAAACCTATTAAAAAAGTATGCTGATGTTCTTGCCTATTCATATGATGATCTCAAGGATTTTCAATCAAAGGAGATGCAACACTTTATCCCTCTGAAACCTGGGATCAAACCGTTCAAGCAGAAACAAAGGCAATACAATCCTAAGGTTGTTGGCACTATTTTTTAAGAGATCTAGAAATTACTGAAGGAAAAGATCATTTTCCCTATACATCATTCAACATGGATTTCCAACATTGTGCCTGTCAGAAAAAAGAATGGTGAGATCTACATCTGTGTAGATTTCAGGAATTTGAATTAGGCCTCTCTGAAAGACAACTATCCTCTCCCCATGATGGATCAAGTTTTGCAAGCTGTCATAGGCTCTGAGATGTTGTCTATGCTAGATGGGTTCTCTGGGTACAATCAAGTGGAAGTCAGTACCCCAGATCAACACAAAACTACTTTTACTACTCCTTGGGGCACCTTTTCCTACAAGAGAATGCCTTTTGGTCTTATCAATGTTGGTGCCACCTTTCAGAGGGCAATGGACTTGGATTTTGGCAGTCTAAAGGGAAAGTGTATTGTTGTGTACCTTGATGATTTGACTATTTTCTCCAAAACAAGGGCAGATCACTTTCAACATCTTGAAGCAGTCCTCCAGAAATGTAGAGAACATGGAGTTTCTCTCAATCCTAAGAAGTCTGTCTTTTGTGTTACTGAAGGCAAGTTGTTGGGGCATATTGTCTCCAAAGAAGGAATCAAGATAGATCTAGAAAGAGTTCAAGCAATCCAGTAGATTCCTCTTCCCACAAGCAAAAAGGGTGTTCACTCTTTCTTTGGTAAGATAAACTTCTTGAGGAGATTCATTCATGATTTTGCAGAACTGACTATGAGCATTGCTCACATGATGAAAGGAAAGAAAAAACTTGGTTGGACTTCCAAAGGTAAAGAAGCATTTGAAGGTATCAAGAAATCCATTGCTAAGACTCCCATCTTAGCATGTCCTGATTTCAGCAAGGATTTTATCATCTATTGCTATGCTACAGAGAGTACCTTGGCTACTGTGCTAACTCAGAGAAATTATGAGGATCATGAACTTCCAATTGTATTCATGAGATATGTTCTAAATCTCATGAATTGAAATATACTATGATGGAGAAACATGATTTTGCAGTGGTCAAAGCTGTCAAGTAGTTTCATTTTTATATTCTTAATTCTCACTCTGTTGTGCTTGTACCTGATACAACCATCAAGTCTATTCTTACACAACAAGAGTTTGGAACTAAGAGAGGTAATTGGGTAGAAAAATTCCAAGAATATGACCTTGATATCAAGCCAACTAAGCTAGTCTGGGGTAAAGGCTTATGTGAGCTTATTGCTGAAGGAGCTGATGCAGAATTGTCCAAAGAAGCAATTGATGTTCCTGTTGTCCTCTTCCTTAGTTCAATAGATGAATGGTATGCTGGTATTGCACATTTTATTACTTATGGAGAGTGTCCATCCCACTTGAGTGCCAAGGAAAAGAGAGCTATTAAGTTAAGGTCTGCACAATATGTATTATGGGAAAATGCTTTATTCAAGCGAGGCATAGATGGAAGATTCCTTAAATGTGTGGACAAAGAGAAACAAAAGAAGTTGTTTTCAGATTTTCATGATCAAGCTTATGGAGGGAATTTCTCTTCTGCTGTCACTTCCCATAAGATCCTTCATGTAGGGTACTATTGGCCTACATTGTTCAGAGATGCATCAAAATGGGTAGGTAAGTGTGAATCCTATCAGACTTTTGTTGGGAGACCTAAGTTGGCTGCTTTACCACTCAAACCAGTAGTGATTGATGAGCCTTTTCAACAGTGGGGATTGGATTTCATTGGAACTCTTAATCCACCTTCCAGTGCTGGGCATACTCATATGCTAACTACTATAGATTACTTCACAAAGTGGGTAGAGGTTGTTCCAGTCAAAAGCACTACTTCTGAGGTGGTGTGTAATTTCATCAAAGAGAACATCTTGATAAGGTTTGGGGTACCAAACAAGATTGTGACTGATAATGCTTCCAATTTTTCTTCTTCTGAGATGATGGATTTCTGCTATGGCTATGGAATTTCCCTTTCTCATTCTTCAGATTATTATCCTCAAGGGAATGGACAAGTAGAATCAACAAATAAGAATCTGGTAACCATCATTCGGAAGCTTGTCAATGACTCTCAAAGGAATTGGCACAAGAAGCTCTATGATGCTCTCTGGGTAGATAGAATTACACCCAAAAGAGAAATTGGGATGTCTCCATTCCAAGTGGTGTATGGTGTTGAAGCTCAACTGCCAGTAACAGTGGAATTGCCAGCCTTGCACTTAATGAAGGCTATTGAAGATACAAGTTTCACCAGTTCCTTGGACAAGAGGATCATGTATCTCTAGAAGTTGGATGAAGACAGGTTGCAAGTTTTTGATAGAATCTCAGCTCATCAACTGAAGGTGAAAGCTTTGTTTGACAAGAAAGCTAGACCCAGAGATTTTCAAGTGGGAGACATTGTTCTACTGTGGGACAAAAGACATGAACCTCGAGGAAGCCATGGTAAGTTTGATTCTCTTTGGCTTGGTCCTTTCAAAATCAGGCACTTTGTTGGAGAAAATTCTTTCTATTTGGATTATATGGATGGATCTCCTCTCCCACTTCCTTATAGTGGGAAGTATTTGAAGTTGTTCAAGTCCTAGGTGACTAGGTAGTCCTTCTGTATATTATGTACAGTGTTTTGTTTTTGGCTTGGCTTTCCTTTTTGGTTTGTTTCCCTTCTCTGTGTGTTGTCTTCTGTTTTGTGTTGCCTTCGACTCTATTTACCCAATGGATAAGGCACTGGTCTACCTTCCTAGAGTTTTTCTTGGATTCTTGTCTTGCCTCATTCCTTTGTCCAAGTCAAGTCATCCCCAGAAAGAGCTAGCTGTTGTCACCCTAAAATTCCCCTCTTGTGAAAGACAAATTTACAGGTCCCAAGTGTTGGTACTCAGTTTTTAATCCCACCAGTTCCATTTAAAATTCCTCAGTCTGTGTGTTTTGGAACATTTTTCTATCTCCTTTCATGGATGTGTGGAATTTATCAATCTTTTTCTATGGCTGTGGAATGCGTCGAGCCTTGTATTCCTTGCATTTATCTTTCTGCAGGAAAAATATTTGATTCAGGCACGAATGGTGGCATTTTTCCCCTTCTCTACATTTTTCTACAGTCGTCTTCCCGTCAAATTCTTTTCAAGCGTCTGCAGATATGTGGTCACCTCTAATTGGATGCGGTATGGTGGGTATTTTTGTGAACTTGTGACTTTTGTTACATTTGCAAAAAGGCTGAATTACCCCTATGTCTCCGCTGGATCCTGATTGACTTTTCGAAATTATGAAGTGGCGGAGAAAAAATTCTTACTTTGGCCCTGCAAAGGGACACGTGGCTGTTTTCAAAAGTCAAAGTGGGGAGGCAGGTCATCGGAGCACTTTTGGAAATTTGGTTTTATTTCCAAAAGGGATTAAAGTTGTAAAATGAGCCGTGACTCCGCCGGGACGGGAAAAAGTCAAATATCGAGCCCGCATCAAAAGTCAAAGCAGGGAGGCGGATCGTCGGGTCACTTTTGGAATTTTGGTTTTGTTGTGGAAAGGCATAAAAGTTATAAAGTGACCCGCAGCCACGCCAACGCCCAGGAGAAGCCACATGGAGAGCCCGTATCAAAAGCGGATGGGTGGGCCGAAATGTTCCGAAGTGCCATTTCTCTAAAAGGCACAAAATATAAAAGTTTTCCCCAGACCCGCTTCAGCTAAATCTCTCCCATGTGGACGGCTCAAATTCAAAGTTTGTGAAAGCAAGATGAACGGTTGTGATATGATGCATCTGGTTTTTCCGCCAGGCATGGAAATGACCGAGGCGTTAGAGAAGTGTTATCCCAATTTTCCCCCTCGGGGAAAAATTGGTCGAATGCGATCTTGCACAGGAAGAACGGAAGGGTTGGCCCAGTTGCGTGGACTCACAGTCGACCCCAAAAACTGAGTTCGGAAGCGAGTAGAGCTCAGTAGGAGAAAAATGGAGAAAGGCAGTGTTCAATCGAGGCCCAAATCAGCTAAGTATAAAAGGACCACGGAAGGTGCCACGTGTCTCTTCGGTGCACTTTTGGTATGGTGCACAAAAGTGGAGACCCCAAATGTGTGCAGGCCCTCCACGTGGTCAGAGTCTGAAAAGACAAAGCCAGTCGATGAATCAGCTAAGTATAAAGAGCCGGCAGAAGCCTCCACATGTCCCAATGGCACACCTCCAAAGGCCAAGTTCAAAGCAGGATCCTAAGTGAGTGCAGACTCTCCACGTGCCTCATCGGTGCAACTTCAAAGGCGCGGCCCAAAGAGAGACCTTGAACTAGCGCCAACCCTCCACGTGTCTCAGGTCAGGCAAAATGTCCAAGAGCTGAAGGAATCCACATGCAATGGTTAAATCGAGGGAGGCTTGGTCAGAGTCAAAGAATACATTGAAGGAAAGCATGAATCAGGTGCCCGCAGACGATGTCTCAGGAAGAACGTCTCTGCCAATGTTAGTTATAAAGGAAAAAGAGCAGGCCCGGCGCAACTTCAAGAGTAAAAAGAGGGGGCAAAATCTTAAGACGCGTGAGGTCGCCACGTGGCCCCTGTATGGACAGACCCTTTCACATATTGTGAGCCCGCGTTAAATGCCCAACCCCGCACCTTCAGACAACCATGTCTTTCAACCAGGAGCTCAGAATTGAGTGGGAAAGGACTTTTCAGAGAGCTCCCGGTGCCTGCTACTCACCCACCACCATTAATGATCCAGTCCACCATTTTCAAGGATGTCAAGTCTCTCACCTATCGCCATGATGAAGAATGGGATTCCTTTCTTTCCCAACAAGGAACAGTACGTGGAGGCATGGGTTTTTTCATGGAACCCATCATTTTTTGCAGGAAAATTCAATGCATTTCTTGGGTGGTTGGAGCAAGAATTCAGATTTCTTCTATCTCCTTCTCTAATTCTTCCTATATATTGTAAGGAGGGGCATTTTTTCTAGGGGGTTGGATCCTGGCATTATTGAAATGTTATAGATTTGAAATTAATCAATACAGAGGAATTTTCCCTTCGTTTCCTCTGCTATTCCTTCTTTCCTTGTCTGAAATTGTGGATCATTAATCTTTTATGATAAGAAACTTTGTGTTCTTGTTTATATGATTTCTGGAACTTTGTGTCTGTGGAATTATATCTGTTATGAAAGTGAATGATTCTATTTTGCATCTCCCTTGCTCAATACGTATAAGGTTATACTCTGCTATCTATATTTCCTGAAAGTATTGTTATGTTCTTCCTCTCTCATCTCCTTAGTTCTTCTATTCTTTCGTATTGATGATATTTGGGCATAAAATGTTTCAAAATATCAGGAATCCACACTTTGAAAGTTGTACATTTGTATATAAGCTTTGTTGCTTGCTTTCAATAAGGGAACCTCTCCCATAAAGAGGAGGGACTTGCTATCCCCTGACTGTGGTTTGTTAAAGTACAATTGGACGAGGGTGGTGTTCAACAGTATTTTTAATATCCAAAGCATATTCTCTCTGTTTTGATTCCCAATGATCTATGAACAGTCCACACTTCTGAATGTAATATTTTGGAAAGATCCTTTATGAAATTGTTTTGGCATCCAACCAATTATAATAACATAAGAGTTATCTGCACTGAAGTCCTATGTTTTATCTGTAACCTACTCGTTAGGTCAGCGAATAAACAGACTTTACTCCAATATGAACAATGAAGTTATATTTCAGCTATATGGGCAATGACAAGGCTGAAATGATGGATCATTTCTTCCCATCAGGTAGGCAGAGCTAGCGTACAACCATCATCCTTTCGAGCTCTTGTTTGGGAGCCCATTCTAAGAATGTCATATCTCCCTTAATGTTTATCCATTAGGTGAAGTACGACCTTTGAAAATTTATTAATCTGACGGGTGCCACATTGTGGTATGCTTGTATGGCTGTAAACATTTTGGCCCTCAAAATTAAGATTTTTTTGTTTGCAATACAATGCAAATGAATACTATATAATGCTATATATGCTTAAACTAATATTTGATAGAATATGATAATATTCTCTAACTGATATTGTTGGCACGGTAATTATTACCTGTTCAGTCATCCATATACCAACATGCAAAATATTTCCTGTCATGTATATAATTGATATTTAGTCAATAAATAAAGGAATGTATTGTGGCAATTATTTGCAAAAGGCATACAATAGTGTCTCTTTCTAATGATATATGTCACACTTTTTTTATCCCTTGGGCAACAAGAATGGGATCAAAAATAAAAATGGTAGCTTTTTGATGAATAAAGTAGTGTTCCAGAACAAATTACAATATGGGATAAAAATAAGCAGCCATGGAACTTTGCCGTATTACAGAGAATTTACACTGGCAGAATTTTTAATTTAGAATCTGTCGTCTTTGGAATTTTCTGTTTATTTAGTTAGTAGGTTCTATGGTCTTTATTGGCTAGTTGCTACTTGTGTAATTGTTGGAATGTTTCCAATATCTTCAGAACAACCTTGATCTGGATAACCATAAATACGTTAGAAATGGTCAGGATGTTCAATTTGGTTGAATCACTTAGGAAGACATTTTGGTAGGTGATGTCAAAGAATAAACTATACGCTATATATGCTCAGATAAAGGAAAGTTCCTAGTTCTTAATGCTTAGATTCAAGATCATATTGAAAAATTATTTGTGCAAAAAAAGGTAGAATTATTTTATTGAAAACCTTTCAACTGTTTATGCTGAGCAAATTCAATTCTTTATACGGTTCTTGAGATGCTCTGTGTGTAATCAAAAGCTAGAATTAATTTATTGAAAACCTTTCAACTATTTATGATGAGCAAATTCAAATCTGGATATGGTTCTTGAGATGATCTTTCGCGAGACCTAGACATATGCCTCACTCAAAGAGAAATGTACAGGAAATAGATTCCGAACACAATTTACTCATTTAATATCCCCATTTGCAAATTTTACTTATGCTTTAAGTGTTTGCCTAGGCCTTTGTCTGAGCTTAATAATTGCTTACAAATTTATATCAGTTTTTCAGTTCAGTCTGCCAGGATTTTCCTTTAAGTTTTCCATTCCCATGCTTCTTGTAGTTCTACATCTCTGCTTGCAGGACCATTTGTGATTTAAAAACTTTCTTAGTGTTAGAATCCATTGGATCAGGTGCAACTCATGACAAAGCTTGTTGAATTGAGAAAGCACTTAGGTGTAAATGCAGTTCTAGCCATTTAGCAGAAATATTCAACTTACAGAAAATGGTGTGAATTTTTTCCTTCTGCAGGCTATGACACGTGTGAAGCCGTATATCTGTACGATGCCCTTGAAACTAGAAGATGGATGGAACCAGATTCAATTCAACCTTGCTGATTTTACAAGGCGTGCATATGGTACAAACTATGTGGAAACACTTCGTGTCCAAGTACATGCTAATTGTCGAATACGGAGAATATACTTTTCTGATCGACTTTTTTCGGAAGAGGAACTTCCTCCTGAATTCAAATTGTATTTACCTATACAGGTACTGTTATATCTTGTAACCTTCTAGGCTGCTATTTCTGTGATTTTTAGCCTCTAGGCTTAACAAATTTGAAATTGTTTGATTGATGAAACCTTATTTGTTTCAGAAATCATGAGGGCGCATTTCCAGTCTTCCTGGAGTAGCATTGAACAATAGGGACCATTTGCAATGCATAGATGCACGTACATTGTATCATTATCATCTTCTGGACATTTTGATGGCTGGATTGATTGTAAATTTGAATGGGGATTAATCTTGCGTACTTGTAAAATGTTACGAGCTCAACTTTTATGAACTAAAAGTCATGGATTTTTGCTAAAAGATTCTTGGTGGTGATTTTTAGTCCCTTGAGTTGAAGGATGTTCTCAGATTCCAAATTCATGTGCTTATTTTTTAGGTATAGTATGTATGCCTTTCTATCCATTATGAATGTGAATTTGCTTTGAGGTTTGCTATCGATTTTATTGTGGATAAGTTATTGATATTGTTACCTAAGACTACTACTTACTGGGAATTTTAACAAGGTCATCAAAGACTTCTTGTTGCAGGCTAGCTGTTAATGCAACTTCTTGTCAACTGTGTTCTTAGCTCTCAAATGAAACTTTACCAGGTTAATATTCAGCAAGAAATGTGAATATTTCAAGATGGCAGTCCTTGGCCAATATTTGAGGACAGTGAATGGACCCTTGATTGATCTATGCTAAATCCAAATATGGTATTTATTCGGTCCTACTTTGATTTAAGCTATGTCTGTATTAAAGACAAAATGCATTCCTCACTCCCTTACTCTATTACAAATGCCATAACTCTATTCCCCTTCACGGTCAACAAAGGACATTAATGTGTTATCACTTGTTTCTTCTGTTCTTTCTAGATGCACTTTTGGTTCTTAGTTTGGTTTATATTCTGGTCAGAACACCAGAATTCTTGATAAGGATAACGGACATGATGAACTGGAGGGAATGTCCGTGTTGTGGACTAGTTCGTAGCTTGTGGGTTTTGAGGCATGCAAGCTTAGAATCCACCTGCAATGTATTGCGAATAATTTCACTAGGTATCAGCAATGAAAGCCATTTCAAATGGGTATATGCTTCACTTTGGGAAAGGTGGGGTTGTGTTAATTGCAAATTTTCATTTCTTAATACCCATCACCTGAAAGTTCAAAGTTGGTTTTGGTAGTACTAAAGATGTGTTTTGACATTTTTTTATTAAAGATTACGATCATTTTAATTACATAATGGGGTCATCCCTATATTGGTAAAAATAGAGGAGGTCGTGTAAAAAGGGTCCCAAGAACAATAGGATACATTTAGATATTTTCCGACCCAACCAAGACCCCAAGAACAATAGGATGCATGTAGATATTTTCCTAACCAACCAACCCCGTGTTTAATTATTTATTTATAATATGTTACCTCTTAAAACTTCAAATACCGCCTTTGCAATTTGTTAGAGTGCCACATAATTTATTTAGATAATTGTAATTTCTATAAGTTGCAAGTGAATTTCTGTTTTAAGTAGTAAGACAAGTTGTTTTCAATTTTGGCAGCCTTTCAATATAGGGTATTAGTTTGAATAACAATCGATTTTGGCAGCCTTCTTTTGTAGGGTTATAATTTGAATATCAATATTTTGAAACAAGAAAGTTTGTTGCATGGCACACATGAGAAGTGGGCTTCTTTATCATACATAAAATTATGAGATGGTAATAATGTAAAATACTGTAAAATCCAAAGGATGTAGTGAGGAATCCTTACAACTATAATTTCTTTCTACTAACATTTTAGTTTCCTTTAGCTCAATAGAGGGATGTTAATGATGGTTGTACATTTTAGTGGTTCGAAGATATGATCACATACAACTTATAGAAAAGAAAACTTCGTCTTTAATTTTCGTTGGAGTCAACAATGATCTTGTTCAGATGGAGCTCCAAATGCATGAAACGTGGTTTTATATTGGTTATATGGGTTATTTTGTTATAACCATATATTTGTTTCTTATTCATGGATATTTGTAATTTGGGTATTATTGGTTAGGTTGTTGCAAACATGTAAAACCATTTTTTTTTTGTACATCAGGTTGTGCAATAATCTATAAGTATTGCAGTCCTTCATTTGCATTGTAACTTGATATTTCCTGATAAATAAAATCTCCAACAAGTTACCTCCATGTTTCTCTTTGACATTTGGTATCAGAGCTCTAGTTGGAGCCTGCACATTTGTAGCATAAGTTGGAAGAAAGGTTGCATGAATGTGTGAGGTTTTGGAGAAGGATTTTTCCCCCTTGGAGAGCTTGTGATGCCTCCAGCAGTTTCCCAACCCCACCCTTGCATCCCCACAATCTACTGTTTCAATTTTTGGGTAGTTTACATTTATAGTCTGTGCACTAGGCAAGGAGGGGTCCCCAGGCACCGCCTTCTGCACCAGCTTGCTTTGCAGGAAAATTTGGTTCAGACAAGATTTTTTCTCCCCGATAGGGGGTTCTTCACTAAATTTAGTGGACATTCTAATTACAACTAACTAGAGTTGTTCTGCCAAATTTGGATCCCTTGTGCTTGAGGATTGGCTCGCATCAAGCAATCGGGCTAGCTTCAGAATTGAGTTGTAGTGAGGGGTTGGACTGTTACAATGAGTTAGGCCATCACATTAAGTAGTTGAGTTGTTGTAATCCAAGGAGCCGTTCACATCCAAAAGAAGCTCATCAGAATTGAGCTCACATTTGGATTTCAATGTGGTGAGTTTTGGAGTGGCATCATGCTAAATCCCATGATTAGTTGAGTCAGATCATAAAATTGAAGTGCGAGTTGTGCAAATATTTTGGTAAATTAAAGCCTGATCGAGGTGAGTTGAAGCAGTTATGTTATCTTTGTAAAGAACCAAGATCACCATTGTCTTAAAAGCTTCCCACACTATCAATCCATCCCAATAGCACGACCCTCACCAATGAGTTGCTAAGATATTCAGGCCAAGCTCATAAAGTGGCACAACCCTGCGGAGTTGAGCCATTTTCCAAAACTGTAACAGCAAGCCCCTGTCAACCGTGTAAACCCCTCTCCCACATTGGCAGAATCGTTTGAAACCACTAAAATGCACAGACCTTGCATCCAACCACAACAAGGAACCAAACAAAGTAAAAACAAATACAAAAGTGGCAAACAATATACAAAATAGTGCGATATGTTTTGGGTGGAAAACCTAAAACCTCCGACATTATCCTCCTGCCACGTGGACCCCCCGGGTTGCCACATCATTTATTTGGCAAGGTTAGCATTTTTTGTAGTGTTTAAATACAAATTCTTTATTTTACATTGCATGCACTTAAAGGCGCTTTTTTGGTTAGTTGGAAGTGCTTTAGGATTTGGTAGGTTCAAGGGGTTGAACCCCCCACCCCCCCCTATTTCTTTTTTGAAAATTTGGTGGAGTGCAATTTTAGCGAACCACCAACTTAACAAAATAAACCTCCTCTAAACCCTTATAGTCATAACTAAACTCCTTTCAAATTTAGTGGGGAAAATACTATTTTTGGGCAGTTTTTTTTCTCCCATATTGCTTAAAATATGATTTCGAGCAGCCTTTGCCAAAGGAGGGGTGCTGGAAAGGATCATTTTCAGCTACTTTTTTGCATGTTTTTAGCATGTTTGAGCCGTTTTGAGCTCCGGAGGCCACCAGGGCCCAAAACAATTTTTTTGGCTGCCATTCAATTTTTCTGCACAAGTGGTTGTAATTAAATATTTTCAGTGTCTTATTGCATTGTTTTGTGCTAATGTGCCATCTAGTTGGGAAAATCTAACAACCCACTATGGCGAATAATGCTTCCAAATTCTTCTTGCCAGACTCGCAACTACTTTGTGGTGATAATTATGCCGTGTGGAAGATCAAATTTCAAACTCAACTCGAGTTTGAAGAAATTTGGCCGGTTGTAAAGGGTTCAACAACCAAATCAACATATGATGCAACCCAACAACGACAGTTTGATAGGGCCAATCAAAAGGCCAAGTTGATAATCTTGTTCGCAGTGTTTGATGACGTGCAACCCCACATTTGAGATGTTAAAACATCTAAAGAAGTGTGGGAAAAATTGAGTATAGTGTTCGAGGCCCGAAACAAGAACACAATATTGAATCGGCATAATCAATTGCTTACAATGAAATTCAAGCCGAACGAGAAGTGGAGGCTTTCTTGCAGAGTTTTCAGCTTTAAGGGCTTCACTTCTAGCCCTGTGAGATGAGATTTCATATAGTAATCTCGTGCCCATTGTTTTGAGAGCACTTCCTCCCTCATACCACATTTTTGTGACGACAATCAACTTGTCAGATCAGACCATCAATTTTGAGAGGCTTGTGAATTTGCTGCAACAAGAAGAGACTATAAAACAAAAATGAAGAAGTGTAGGCACTATCTTCTCATCAAAAAAGGGAAGGGAAAAATATAGTCTTCCCAAAAGTCCCAAAAACAACATCAACAAAGGGACAAACAAAAGAAGAAATGTCCTATCTGCAAAAGAGGACATGCGTTGAAAGACTGTTGGTACAACACATATAAGAAAGGGCTCATCAAGTAATTCCATGGACCTCACAGTCAACAATCACAATAGGGACAGTCACACTACAAGCAAGGGAAGAAAGAAGGGGAACTGGAGAAAGAAACCCCATCAACAAGGAAATATATATGAGCAAGAAGACCATTCGGATGATGAGGACTTCTTGTACACTGCCCATTCTAGTGAAGCAACCATGTCATCTAGTGCAATCTAGTATGTTGATTCATGAGCCACTTAACACATGACCGGATGCAGAGACTGGTTCACCACTATACGAGACACACCCTCCAAAAATCATGTTTCATTGGGGGATGACTCTTCCTACACATTCCAAGGTATTGGAAACATTACTCTTCCTCTTGGATCATGAAATTGTATACTATAAGATGTCTTGTATGTCCTTGGTTTGACGAAGAACTTACTATTAGCTAGTCAACTTCTAGATCATAATCTGAAGATTGATTTTGATAGTCATTTTGGTAAGAAAGTGTGTTTGATTTGAGACAAATCCAGAAGCTTGAAGATTGTTGCAAGAGATTCAAATGTGGGATGGATGTTCCAACTTGATTTTGTCCATAGGTATGATCAAGTACTAGTGGCTAAGAATACTTCTTCTGCATAGTTGTGGCATTAGAGACTTGGTCACATCAATTTTGGATATCCCGATACACTTCATCGGTACAATATGGTGAGAGGTTTTCCATATCTCAAAAAGGATACATGCAAGTGTCTTAATTACCTCACAGGAAAACAACACAGAAACTTCATTCCAGAAGAGTACTTATCGAGCTCCAGGTAAGCTTGATTTGGTTCATACCAATCTTTGCGGTCTGATGCAACCTAGTCATTCTGGATTTCAATATTTCATGCTTTGTGTTGATGATTATTCAAGAAAAATGTGGATTTTTTTTATCTTTGTAACAAAAGTGAAGCTTTTGAGAACTTCAAAAAGTTCAAAGTGGTTGTTGAGAATGAGACTTGGTTGCAAAATCAGATCTCTCCACTCAGATCAAGGGGGAATTCACCAATAATGAGTTCAAATCCTATCATGAAGCTCACAGGATTCATTGACAGATGCCTCCTCCACACACAATACTAATGGTGTTGTTGAGAGAAGGAACCGTACTATCATGGAGATGGTGTATTGTTTGATCGATGATTTAGGATTGGTGAAGCCATTCTAGGCCGAAGTAGCGAAGACTGTAGTCTATTTGTTGAACAAAGTGCCCACAGTTGCTCTTGACGGAGTAACACCACATGAGGCATGGTCAAATAGGAATCCATCCATGACACACCTTAGAGTATTCAGGTGCAAAGCCAACATGCACATACCTAAGAAAAAATAGAAAGAAGTTGGATATGAAATTAGAGAAACTCATCTTCATTGGCTACAATGAAGAAACTCTTGGGTACAAATTGAGGGATCCAAAGACTAGGAAATTCTACACCATTAGAGATGTTGAGTTCCTTGAGAATAAGGAAGTTGAGGCTCCTTCCACAGAATCACTTGATGTAGATAACACAATTGTTGTGAAAACAGAAGCATATGTTCCCACTGATGATGACAATGATGATGGGGATGATGGTGATGATCAGACATGACCACAACCCATGGGAATAATACAACATATGCCCAAGTGGTATACAAACATGATTCGAGATGCAAAGTTGGATGCTCCTCCAGACACATCCACCACTGGACCATGGACTCGCAGTAAATTTCGTGAAGAGGTAAATTTTGCTTTGATGAGTAGAGTTGTTGAATCTATTGAGCCCTCTATTGGTCAGGAAGCCCTACAATCAAAATCTTGGAAATATGCCATGGATGTTGAGTATCAGTCAGTGATGAAAAAAACACCTAGCAGCTTGTCGATCTTCCACCAGGGAAGAAGCCCATTGGTTGCAGATGGATATTCAAAACAAAGTACAAAGCAGAAATGACTATTGACAAGTACAAAGCGAGACTTGTAGCAAAGGGGCATGCACAGAAAGAAGGCATAGACTATGAGAAGACATTTACTCCCACAACTAAGATCAAAACAATCAGGATGATCTTTGCTATAGCTGCACAATTTGGATGGAAAGTCCATCAAATGGATGTGAAAAGTGCCTTTCTAAATGGAGATCTACAGGAAGAAGTCTACATGACTCAACCTGAGGGTTTTGTCGTACCTGGATCAAAAACAAAGGTATGTAGACTCATCAAATATTTGTATGGCCTTAAATACGCACCCTAGGCTTGATACATCAAGATTGATGAGCATCTCATTTAGCATGGATTTGTGAGAAATCCATATGATCCCAATCTCTACCTCAAGAGGCAAGGAGGAGAGATTGTGATAGTTGTATATGTCGATATAGTCATCACTGGCAGCACAATGAAGATGATTGATGCAACAAAGAAAAATCTTAATCGATCGTTCGACATGACAGATCTCAGGCTTATGCACTACTGTTTTGGATTGGAAGTATGGCAGAAAGGAGAATCATATCTTTGTTTCTTAGTTGAAATATACCAAGACAATGCTTGAGAAATTTAGGATGATGGATTACACACCGATTGCTACACCCATGGAGATGAGACTTTAGTTATCTCATACAGATCCATCTCCTCTGGTAAATGCAACTCTCTATCAACAGTTGATTGGGAGTCTCATTTACCTCACATATACTAGACCAGATATCAAATTTGCAGTTAGCTATCTTTCCCAGGTTCATGTAGGAACCCAAAGTTTGTCATTGGAAAGAAGCAAGGTGGATCTTGAGATATCTCAAGGGTATGGATCTTGGTCTAAAATACAAGAAGAATGATCAATTCTTCTTGTCTAGATATTCGGATTCAGATCATGCATGTATTATTAATGACAAGAAATCCACTTCTAGATTTGTATTCTTTTTGGGATCTAGACTGATATTACGGGGAAGCAAGAAACAAAACTTTGTTTCTCGACTCTTCTACAGAGGCCGAATATCGTGTTGCAGGTGGAGTTGTCTGCGAAGTGATATGGCTACATCACATACTTGAGGGTCTTGGAGTACCATAGGAGAAATCCACTACCTTGTATGTTGACAATGAGGGTGTTCTCAAACTTGTTTGCAATCCAGTGTTTCATGAGAGAACCAAGCATATTGAGGTATATGTTCATTTCATTCATGAGCATGTTTTGAAACACAATATACAACTTCAGTTTTTCCCAACAGTTGAAAAATGAGCATATGTTTTCATGAATTCACTTGCACGTGACAAATTTGAGTTGTTCAGAGAGTTCCTCTCCTCATCTCTTGAGGCATTGCAAAATTAAGGGGGGGAATGTTAGGTAAAACATTTTATGTAGGTAATTATGCATTGTTATGCTATAATCATCTTAGCCCATCTTGGTTATTAGTTTTTTCATCTCCTTACAATTTCCTTAAACATACGCCCCCAATTGCACATCCCTTTCACCTTCACTAACTCTTTGCAGAAACCTTTCACCCAATTATGTGATTCCTCCATTAGATGCAACCATTTTATTGGCGTTGGAATTTCTGAGGGGAATAGCCCACTCCTAATTCACCTAATAGACATGTTAAAAGGTCTATTGCTAGCATATCTTGGCTATATTTCATAGGCATGAAGGGTCATACATGAAGTCCTACATAGAATGGTAGGGATGTATAGTGACATTTAAATTCCCAATTCTTTTTTTATTTTCTCAATTGTAATGATTACATTTATACTAGGGGCTAGCATAATCTAACATTTGCTAGCCTATGAGATTAACCATGATATTGCCACCAACTACTTCACATGTGAGTTGCATTGGGAAAGCTTGCTACCATTTCAATTATTCATATAATATTAAATATTTTTTTTTACAGATTATATTTCAATATTTGATTTGATATACCACCCCTAGTGACATGATTGTTGAAATGACATCAATATGCCACTTTTGGATAATCTTGTGGCATCACTATCCTCTTTGTTTTTAGTACTCAAGCCACCTTACATACTAGTGATTGCTGTTGATCCGATTGCTTTGATTTGTCACTAAGAAAAGTGAGCCCCCATGCATCCTACTCTCATGCTCAACCTAATTTGAATATTTCCAATTGACCTTGGCATGAGACATTTTACTTTCCTCCATATTTGTAGTAGCCTAATTTTGGTCCGAGGCACTTGGTAATATTAGTTTTTGGCATCCTATATGACATTTGGACTAGTGACACATATTTCACTCTTTTTGACGCATTTCCCCCTTTTGATTACCTTTACATCACATCAGTCACCTCTATATGCTGAATGTGTACTCTCAAGATCATTTCTAGTTTGCATAAAATAATCAATAAACCTTTGCAAATGTTTCTCCATTTTTAGTTCCTTGAGTTCTGGCCCAAGGGTCTTTGTCGACATCGTTGTATCAAACTTTCCACCCCTTTCGACCTTCGCTCCATGTGTAATGAATAATCTTCAAATTGGGAAATCTTATCCAGTCAACTTAGGCATGATTTTCAATTTTCCTTGCATGGAAAATTAACAAAGTCTCGTATATAAACAAAAAATTTAGAAGTCATTTGGGCATCACAAACATCATCCATCACCTTAGAGATGACTACACACAAAGGCTATACACATTCTAAATCTTCCAAGATAATTCTAAGAATAGTTTGTGCATTGAGTTAATATATAAAGTACATCCAAGTCTGAATCACATGATTGAAGTGTTTTGTGCTAAGAGAAAGATCATCCTGTTACATATTGATTTTTTAGTTGCATTTATTGAGCATATAGGGTCATAAGTGAAATGAAAACATCACATGCATTGGGATAACTACATGAGCCTTGTCCTCAATATGTAGTACACCACTTTCATGTAACTAGACATGTGATTATGGTTCGGGCCTAGTCCATGGTTTATCTTTCTATGTTGATTAGATGATTGCAAGGGTTTGAAAAAAGGAGAAGCCAATTCTAGAGCATCACAATTTTTTTGAGCCAGATCCTAATAGAGTAGATAAAAGTGAAAAAACATTTAAAAACAAGAGGATATGACCAACATAGAACAAGTTTAGATCAGACATGATCCTCGCCGCTGAACCTAACCCACACAACATTTATGATGCTAAACTTTCTAGGTGTGTTGCTTAAGCCACTTTGATCATGTTCCTAGATTTTGATTTGTCATCATAATCACCTAGTCAATAAAATCCATGTTTGGTTTTCCCTTATGATGTTGAACTTTTATTTTCTAATTGCAGTTAATTTCTCCCTAGTTTAACATATGATCTTTTTGCATATTTCAGTATATTTTAAAGATCATATTTATATTCATGTGTTAGCTTGATTAAGCCATTGAGCCCAAAATACTTAAAACACATTGGTGAACTTGTATATTGTAATGAACACATCAACCTTTTGGTTTTTACCCTTTTAGGGATTCATATATTTCCCCTTTAGGGTCCATTTTTGAATTAAATTATGATTTCTTGATCTTTGAAAAATTCTAGCTTTCTTTGGTGTTTTCATGTTTACATCTCACACCATATAAGAAAGTAAGGTGAATTACACATATTATGTGAAGTTCTAGATTAAGTGGTGTTATCATTGATCATATTCGAATTCCTTTGATTTAGTTTCAAGCTAGTTTACAAAAGAAAATGGTGAATGTTAATGATCATGCTTCTTCTCATATTGATGCAAATATGGATACGAATGACAATATTATTATTATTGAGGATATATCTAATGTTGAACATGTTAATAATGAACATGTTTGGAATAAGGATGATTATTAAGATGACAATATAATACAACCTAGTGAACTCAAAGATGTAGATAGAAAATGTATATGACATCTTACTCGATTTCACAACTAAATCAAAAGATCCCTTGAGTCACCAAAATGTATGAGGTGTGTGATGTGCATCATGATGCTCTTTGTGTAGGAGAGAATCCTCTGAACCCGCTGATGAACAAATTATGTACTATAAAAACTTACGTGCCTTGTCTACTTCCTTATCATGTATGCACAACTTAATGTTTGTTGTTACACAATAAGAAATGTCTAGAGGTGCTACTAGTTGGAACCCAAAACAAGTTTGGAATGGAATACCTAGTAGAGTTGAGATTGAATTTGATGTAAACATGTTGGATGTAAAGTAAGTTATCATCCCAGGTGTGATAATGCACACAATTGTACATATGTAGAAGATGAATGAGAGTGTTGTTTGTCCATTTGTTTGAGAAAAAAATGTTGTCATCTGATCAAGTTGTGCAACCATTAATTCCCGTAGCGTTTTCTATAAATGACCAACAAGACAAGGATCTGTGTTAGATATAATGGATTTTGGGAGTCCAACGTGGACCCATACATGGGTGAATAATTCCCAAGCAGTGCTAGTTGTTTAAATGATTTTATAGCAAGGAAACATGATCATTATCTTAAAAAATCTATCCATTACAATAGAACCCACATTTTTAGATTTTTAATATACAATCCAATCATGTAATCTATGTTGATGGATTATGATGGCCCAAACAGAGCCAATAGAGGTGTGTAAAGTTCCAACTTCAAGTTTGTGGGCTTGGCGATGTAACAAGGAATGCAAGACTTAGGAACTCCATGTTTGTGTGCATGTGTGGCCAATAGAAATGTGACGAAAATGCAACTAGAGTCTTTGTAACACTAAAGTGTACCAATGTATTGGTGTAGTGCACCTTCCAAATGGGCCTTTGGCAAGGTCTACATCATCTACACAAAGATGACCAATCTTGTAGAGGAGCTTGCCACCTAAGTAGAACTCCTGAACTTGTTCACCCTACAAAAGGGTGGTATAGATGTCTACGAAGTCCTTCTTAGCTGAGTAGAGGGATAATTGTTTTGAAAATTTGTAGCTGCGTGTGTCCAACACTATTATGAACCATGTACCAGTGGTTGGCTAAGGCTATCGATTGCCTTGTTATCCTTTCCCTTCTTGTGCTTGATCATGACATGAAATTGCTAAAGAGAAGTCATCCACTTCATGTGTTGTGCGTTAGCCAACTTGTTTTGCTTCGGTAAAACATGAAGTGGCTTATGATGAGAATGACCATCTATTTCCTTACCCAGGATGTAGCGACACCATTGCTTAACTATTTACACAATTACATACAACTCTTTTTTGTAGGTGGAGTGCCTTTATACTATGTTGTTAAACATATTTGAGCTATATGTGATCAAATGCCCATGTTGCATGACTATTTAATTGAATATATAGTTAGATGTTTCAGTGTGAAGTTTGAAGGAGTGTGCAATGCCGAGCATTTTGAAAACACATGTTGCATATAGGTGTTACTTGTGAACCTCAAAAGTGCATGAGTTCAATTACAATTGAATTTTACGTGCAATATCTAGCTGAGGGGCCATCATATGTTTAAGAACCCAAGGATGAACATGTTGTATAAATTGTCTAGCTAAAGAAATCTCTATGATCATGTGATATTTTAGAGTAGGTCAATCTTGGATCACTTTGATATTGTCTAGATCTGCATGTATTATTTTTCGGTCAATGATGTAACTTAAGGATTAAATCTACAATGTGTGAAATATACAATCTCTAAGTTTTCTTGGAACTTGTGTTTGTGTGAGGTGCCTAAGATGCACGATATGTGTTCCACACACCCCCCAAGGCTTTTTAAATATGAAAATGTCATCTAAGTTGACGATGATGAAGGAGATGATAAATGGTCAAAGTAGATTGTCCATCATATTCATGAATGTGGTTGACATGTTGGTCAAGATGATAGGAATAACCAACCATTCATATAATCCTTCATTTTCTCTATAAATTCTCTTCTCGAAATCTTTATGATATTTTGGGAATGGGCGTTAAACTAATTTCAAGTTGATATTTGTGAAGTATTGTGCATCCTGTAGTTGGTGCATGAGGTTGTAATTACATGAAAAGGGATACTAATTTTTCATCATGATCTTGTTGAGGAAATGAAAGTCCATGCAAAGTCACCATGTACCATATTTCTTAGGTGCAAGCACTATCAGGCTATTGCAAGGAAAATATCTAGGCCTAATCCCACTCCGATTGAGGAGCCCTTGTATTTGGCATCATAATTTATTGTTCTCCCAAAGTGATATGTGGTATAGTGGGATGTTTGGAAGAGGGGATCCATAGACAAAATCTATGTGGTGCTTTATTGCACAATGCATTAGAAAAGTTTCAGGTTTGCGAAGACTCCATTGTGCTTATTCAAAAACTTGTTGAGTAATTGCTGCTACAATGATGTTGGTGTAGTGCACAATGCCAATGGTGTCTTTCTCTTTTGTATCTATGTCTCTAGGCATACGATTAGAAACATAACTTGTCCATGTGGGAGATGAGTTTATGGCATTTTTTTGGTAGGATAATGCTTCTTTGGTTGGTGATGAATCGAAGTGGTTGAAAAACCAATTGTTGGCCTAAACATTTCATCTCTATGGCTTATCCCAATATGTAACATCATGGTCATACAAGTAGAGTCTTATTAGTGGGATGTTGCAGACCTTAAGAGGTGCAATAACACAAGTAAAATTATCCTCCATTGGCTTGAATTTATATTGAAAAGTACATTGTTGTTGAACCTATATATTCTTTTCTTATTGGTGCCATCAAGGAAAGTATGGGCGAGGATGTGTAGAATTGCAAGGCATTTCATTGTATCTTGAGAGATGTTATTTTGACTCCCATTTCTAATGATGACATGGAGAGGTTGTCCTTTGACCAAAAAATTTGAGTGGAAGATAATTTCACATTCCCTGAAGCATCGGTGGCATTGACACTGGTGTCTAGATAAGAACTATCTATATTAGTTTCGTCCATTTACATTCAACCTAATGTAGACTACAAAAGCAATGATTAATGTGCACAAAATTCAGAATCGTCATGAGTATGTGAGTGTACTCAGTGAAAATACATGTCATCTATGATATTATTTCCTTTATCTAAGTTAAAATGTGTAGGATTCATATGTTTTTATTGTAGAACCTTCTTACGAATCTCACCTTTGCATGCAACTATCTGATTATTTTATAAAGGGGCTTGTGATGGTGCATTATGCATGGGATGAACTTTGCACACACAGTTGGATGATGATGTGAAATGTTTCTTAATATTGACCTTGGCCTCAATATTTAAAACGTTGTGTTATGCTTTGAACAAAGATTTAGAAGTTAAGAACTCCATATTGGTGCATAGATAAGGAAAAATTCCATTGATGTACTTCAAAACTTTATGTTTCTTCATGAGGTCCTCGTGTAGTTGCAAAAAATTTTCATGGAACTCATTGGTGTAGAATTTTACCGAATACTCCTTGAATTTTCACAACTATTAAAATTTAATTTATTCATCCTCATAACCTATGAGGGGTGGTTCTCCTACTTAACACTAAAAAAACCATCACAAGTATATATCAGTTGGAATTATCTCTTACGATGTCCATTGAATGTCTCCCACTAATAGGACATTAAAATGGACATATTAAACATTATGAAGGTATCTTATAATCATCAATGAAGTTGACGATGAAGAAGTAGACCTCAAGCTAGCAAATCCAATTATTAGATGTTGTAGCATCAATATTGATTTTGAATACTGGAATGTCACAATTCACTTGGACCTTAAAAGGGGTGTGATGCTAAAACCACATGTGAGACATATGGAAGAAACATAATGGAGTTATTGGGTTGAGATGTATCATTAACTCATGGAATTGGCTAAAGATTTTGGTGCATTATACTTATAGGGAATCCTTAATGATATTTTGGACATCTAGGACCACCTTAAGTTGCTTCTTGGTGTCATCCATCTTGCTCTTTCAACATTGCAGTGGATATGTAGAAACAAAACCAAATTCATCTCTATCATTGCAATCATGTGTTTAGAGGCATATAAAAGGTTACCACTCTGTGTCATAATACCAATGATCCACATCACAGAGCCCATGACTATATGTAGTGGGTGATCATGTGCTATCCAGAGATGTGAGGATTATAAGAATGTTCGCAGGTTATTTAAAACATTAAACCAAACACACAATGATGTTTTTGAAGTCTTATTTTAAGAAAATTCAACTTCTATTCTTTAATGGCAAAGAAGGAAATAACTGCATAGGTGTACAATGTATCTTTAGGGAGAAGAAAGAAATATCTTGTTATCATTAGGGGAATGCTTACTGATTACAAATTAGTGTGAGAATTAAATTATAAGAAAAAAATGGACATATTCCTACTATATGGGATGAAGAATCAATAATGGATCAAAAACCTTGGGTTGCTATGTATGTTACATACTTATAAAACAATGTCAGGAGTGAAGTTATAACAATATGTGTTTGTGATTGGGAGGGGCTATACATAGTTCCATATTCCATGTGTGATGGTTGAAATTCCTCTAATAGTGGTTGCACATCTGGATCCAAAAATGATGTAGTGATATCCCATGACATGCTATAGTACTAGAAGGGTGTCACTTGACAAGCCACATAAAATCCAGAGGCTCTATATGGATGCTGAAAAGAAGATCCATTGCAAAAAATGCAAGGAATACAAAAGAGTGTGCCACAAATTTAGTGCAAGAATAAGTAAGGAAAACTTGATGCAAGAGTTCATGATGTCAATGCTGCCGAGAGGATTCAGAGGCTCTAGGCATAGTGTAAAAGTGTAATATACTGTGAGAAAACCTTAAGGATTTTATGCATGAAAGTTATACATAGGGTTCTAAATGATCGAGACTTGGTATATCTTTCATGCATGAAAAGGGGTGCGACATGAAAAGACACTTGGTAATATTCAAAGTGAGATGGGCATAAACTGTGTAAGGGCACAAATGAGGAGTGTGAAAACTCTTGTATTAGCACAAGTATCTCTAAACAACAACACTTTTTACACCTTTACTAATATTTGGTACAATAATAGATACTTGACCTTATTATATCTTATTTCCCTGTTCCAAACACTTCGTAATCCACTAGGTTATCCACATCCTCTAGTTTATTACTATCATATCCACTTATTGCCTACACTTTAACTTAGTGAACATATAACAAACACTCTCGATACTTCAATTTTGAGTTTTGTGACCAATGGAAAAGTTCATAACCCCTATACATGTTCAACCCAATACTTATTTACCTGCTATGAATGTGTGTTTTCTTACCCATGGTCATACATTTCAAATACGTAACTTGTCTTAATCGATCTTAGAGAGATTTTAAAGTAGGTTGAATAGAAAAAATAATGAAAGGTATTCTATAAATATAAATTCACCCTAATCTATTTAGATCATTGGGGCATCACTTTACTCCAGTGAGATCACTAAACAAAAAAAAACACATCTTTCCTAAATCTTTTAAGATTAGCCCTAGATAAACCAAGAGTAGAATTATAAAGCATAAATGGTCTCAAAGTGCATGTTTCCATGTGTTAAAGTAAAATCAAGCGTTTTATAAAAAATTGCATATTCTTCCACTACTTGTATCTTGTCACAAGATTTTGTGATGACTATATGGGTTTGTGATACGAGAGCATTTGACTTTACAAGTAATCCTCATGAGCAAAAAAAATTAGAGTATGCTTTTTCATATATATATATATATAGTCAGCACATTTGAATGATTTCAATAGATTCATGATGCCTTTTGGATTCTAGAACACATCTCAAATTTTGATGCAAGAATGAATTTCAATTTTTGTAAAGCAGAAACATGTTTGATAATAGAAAAATTTGTACGCAAGAAATGAATGGTTAGAAAATAATGTGACAATAATCACAACATACATACATCTACAGATCGATGACATAATTATTTGATGTTGGTTTGAGGTTGGATCAATGGGAAAAGAGTAGGATACCTCATATAGTTACTTTATATCACCATTACATTTACAAAAGCACTACGTTTGTGTGTAGTATCACACGGATCAATTTCAGAGGTTCCCCTCATTAGTATAATTTCTTCTAAATGGTGTAAATTTACTTGTTGGGCTAATGAAATGTAGCCTAAGTATTAAAGGTGCGGAAGGATTGGGCACACAAACATAGGGCACATAGGGGTGTAGGGAATTATAGCAAAATAGGGCACACCCCGGAAAGCGTAAAGTTAAGACTCAACCATTTTCTACACGTTTTCCAGAATAAGGCTAATTTTAGAGATGGAGTGCAGATCATGATTTTTAGAAGACTTGAAGAGCACAAAAAGGCTATTTTGGACAAGTGGAAGATCAAGTGCCATGCATAGTTTTAGGCTATTAATAAGATTATACTGCAGTTATATTATTAGATGATCGATTATTAGCGAGCTTGCATGCTCTTGTATTTATCATGTAAGGGCGCATGGCTATTATTAACATTTAGCCTTTTATTGAAAGGTACATGGGAAGTGAAGGGAAAGTCCCCACCCCTATAAATATGTATTGATTTGCATGATTTAGGGATCCATGTTGTAGTAGTGTTATGCTGCGAGTTTTTGAGCGCACATGAATATGGTGACTATACTATGTATGTATGAAGCTTCTATGTTTTACAACAATTAATATGATGAATATTTATGGCTGGATATTGACGATTGACATAATTGAACATGGATCTTACATGGTAAATCTGATTATGGTTCTTGTTTGATTTCTCCTACTTATTGGTTAAGATCTAGATCTGCTTTATGATATACAATATACCTAGTTTTTTGTTATGGATCTGGAAATTGTATAATCATGATAACTTCTTAAGCGAGATGACATAAAAGAGGAACCTGGTACCCTTGTGCACTTTGGGTAAGCGCTTAGTTCTGGCTGAGTGATGTGCCAACGCATCTTGGGCTATTGGTGATAAAATCTAGACTACATTTTGGTTCCATTACCGGGACCTCTTTTTCAAGTGTTTTCCAGGATGTTGCATGATGAAGATGTACTAGTTGACTTTGGCTAATATTGAAGAGTGGCTAGACAATTTGGAGGAAGAGTACACTCATAGATTTAGCATTGGACCTGATTTTAATGCACACACATGTGTTGAACAGAACCTGTATTATGAGATGTATGAGAAATTCTTCTGCATCTTCCCTATAGAGCTGCACAAGTGGTTGGTTGCTTACTCATCAAAGAGAAATTGGAGGTTTCACACACTTGTTTGGAAGCAAGAAGAATTTCAGGCTTTGTATGATGCAAATCTGACTTGGACGCATGATGTAGATCATTGGTGGAGTGGTGTTCTGAATAGCTATATTTTAGAGTACTCAATTTATACTTATTCATGTCCAGAGGTTGCTGAGTTTCGGTTCATGTGTGAATCTAGAGGGTTGTATTTGTGTTGTATTCCTTTAATGATTAAGATCTTGATTGTGACCTTGGATTTGGAATAACATCCTATGGCTAGCTAAACCCCACCACACATGGGGGAAAGAGCAGGTGTGGTGAAGGATGGTGGACCTAGCCTCAGTAAGACAAAGAGAAGAAAGACGACTTAAGTTTAATGAAGCATGTGAGAGGGATTTAGAGAAGTAGTGAGAAATTGTGGAAAGAATGGTGTTGTTGAGGGAGACAACTCATGAAGGATTTGGAGCTCACGTAGAATATGTGGATTCGGAGCATCTGGAACTCATCCATTTGGGAAAACATGACAGATAAAACTCTTTAGTTTCAGATGAAGGCGCATCTGAAGAAATATTGAGGACCGTGGGTGCGCATCTAATCCTACTTGGCGACCTGGTCCTTGCATTTGGTTTTCTAGTTTCTATGACAATTATCAGTAAGCAAGCTAGTGTGAACAATAGAGTAACGACAAACATAGTTAATTTGTAGTCAATTTTAGGAGTTAATCAGGTAGCTTATTCATCTATGGTGGTGTAATCATCATTTGTGTTATTTGGAGGTCCAGTTGGAGGTATATTTTCTGGTGCGTCATCAACACAAAACGTGGGCACACAAGACGTTGGCATTACATTTGGAAGTAGCGTAACTTCGCAGATTGTGGGAGTGCAATTTAGCACAACTATTGGAACACAAGGTAGTGCATCCTCTGGTCTGTTTCCTACTATATGATGGGTATCAGGAGGATTAGGTGGCTCAGGATCTAGCAGATTTGGTGGTTCTGGAGGTGGAGGAAACACAAGAGGTAATACAGGTTTTGTATTTGGTGGGCATGGTCCACACCAACCCCAAAAAATTTATATGGAGATGTCTCTTCATATCCCGAAATACAGAGGAATAAAAGATACAACTGAGCACGTGCACATGTGTGAGATACTATGGCATGCGAAGGGGATTACAACTCTAGAGCACAAGGCAAGTCAATTTGTGACTACTTTGCAAGGGCGTGTGCATAGTTGGTACAAGAAATATGATTTGAACCAAACTTGTGTGGACTATACCGTGTTAGGAAATAATGGATAAAATATGTAGAATAACCCCTCACAGAATCGCAATAGTAGAAACTAATATGCAGAAAATATTATAGATCTCAAATAAAAGTGTAGAATAAAATAACACAACACAAAGAGACAATATTTAACGTGGTTCACCCAATTTGGGCTACGTCCACCAAGAATCACTTGCTCAAGTTTTATTACAAGCCACTACTCTCTCAATACAATACCTAGATCTATTTGGAGCTATGTTCAACAAACTCTACAAAATTCACACCCAAATTCAAAACACACTTGCAATGTTACATTATCCCTACCATATGCATAAAACCATATAAGTAGACAACCGCTTAAATAGTTTTACAAAACCATGGGTATTAAAACCATGGGCCAAAACTATCCCATAAACCTATGGGTCAAAAATCCCGCCCATATGAGAAAAGCATGTTTCCCGGTATATCGGGCATGTTTTAAGGCCAAAATAAATTAGTGTACAGTCTCTTCTTGTATAGTACTCTTAGTGTACAGTCTTCAACACTTTCTCACATGAAAACAGGCTCCACAACCTAACATACTGTGCTGCGTGATGATTTCTTAGTAGAGTTCCATATACCCGAGTTTGAGTAGAAGAGCATCAATGTGCTAAAGGACATCAAACAGGCCAAAAATGAGAGTGTTCGGGAGTATGATGCATGGTTCAAGACCCTTTTGTCGAAGTTATTCAAGACCCTTTTGTCGAAGTTATCTTATGACATTCACCCGAGTCAGCATGCTCAATGGTTCATTGGAGGATTGATCACACCCTTTAGAAGAGCATTCTCACACAAGACTTATACAAATCCGTGTGAGGCACTTGAAGAATTTTTGAGTGCTGAGGTGGTTGGAGTGTAGACATTGGTGTTAGCCCATTTTTGGAGGCTCAGATTATAGTGATGACAAATTGGTTAGAAAAATTTTCAGCTAATTCAACACATGAGACGCGCAGTGGAATTTGGTGCACAGATTGTGACGTAGAAGGAAATACTAAGGATAGTTTGTTAGGAAATTTATATTTAGTGCTCACATATTTTTATGTGTGAATTATTATTATGTTGCATGGTAGTAGTATTGTTTTTTATATGGGTTGTTTACAACAAACTCATATATATGTTTTAGTTATTGTGGTTTGTTTATGACTCTAACATCCACACAATTCTAGGAGAGAATCATGGGTTGTTGACTCCATATTTATAGGCTATAGTTTGCATATATACTTACAGGCATGTGTAATGAAACATACAAAGATTATTGTTGTGTTTAATTCATTGCATATTGCTCGAGCCTTTCATCTGGTATCATAGTAGAAGATAAAATCAGTGAAAAAATATGAAGTTCTGAATATAGTGAAGGTGCAGAGCCATCACTGTTTTTGGTTGTCCCATTGCATGAAAGAATCCCATGCAAGAGCTCTATCAAAATCTAGCTATTTGCATCGTGTTTTCATTATAGAGTCTAAATTTTTATATTGACTAGAGGTTTAATTAGCTGCAATGTCTGAAGATCGCCATTCAGGTGTGGATCTAAGCATATATGTGATCTGAGTCCCTCTTTTAGGCATCTGAGATTAGATTTGCGAAAGAGTATGTCTTCCATTCAAGGATCAACTTTCCATATAAGGGAAGAGATGTCATGTTAAGGAAATTTCAAAGAGCAGTGTAATTGCAAATTTCCCATGTGCAGACCTATCATGCAAATCAAACACTTGCTGACATCTCATTTTGCATCTATTTGGATCCTTACACCTGCATTCAAGCTCAGATATCTTCATCTAATCGTGGCATAAATTTGTTCAATACAACAATAACCCACTTGCAAGCTTCCAGTGATCATAATTTCTAGTGTTCATATACCACAGGCGGGTGCATGTACATATAATCTAAACATATGACATCTGGTGACTTGGACGTATACTATGGAGAATCAACAAACACAACCAGTTCTACATTGTGACCTCGAACCAGTCGAGGAGAAAAGATCCTGTAAACAAACATATCTCATTGTTTTGTTCCCGGTAATAGGTGATTAGTCTTGTCATTTATAGTAATCTGTATATTTATTCCTTCGGGTCAATAGTTTCAGAGTTTATTTATTTTTGTTGTTTAGGTGGTATAATCGTTGAGTCATTCTCTCATGTATGCAATTACAAATGTAGTGTGCTTTAATGTTAAGGTGTTTATGTTTAAGTTGAATATCCGAGTCGTATTTGTATGTTTGAGATAGTGAGTTCTTTGAATTGTTGATATTTTATATATGTATTGTATAGTCTAATAAATGTTGTCTTAAAAAGAGATTTTATTAAAAGTTTTATAAATTTATTGTTGAAGTTGGGTCATTACTATATTTTGTAGTCATTTATAGAGCCCTTGTTTAAAAGTTGTTATGATTGAGTTACGTCAGTGTGTATTGTAAGTTGAAAATTCAAGGTTAAAATCAAGTTAATAGTCAAGTTTCAAAAGAGTCAGATGATTACATTGTCATATAGGTGATTTTAGGATCTTTTAATAGTCATTGTAAAAATAATGTGTCATCAAAGTCATCATCTCATTGTTAAGAGTCAAATTAGTCTTGTGGAGTCAAAAGCTGTGAAAATAATTTTTTTTGCCTTACGAACACATTTTCGGTGTTACCCGATGTCCAAGTTGTACTTGTGCTTCATGATTAAATTCAGATGAGTTAGCAACACATCCACTGGAGGATGGATGCATTGGAGGTTGGAGGTCATTTAGCGACCTCTCGTCAGTCATCGACGACGGGGACACACGAAGATATGGTGGTATTTTGTGCATGTGTGAGTTTGCTTTCTTATCAAAGTTGTACTTGATTTCAGTTGTATGTAGTGTGATTATATTTTAGTGTTCTTGTTTTTGGTAAGTGGAAATTTCACATTGAGGGGGGGAACATGATCTCAATGTTCCATTTCTGGTATTCAGTTTATGTGTATGAGCAAAAAAATTCAACAAATTTTCCTATGTTATTCTTTGCAGTGAGATATTGATGAGAGCCGACGATACTACTGCAACAACATGATATTGTGGTTGTTAGTTATCCACTGGAAAAAATATCGAGAGGTTGTTGGTTCTATCCTAAAAAACCATCCGTTGTGTGGTTATTGGTTAACCACTTGGAAAACCATCAAGAGGTTGTTGGTATTTTCCTTGAAACCATCCAAATCATGAGCAGACTATGTAGCAGCACGTTGCAGTACAATGCATGTTTTCCCCATGTTCGCACTAAGTGGGGAATGTTAAGAAATTTATATTTAGTGCTCACATATTTTTATATGCGTGAATGATTATTACGTTGCATGGTAGTAGTATTGTTTGTTATATGGGTTGTTTACAACGAACTCATATATATGTTTTGGTTATTGTGGTTTTTTTACGGGTCTAACATCCACACGATTCTAGGAGAGAATCATGAGTTGTTGACTCCATATTTATAGGCTATAGTATGCCTATATATATGTATATATACCTAAAAGAATGTGTAATGAAACATATGAAGAATATTGTTGTGTTTAATTCATTGCATATTGCTCGAATCTTTCATAGTTGTCCCTGTAAATCGGTGCGTGCTATGTTGCTGGACTGTGAGATCGGTCACTTGGATCATGATTCAATTAGGTTCCCATTGTTGCAATGCATGATAAGAAATAATGTGTCCTGTTACTGTAACATTTGCAGGTCTACCACTCATGATACTAAGAATTTCAGGTTGATTGATCAGATTCATGATGCCATCAATATTGGTGTATGTCAGACTAGTATTGCAAATAATTCTAAGGAACAAGGTGAGCATCATGAGCATAATCACAATGAAGGGCACTTTGATAGAGGTCAAGGTAGAGGTCAAGGTTACCATGGAGGATTTAGAGGTAGAGGTCATGACAGTGGAAGAAGTGAATTCCCACAAGGAACATGTTATACATGTGGATCCCCTGATCATTACAGGCACGAATGCCCTCATAAAATTATTTGTTATTTTTGTGGAAAGAACCACAACTATGAAGAATTCCCAGTCTTATATGAGCACCATAGTAAGAAACACAAGCAAGATAAGGGCACGGGAATGTTTAGAGTGCAATGTGTTGTGGAATATCAATGAATGCCCAAGCTAGCTCCAAATCATGAGTTGGTACCTGTTTTGGTTACTACACGCGCCGAGGCTGCGCACACCAGGGAAGTTCCAAAGTAGAAATATATCATTACAAAGGAGGAGGTATTGCATGCAAAGTATACAAACCCTACACATCATAAGGAAGTCTATCAAGAAACAATGGAGGTGATTAGGAGTTTGCAGGGTGAGATAGAATTTTTGAAAGAACAGTTGCGGAAGTTGGAACAAAAGAAATCAGCTGAGCTCCCTCAGAAAGATGGTGATGAATTAAAAGGAGGTTTACAAGATACTTTGAAAAGAAAACATCATTACTTTATTGAGGGAATGGTTAAGGGGTAAGATGATGCTTGCTGGAGTTGAGTGTGAAAGATAAATCTTGAATGCTAACCCACCTCCTCATATTATGGATTATGACAAGGAGATCACTTTGAATGCTGTTGTTGATGGATGGCTGTTGAGTAATATTTTGATTGATACAAGTGCATAAGTAAATGTGCTCACTTTGGACGCATGGATTCATATGGGGATACCACCATTACATCCATCTTCAAATGTGTTGTTTATGGAAAATAAGAGTAAGGCCACGCCCATTAGAATTTTGAAAGATGCTACTATTACTATACAAGGGGAAAAGTTTACTAGAGACTTTGAGGTCTTGGCACTCGCATAGGCAAACAATTTTCCAACACTACTTGGGAACCATTGGTGTTATGTAAACAACGATGATCTACGCTTCAACAAAGGATATATAAATTTTGAGAAAAAGGAATATCACGTCATCATTCCTTTGAAAGATGGGAAAGCTACACCTTATGTAGAGCCCTTAAGTGAAGAGGAATTGAATAGAATTTATGTGCACACCATTAGAGATTTGGAAGTCTTGAGCCATCAAAGGAAGGAGTCCTCCAATGGGATGATGCACATTCCATGAGTGACACTACAAGTGTTGCATGTGATAACTGAGAACATGTCACTTATGAAATGTTTGGGCATGAAGTAAGGAGTGTAGTTACACACATAAGCAAGCCACGTTGTGTTAGGACTTTGGGTAGTAACCAGGTACCAAGGTACACTAGTGAGGGAAATCACGAAGTATTCCTGTGCTCTATGGAAGGTCAATAGATAGATTAAGTGGAAAGAAGGAATATATTAGTTTATATTCTATGTGAAACATCAATGTGCTGATGGATGGTTCATAGGGACAATCTCTTAGAGTGGCGAGAAGTGAGAATCACCTTCTCTGCTAGATTTCTCCAGAGCAATGCGCCTACTCAAATATGTGAATTCCATGATAAATACCTTGTTCAGCACCACGTTTTGCAGTGTGAGAGACTCTGAACATAGGGGTAGGAAGCTTTACCACCTTCACTATGGGTGCACAAGTTCTACTACACCTTGCGAGGTTGCGCGTGCCCATGGTATGCCTATGCCGAGTTGAATAGAGAAACAAGAAATTGACAAGAATTGACTGCATGTATGATTTAGCCCTTTGAATATTTTTCCACTAAACCTCCAGTGAATGAGGCGTTATAGGTTATGAAGTGCTTGTCTATGGGATATAGTGCAAAGGATGAGGAACTCATTTAGGAGTTATTGGGTGAGTCAAATCTAGAGGTGCACTTTGAAGAAGAAGAGACTGATGCAAAACAACTTGGGTGCGCCTACCTCAAAAGAGAAAAGGGTAAAATGATCTACGTAATTGATGATGAAGAAGTGAAGAATATGAATGTTGAGTATATAGAGGGTACACGTGAGGTTTTAGATAATGCAGATGATAAGGAGTGCACATATCGTGAGCCTATGAAAATGAAGAAGGTCAACATTGGGACATATGTTGAACCTAAGGAGGCCATGATTGGTGATTATTGGTTTGACTCTGAGGTTGCTAAAATTATCGAGCTACTGCGCGACTTCCAGGACTTGTTTCCTAGGGGATATATTGAATTAAAAGGGGTACATGAATCTTTTGGTGAGATGAGAATCAAGCTAAAGGAAGGTGCACGCCTGCTTAGGAAGAGGCCTTACAGGATGAATCCTAACCTACGCGTCAAGGTAAAGGAATAAATTGATAAGATGTTGAATTCTGGAATCATTGAGCCCATCGAGGAGTTAGAGTGGGTTAGCCCTATGGTGATTAGTATCAAGAAAGATGGAAGAATAATAATTTTTGTGGATTATAGGGAATTGAATGCTGCATGTGTAATAGATCCCTTTCCCACACCTTTTACTGAAGAAATCTTGGAAGGCGTTGCAGGGCGTGAAATCTACTCCTTCACTAATACATTTATTGGATATTATCAAGTGAGGATAGCTAAAGAAGATCAAAAGAAGAAAATTTTCACCATTTAGTGGGGAAGCTTCGCATACATGGTTATGCCCTTTGGATTGAATAACGCACCTACAATATTTTCGCCCATTGTTGTGTAAGCATTCTAGGACTTCATTCATAAGTTTATGCAGGTTTACTTGGATGATTAGACATTGTATGGGCTAGTGAAAGACCACTGTGATAATTTAAGGCTTATGTTTTAGAGGTGCCAACAGTTGAGCACCTCTTTAAACATTAAGAAGTGTATTTTTGCTATACCTTTTGGGACTTTTCTAGGACATATTTTTTTGTAAAGAAGGCTTGTTAGTGGATCTTGCTAAGGTTGATGTTATTTTGGGCTTGGAGGAACCTACTAACCATAGTGATGTGCACGGATTCTTGAGGCACACAGGATATTACAGGAAGTTTATCAAAGGTTATGCCAAGATCGTTGCGCCCTTGGAAGAATTATTGAAGGGAAAAGGCAAGTTCCATTGGGGTGAAGTACAATAACGCGCGTTTGAGACACTGAAGGAAACTTTTACTAGAAAACCTATTCTGTGCTTTCCTTCATGCACCAAACCTTTTCATGTGTATGTGGACACCTCTGGCATGGCCATTGGCATGTTATTAGCCCAGCCTAGAGAAGGGATTGTTTATCATTCTATTTTTTTTGCAAGCAAGAATTCGACCCCAACAGAACAAAACTATACAACTACGGAGTGCGAGGCTTTGTCCATGATCTACGCGCTACATAAGTTTCGAAAATACTTATTGAAAACACCTACTATTTTCTATATAGACCACATGGCATTGAAGTACTTGGTGAACAATCCTGTTCTACAGGGGCACATATGCCGTTGGATTTTGTTATTTCAGGAATTTGACTTTACAGTGGTGGCTAAGCGAGGCAAGAGAAATTTTAGACCCAATCATTTATCAAGGATTAATACAGGATAGGATGCGGAGAGCATAGAGGATACAATGTTTGATGCACAAATTTTTAGATTTAACCATGCGCCCTCTAACTTGGAAGATATTTTTGTATTTTTACGAACATGCGTGGTGCCTGAGGGAATACATAATATAGAGAAGAAACAACTTATTATAAGTGCCACTCCTTACATGTTGATTAGTGGAGACTTATACAAAATAGACCGAGATGAAGTTTTGCGTCAGCGTGTACTTGAGAATGAGCGCGAAGTGATTATGGAGGAAATTCTTGGGGGTATTGCAGGTGGAAATTATGTAGGAGATGCTACTGAGCGTAAGATTTTATTAGCAGGCCTATGGTGGGAAATGTTGTATAAGGATTGTAAAGAATATTGTAAGGCCCCTGACCATTGTCAGCGCATTGGAAAGCCTGGGCATAGGGATGAAATGACTTTAAGGCCAATTACTAGTGGAGAACTGTTTGAAAAGTGGGAAATTGAATTTATGGCTCCTATTTCCCCACCCGCGTGCATGACTGGATCATGTTACATTATAACTTGTACATATTATCTTACAAGGTGGGTTGAAGCAACATCTATAAAGGATTACACGATAGCTACAACAAAAAGGTTTTTATGGGAGAATATTATCAACAGGTATGGTTTCCCATTGAGTTTGATGAGTGATAGGGGTACTCATTTTCTTAATGAGACCATCATGATACTATTGGTAGAATTTATGGTGCCACACCATAAAACAACACCTTATCATCCTCACGATAATGGAACTGCTGAGGCTTTCAATAAGATATTGAACCATACATTGACTAAAATTTATGTTTTTGGAAGGAAAGACTGGGATAATAAAGTCTCTATTGTACTTTGGGCATACATGAAAACTTATAAAAGATTGAACAAAGCCACACCCTTTCAGATAGTGTTTGGTGCAGAGGCTATTTTTACCATTAAATTCATGATACCTTCTCTGCGTATTGTGCACACAGGAGGTTTGGCTGATGAGAAAGAACTTGAGGAATGCATAGACAAACTTATGCAGTTGGATGAAAGGCGCGCTATAACACGATGGAGTCAGAAGACAAAGAAAGCTAGGCAAAAGGCATGACATGATATACATATTAAGGATACAAAGCTTGAGGTTGGATAGATGGTTCTTCTGTATGATTAAAAGTTTTTGCGCCACCTTGGAAAGCTTAAAGTGAATTGGTTGGGACCGTATATTATGCCTTATATACTTGATTCAGGCGCTTGTCAGTTAGAGATGCTAGATGGGACATAGTTTCCTGGTTATTTCAATGGGAGTAAGCTGAAGCCATACCTATAAATAAGTCTTCTTGGTGTTTGTAATAAGGCAATATTTCCATTTAGATTATGTTTCCTTAATGCAATTCCTTTATATGTTTTTTCTTCATCGTTGCTATGCTTTTTCAATTTAGTTTAGTGTTTTGTGTAATAAGTGTGCTAGAAAATAATTATTATCTAAGTGTTTTCATTCACTGAGGACCGCACATACCTTTAGTATGGGGTGGATTATATATTGGGTACATGGACCAGGTTTGAATGTGATCTGAAGATGGGTGTGCATAAAGAGATATTGTGCAAGTGCAGATAGAGAAATATTGCTCATGATTGAAGACCACATATAGATGAATGGACATACAATGTAACACGAGGCAGGCTACAGCTACGGAAACTACTTAGTGAAAGGCACAGTGGTGAAGTACTTCAGTGCATGAAGGAACGTGAAAGGAGCTCTGTGATCAAGGAGTAGTAGGCGCACCATAAGGTTATGAATGTGGCGCGGAAAAATTAGGGTGGAAAATTGAAGAAACGCCAAGTTAATGCTGAGTATGATGGTAGGTGGAGAGAAATAAATATAGAATTTTTTGGAAAAGCTATATAAGGTAGTGTTGGGAAATCATTTTTACCTTTGCAATTGAGAGAATTCAAGCGAGTTGAAGAACGAGCTGCGTGTAAGTATGAAGAGCTATTTTGTGAACTGAACCAGATGGATTTTATCACGACATTGGTTGATACTCCAATAGTGATAATGTTTGAGTGAAACAAAGATGTGCATGGAGAAGAATTGGTAGTTAGGGATTGAGTTTGAGCTAGGGCACATGGAATCAAGCTAGGGCACACAAGTTTGAGTTACAAAGCTTGAATTCACTACAAGAAAACTCCTTTATTGTTTCTATGACACCTAAGTGAGCACCCGGAGCGGCCACAAGGGGAAGGAAGCATAAGGAAGTTGAGGTCGAAGTAGAAGACACCCTTGAAAGCCTTTTTTCCGAGATGCAATATCCAGAAGGGATTTTTATGGGTCACGATTGGGATTCTCATATTCACCATTGCA
This sequence comes from Taxus chinensis, assembly GCA_019776745.2. Classification (NCBI taxonomy): domain Eukaryota; kingdom Viridiplantae; phylum Streptophyta; class Pinopsida; order Cupressales; family Taxaceae; genus Taxus; species Taxus chinensis. Next base: position 253,432,877 of record CM034151.1, on the reverse strand, counting down.
AATTAAGTGATTACAACCATAGAAGCAAAGATAAAAAAGATGAATCGAATAAGTTGCTAGTGGTAAAGACAACAAAGAGAACACCAGACGACATGGCTGTCTATGATGACATGGGTAAAAAAATGTTGACAAAGGTGGGAGTTTTTTAGCTGTATGAACTCCCTTACTTTGGAAAACCACAAAATTTGTACTAGTGGTTGATGAGCAGAGTCCATGAGAACTTCTTCTATTTTTCTTAGCAACGAATGAGGCTCACCATGCCCTTGATTGGGAGTTTGACAGGACTAAGGAGTTTGGGTACTAAATTGAGCAACGACCTTTATGATAAGGATTGTATAGAAGAAACCAGGAAGGCACTAGTATATACGAAGGGAGGGCACAAGCTGGACATCCCTAATTTATAGAAGTATCTAGTCATTCATGCGGTAACACACCTACTTAAAAATTTGAACAATCAAGAGCGCTCGTTGCAGGTAAACAAGGCTTGGTTGCATGTGGCGAAGAAGATGAAAAAAGTGTAGTTTATAATTTTTCCAGATACATTGCTGAAACCATCATTGAGGAAGTGCACCAAGGTGAGAAGATAAGCTTTGACATGATCCTTCTATCCCTTGTATTTGTAGAAATTGGAGAGCCCAATGGGCTAAAGGATAAGATATAACAGTACCCCGAGGAGAAGAAATATCTTATAGAAAGATTTGATAAGTATAATTGTGATGGATCCATGAGTGGATAAGATATAACAGTACCCTGAGGAGAAGAAATATCTTATAGAAAGATTTGCTAAGTAGACTTGTGGTATAAGAAACTTCATGCCGCATTTGAGGAGGAATAGAGAATACACAAGGATCTTCCTTCTATATTAGATAAACAAGTACAGTTTGCGGTGTATCAACACTTTTGTGTAGGGTGCTTCAGAATGAAGGATGGGGAGTGTAACCCTTGGTGTAAGCTTCCTTATGCCTTTACCACACATTACTTCCAGGAATTTGTACACAGGTTTTCAGATGTGCGCCGGTTGCTTTTCAATATAGATAAGGTAGAATGTGACTACCACACACTCAGGAAGACTTACATTTATCCAAGTAAGTCTCCATATATTGAGAAATTAATTTAAGATGATATTAACATGAAGGAAATGAGCTTGGAAATTGGAAAGTCAAGGGAAGCCCTGATATATATTCACCTCAAGCCAAGGTTGGAAAAGTAAGGTATATTGAAAATGAGTTTAAGCTCCTGGGACCACCCAAGGGGAATAATACTGTGGGCACATTACAAGATGAAGAAGACACTTATACCCTTGAAGAAGAAGAAGAATGAGAAGATGAGGAGATTAAGGAAGAAAATGGTGGCATAGAACACAGGGGCAAAAAACATCCAGTTGTAGGAGAGAAAAGAGAGTGCATGGTAAACCCTCCATTATAACAAGAAGATGAAGTGTTGGAAACAAACACTATGGAGATAGACATAGAACAAAGTGATGAGGAGACTCAATTCAAAAGAGTATTGAGGCGAACAAGGAATCAAGGCATGGGGCCATCACAACCTCTTAGGAGGTCACCTAGGACTTCCCCTGTAAAGGAAAAACTAGAAAAGAAGAAAAGAAACAAGTACATCCCTAGGAAGGATGATGAAGATGAGAAATATAGGGACAACAAGCTGAAAAATCCCGTATAGAATGAGGATACAGAAGAAACTCATGAAGAAGAGATGAAGAATGATGAAGAGGAGTTGAAGGAAATAAAGCTAGAAACAGATAAGGGCGAGCCATCATGTGTGCCTCATACCACATAGATAGGTGAAGAGCCAATACTAGATTCAGACATGCCTATCCATAAGGGTAAGTGCTCAGGAAAGGGAAAGGAAGAATAATTTTATGAGACACCAACAGTTGGGTACATTAATTACCTGACCAAGATTATACACACAAGATTCCAAAGTACTTTGGAACCCAAATACATTTATGGCTAGGAGTTGATGGATGCAGACATGGTACTACGTGCACACGCAAGCAATTATCTTGGAGCATGCAAACTCATATGAATGAGCCTGAATTCGATATATGTGAAGAATCATGTGTATCGTGTAGATTGAAGAAGGCACCACACTTGAGCCATGTCACAGTTAAGCCCACCCATATGTCAGATGAACAGGTGAGCAATGCCTTGACTAAGGTATCTATAGAACTTGTGCGCAAAAACATAGATAAAGTTGAAACTATTTGGGAAATTTTGGAAGATAAAATGGACAAGGATGCTGAGATCAAGCGCCTGATAGAAGAATAAGACACAACTGAAGTGACGGGACATTCGATACTCAATATGACCAAAAAAATTGGGGACAATATTTTGAAAAAGAGGCCGGATTTGGAGGATAAAGTCACTCGAGAGTTTCCATCTACTTTGCATTATTTATGCACTTTAGTTCATATAGTTCTGGATGATGGGCCCGTCAGAATGCCAAAAACCAAGGATGCTACAGAGCAGGCAGCGATGACCAAGGCCACTATAACATAGAAAATTACAAGTTATGAGGCCTTACTACAGAATTTGAAGGATGAGTTAAAGAAGGTATATTTTGAATTAAATATGTGCATGGCTCTAGATGTGATAATCAAGACAACAACCATGATAGAAGAGGATGAGGTTCGTAAAACAATATAGAATGAAATACTCAGATGTGTGGAGAGGATGAATTTGATAACATAAAAGCATGATGCACTTGTAGCATCCTGAGACCTGCACAATGAGAAGATAAATGACATTGGAAAATTGATAGCACAACGAATGGATGTCATGGAAGGAATGGTCTCAAGCATGGCCAATGTTCTTAGGGTACAAAAAAATGAAGGTGAGAACATGCCACTTGATGAAATAGAAGCAATACTTGTAAACATTCCAGACAGGAAAAATAAAGTGCTGAGATATTGGAATGAATTGGAGGGAGAGATCAAGAATGAATATCCATAATTGATTCTCCCTCTAGAAGAATAGAGTACAAAGTATTAATTCATTCTTTGTACAATTATTCTTTTATTCTTTATTATTTTTCTTGGAGAGATAAGTTATGATTACCCATCGCTCGGGATGAAAATGAGATTAGTGTGGGGTAATGTTGGGCTGATGAAATGCAGCCTAAGTATGAAAGGCACAAAAGGATTATGTGTTTGGACATAGGACACGTAGGGGCACACAAAATTATAGTAAAACAGGGCATGCCCAGGAAAGTGTAAAGTCAGGACTTATCCGTTTTCTAGAATAAGGCTAATTATAAACATGGAGTGCAGAGCAAGATTTGTAGAAGACTTAAAGAGCATGCAAAGGCTATTTTGGATAAGTGGTATATCAATTTCCATCCATAGTTTTAGGCTATTAATAAGATTACACTGTAGTTATATTATTAGATGATTGATTATTAGCGAGCTTGCATGCTCTTGTATTTATCATGTAAGGGCGCATGGCTATTATTAGCATGTATCCTATTTTTGAAAGGTACATGGGTGGTGAAGGGAAAGACCCCACCCCTATAAATATGTATTGATTTACACGATTTAGGGATCCATCTCGTAGTAGTGTTATGCTACGAGTTTGTGAGCGCACATGACTATGGTGATTATACTATATATGTATGAAGCTTATGTGTTTTACAACAATTAATATGATGGATCTTTGTGGCTGGATATTGATGATTGAAATAAATGAGCATGGATTTTACATGATAAATCTAATTATGGTTCTTGTTTGATTGTTCCTACTTATTGCTTAAGATCTAGATTTGGTTTATGCTATGCAATATACATAGTTTTCTGCTATGGATATGGAATATGTGTATAATGATGCTAACATTTTGAGTGAGATGACATAAAAGAGGAACCTAGTACCCTTGAGCACTTTGGGTGAGCGCTCAGTTCTGGCTGAGTGATGTGCCAGTGCACCTTGGGATGTTGGTGATAAAATCTAGACTAAATTACTTGTTGATGAGTCTTAAAAATTTGCACTCTAAACCCCATTATTTTTATCATCACTTTGTATTAAACTGATATTAGAATCATTGTAAATAATACTTTTATATAATTATGTAGACACAAAATCACGCACTTTGGGTATATATCTAGTCTTGATCACATACTACTATTCATATGATTCCTAAGTAAGAAAAGTACTAATCAACCCATGCCTTTGGCCATACACTCTTACTTTCCCATTTTGAATTTTTACACTTTGAAATTTATCATCCATTATTCAATCATTTATGTCACACTCTTAAGCTACGTGAAACAAAAATATTATCCATAGGTAAGCTTTAGTATAAGGAACATGATTCATCTTCCTCACACTTTCAAAGAAAAACAACTTTCAATCCATTTACAAAACCTAAGAAAGCTAAAACATCTGTCAACGTTGTATCTAACACTAAAGAGCTTCAATAGCAACCGCCTAAGCGTACATATACAAAATTTACTATCAATCCACATATTATCTTGCCACAAATTATTGAGAGAAATCTTATTATGATTCCTCCTCCACTCAATCTAGACCCATCTCATCCTAAAGGTCATAATTACAACAAAAATATTTGATGCGACTATCATCAATGTGTTGGAAATTCTACATATCAATGTTTTAAACTTCGTAATCTTCTTCACAATATTATTGGTAATAATACATTTGAGCTTCCATAGCCTACGATCTCTGCACCCATAAATGAAAATCACAAGCTCAAAATCTTCAGCAATCCTCTTTAGAAACATGACAAACAAACGACTGACTCTTTAACAAATCATACGTATCGCGCAGTGCCTCCTCCTACATCAGGGGCTCTTGATTTTCTAGTTGCTCATGTTGAGCCATCCCCTCCAATAATTACTTTCTCCGATCATTATTATCTTTCTACCTTATCTTCTAATCGCTTTCATATCACTACTTCTATTGGATATACTACTATCAATAACACTATCATTGATCCATAATTTCGCATTAGCACATGTTCTATTGCACTTCTTGTTGTTATCGGCTTCCCACTCTCACAAATCTCATATCTGGTTCTTGGATTATACAGTGTTTTCAAGATTCTAGTCACTATCAATCCTCTAACTATGCTTGTGCATTTTCTTATGGCACCATCAATCGAAGGGTGTGATATGCTCTTAGGTCTCCCTTAGCTCTGCATAACTCAGGCTATCATCTCCATGAACCATTTGTGGCTAAAGTTCATTCACAACAAACAAGTCATTACTGTCAAGGGTGTTCTACCATCCACACCATGGCTACAACCTCCTCTTGAGATTGTTATTGCACTTGCTAAAGAATCTAGGTGGTTGTGGCCTCTCGAATCTAAAACACAATCTGCTCCTAGCTTGCTTGTTTGCGCATGGCCTACACAGTATCATCAGTATTCTAGTCCATCACATCAGTCTAGGTCCACTACTCGCACAACTCCTACACATATGTTTCCATCACATCCATGTTCTCCTCCACAAAGGTGTCCATCACCTCCATGTTATATTACACATAGGTGTCCATCACCTCTGTGCTCTATTACACATAGGTGTCTATCTCCTCCGCATTATACTCATAGGTCGCATAGATATAGGCTTCATTCACCTACACAACATCCATCTCATACACCACCACTCTTAGAGCATGACCACATGCCTTCATCTCCACAAGAATTTGGTGGAGGACCTTTATCTTTCACTGTTATCGGATAACATATTCATTATCATGCACTTGGGGGGGTCATCGTACTTATTCTCCCCCCTCTATCACTATTAGTTGTCTTGCATTTTTAGTCATTTAATCTATACTCCACATATCATCTTTAATACACATTATACACATCTTGATACACTTTTCCATCACCATTTCGTGATGATGCAATATTGTGATTTGGTTCACACTTAACTATTGAGGGCATACTATACACATGAACCTCAGACACTACACTAAAACCTACGCTACACGTTACATACTACACACTACACACTTCACATTTCGCGCAACATCTACTTTAAGCATTCACGAAAAATATTTCTGGCATCTACTTCTACATGTTGTGGTCAATACCCTATGATGCACTCTAGTTCCATGGTCCATACTCGACTACTGAGGGTTTACATCTCAAAAATACCTCACTACAATCATGCAATGTTTACACTATATTCTTTGACGATCACATATTTTTAGCGCACACAATTCAAACCATTTCTCAATGACGCACTCTTGTTCTATGGTTCATTATTGAATGTTGAGGGGGCATGTATAAATGATCCTCATATCATGTATACACATCCAATCGAGGGGAACATAGCTCCTGTCACACTCACTCTGCATTCCATTCCATCTCATCCACAACATACCGCATATCTTGGTCACATTTATTTTTGCTTACTTATACGCGCATGATACATCTTGCTTACTATGTTAGCTAGATACACTGTATGTCATTATCTTTTCATATACACATACGTATTCACTTTCCTTCTAGTTTTGATCATAGATTCTAAATACCGATACACATAGCATGGATGTTTGGCATAGTACCTATTACCAATCCCACACTGGCTTCTAGGGGCATCTAATTTTGTACACCACAGGTGTTCTTGTTTCATTTTTCATATCACATTACTTTATCATATTATACACATTTTGAATTACTTTTTTATCCTCCTAACATGATAATGGGTGCTTCATGTGCATCATTTTATTTGTAGGTCTATTTGCTTCCATGGTTCTCTGTTACATCACTTGAAATTGTTTCTCTTGCCTTGCATTATATGCCATTGTTTGCGGGCTTTGCAATTTATCTTTTGTGCACATTGTTTGATTTTTTCCACCTTAGCCTTGATTGTCTTATGACATCGTGAGTGGTGTCCCATGTTTGTAACCCAATTTTCATGGTCTATATTTTCTTATTGTATATTATATTCTTGCGTCTTAGATTACACATTATTTTCTTGTTTGTTAGCTTACACTTCGTTTTCTACATGAATGTTTGTCTTTGCTTGTACTAACTCTTGTTTCCTAGACACTTTGTTTGTGTGTGCCGTGGTTTCCACCAAGCAAAATCCCTCCCACTATAGGGAAAAATTTCAACACATCAGTTGGTCCTCCGTTGGGCTACATACTCCTTACCAATGTTGCATGCACCCTAAACAAGGGGGGATCATTTAGGTGAATCAATAACCCCATACAACAGTCTATAGTCATCACACAACACAACACAATACCAATACAACACAGTCATCAATATCAAACATGGCTGATAATTTGACTTGGATCCTTACCATAACACTAACATCAACGCTCAGACTAGGACAATAGTTCTTGGATGCCCTTAACCCTTCCAGGACGCTTCTGACGAAGGGGAAGTCACACAACATTTATTAGTTCAACATAGTTTTTAGCAATTCACACAATGTCTTTTAGAGGGCACACAATCCTTAGCACTCGACATGCATGCACTACACGAAATTTTCTAATTTCATGTTGGATCGGAACTGTTCAAATAGGATTAGATTTTTACACACCATGTGTAGTGGTGTTCTACATTTTAGGAAGTAGTTAAAGGTTGGAGGATGACACCATAATTTTTTCCCTAAACTTCTTCTGTTCTTGGTGCGAGATCACCCAAAAAACTCACAGTCATAACAATTGACATGAGATTGCCCAAAAAAATTGTTCTTCTACATCATCTTCAGGATCCTTTCTACACCCTTTTCTCATCACAAATTAGGTGCATATGTTCCTTTTTCACATTTTACACACTTTCTTGCATACTTTTTACACATTTTGATCATATACATGTGTATTTGACTACTTGTTCATTATTCTCTTTTATAGGTCTATCCTTATGGGAAGCGGTAATCACATCATCAACACATTATCACACAACAATCGACATATCAATATCAACAACAAATATATCGTGACATTTGCACATACGATCCCTCCCTATAGTCATCATCATCACTTTTTGCACTTCCTCTTCTTTAGTTTCCACGTTTTACATTTTTATCACTCCACACTTTTTCTTGTCTCTTAGCACACTTTTTTTTTATTAATGGTAAACTGAGGGTTTTTTTATAAGGACCCACATCCTTGTTTATAAAATGGGAACCATTATTAGGAACCCTGAGTGAAGCAAATTCTGGAGTGTTGAAATTACAATGTATATTGATTATGAGTCCAACTAACCGAGTGAAGCTAATTTATGGAGTGCTGCATCAACAATGAATAAAAACTAGGGGTGCAGCAAGCTGAAACTGCAACGAAGAATCAAGATCTATGATTGCAACAAGTAAACAAAGAGTTGTAACTACAACAAATTTTTTTTTGGAGATGCTGCAATTGCGGAAAAACCACCTCTAAGGAGGATCTTGCCTCGAGGGGATTTAAAACTGAGTGGGCAAGCACACAACCATGTGACTTGACTGCACCACTCCCACCCCATCGGATTTAAAAACTTTGGATGGTAAACACTTTTATTATACCAAAGCTATGAACTGGAGTGGTGGAGGAAACATTTCTCAAAGTGGGACATGTGGGTGGGATTGGGTCCATAATTTCTACCAAGTGATCCACATTCGAAGCACACCGCTATATTCCTCTTAGTCTATATGGAGAAGTTCGAACCATACCTCAAGGTGTCCCCATGACCACTTATTGAAAGCATCCAACAAACTAAATGAGAATGGAACTTGGGTTGATGATTACAAACTACTTGTAACTCACCAATAGCCCAAGACCTTGAGTTCAAAATTGGTTTTGGATAACTCTCGTGTCGTAATGCTATGACATGCCTCATCACATTGAACACATGATTCATGACTTCCCTTGATGCATGTCGCATTGAACACCAAACCGTCTTAACACCACGTTGAGAGACCACCTCTGACACTGAAGTAGCTGACCCGCCTTGCACTTCGTAGCCGAGTAATGACGAGCTATAGAGGTGGTCATCCTAAGGGAATGGACCCCTAGACATCCCACATATAACCCACATTACCCATTTCTAGGGTAATCCTGACAGTCTGTCTCTCGGCACACTTCATCACCATCAATTGACATGGTTGTAAAATTTGGGAAAAGTTGTAGAATTAAATCAAAGAAATAATATTTGTATATTTCTTATCTGAATCAAATGGGTCTACATATAAAATAATTAGGCCAAGAATATCCTATATTTTAGGAATTTGGCTCAACAACTAAAACACCCAAAAATCCATATCAAGAGTGATTGTTACTCACGTAACAATACACTCTCTAAATAACATGAGTTGTTAATAACAACTCATTTACATATTAGTGAATAATTACTCATGTAATTATTCATATTACAATATATAATATATGTGAATACTAAACATGATTTTTTAACATTCCCACCTTAGTGTTTAAATGGGAAGAAACACAATTGAAAAAGCTGGAAATAGAATCATATGCCTCTACATAATTTTAGGTCTGCATACTACTGGCTTGGATCTTGCTGCACATGATCACCTCTCTGGTTCACCAGCTGATCATGATCACCTCTGTGTGTGAATCTATTCACTGACTGATTGTCTTCCAATGAAGTACAGAAGTCAGAGGACTGTATGACAGTCAAAGGATCACCACATTCAGCTGCCCTCCTATATAACTATTCACAAATTCTAAAATGCACACCCTCTGTGTTTCAATCATAACAAGGGAATAAAACCACACACCACTAGAAGAAAACAAATGAAATTCGGAAAATTATTCACAACACATTGTATAATAATAACAATGTTCTTAATTGTAGCCATTTTTGTCGATCGCTGCCGCTCAATCTCAAACAACATAGGAAACTGCCACTGTCGTTGGAAGCTGCCCTTGACTTTAGCTGTTTTAGGCGCAAAATGGAAATGAAACATTGATGAAATGTTCCCCCCCACAATGTGAAATTTCCATTCATTCACACAACTAGGAACACAGGAAATAAAATAAAATCAAACTAAAAAAGAGATGCCACCATACCAAAATGTGGCCCCATCGTTGGCGACTGACGTGAGGTGCTGATCGCCCTCCTTCCTCTGTTTCCTTCGACCTCCAATGAATGATGCTGCTAACTCAGGGTAATGTGGACATGTTGCTCAATAATTTCAACTGGACGTCGGGTAACACCGAAAATGTGTCAGTGAGGCAAATTTTTACAATTTTTGACATTGACATGATGAGGCTCAAAAGAGGGTATTTTAAAAAATTGGTATTTTCTCCCAAAATTATAACCGTTGTGATGAGAATGAAAAAATAAGCACTTTTGCAAAAAATGAAGCTTGATTTCGAGTTACTGTGCAAAAATGATCGAGGATACAATTTCCTGTAAAAAGGCCATATTTAATTAAAATTAGATCAACGATTAAATTTTTTTCTCCAGATGGAGAGAAAATTTATTGTGTGACCACTTGTTAGAACTAGGAGGAAATGAGGATTCCAAATACATCAAAATCCTGAAGAACTGGTGCCGAAAAAATATTAATTTGGTCAAAAACGTAATAATTGCCCTTAAAATGCAATTATTAAACAAAAACTATAGAAAAATTAAATTTTCAAATTATAGTCTTTGCTAAATATTAAAAATATTAGCCAATCAAAAATGGCTGTGTAAAAACTCACGGCTGATTTTGAGTTGAAGTGACCCGTAATGATTTTTTCATAACTTGAAAACTAGAGCTTTGATTTGCAAACCGTTTAATGCGTTGGAAAGATAGTTTCAATATATTTACAACGGTATCAAAAAGATTTAATTTACTCCCCTGACTTAAAATATTTTCATGTCTGAGTTGGACGTGAATTTGGAGCTTTCTTGATGCCTGAAACTTCTTGAATGATTCAATATTGATGAAAATTATTGCATGCAAATTTATGAAACATATTCCACAGGGCCACGGTTTGAAAAACTCCTTCTGGATCACACTACAATAATACTGCAATTGATTTACAAATATCATTCAATGGGGAAATAACACAACACCATTTCCCCTTGAACAATATTAGAATTCCATGATATGTACACAAACAACCTGTTCTGATACCAGTTGTAAAATTTGGGCAAAGTTTCATAATTAAATCAAGGAAATAATAATTGTATATTTCTTATCTGAATCGAATGGGTCTACATATAAAATAAATAGGCCAAGAATCTCCTATATTTTAGGAGTTTGGCTCAACAACTAAAACACCCAAAACTCCATATAAGGAGTGATTGTTACTCATGTAACAATACACTCTCTAAATAACATGAGTTGTTAATAGCAACTCATTTACATATTAGTGAATAATTACTCATGTAATTATTCATATTATAATATATAATATATGTGAACATTAAACATGATTTCCTAACATTTTGTAGACACAAAATCACACAATTTGGGTATTATTTAGTCCCGGTCTCATACTACTATTCATATGGTTTTTGAGTGAAGAAAGTAATAATTAACCCATGCCCTTTGGCCATTTTACTTTTCTTTTTTTTGTCATTGCTCGACCTCTCTACATATACTTTCACTGAGTTTTTTTTTGTCAGTTTGCATGTCATCTCTACCCCTAACTATGGGTGCCCAAGGCTAGTACTCGGGGCACCACAGGCGCCCTGGTCCCATTCGGGGCACCCTAATTCATTCTCCTACTTTACCTCACATATTTTGGAAACTTTCTAGCCATTTGAAATTTCTATATTTTTAGTGGTTAGCCTCTTCGGGGTTAATTACGAAATTAGATCAAGATAAAAATATAAATATAAAGTTATGATACCATAATAAGGGATCAAGCACTAGTCACTTACTATCACCACCTATAGAGTTGCATCTATCTAAGGCATCTAGAGCTATCATTTGCATCCATCTAGCTCCATCACAAGGGACACAAGGCTAGTTCATCTCGCATCACACTCCATAGGAGGGAATTTTATTCTATTCCATCTACCATTTATTTACATTTCTACATTTAGTCTATTGCTCTCTACTTTCACAAAGTGTGACTGACCACAAGAGCAACCAATGACATAATTTGTAGACATACATCATAGAACTACATTTGAGTTTTGAAATGTACTGCAACACTCAGTTAGAAATTCCACCATTGTGGCCATTGAGGACAATATCCAACACCTTAATTTGTATATTTAATTTTTTAGGGGTTTCGATGCTTGTCTTAGGGTTTTGCAAGTCTTCTCTCTCTCTCATCTCTATAGTTCTACAGTGACATTCAACATAGTCCAATGCAACATCATTGTGATAGGAAGCAAAGGCTTCAGGATCACCTATAGCGACACCTATAAATTTTGTTTTTGGATTATTATATACAGACCAGTGTTCCAAGATCTCAGACCAGGGCATGTCCACAAGTGCACCCCCCATCCCTCTCCAGGTACCCCAATCTTCAATCAGGGACTACTCAGATCTTTGCTTTTTTGGGCTTCATCATAGTGGTCATTTCCTCCTATTTATCCTAATTCATCTCTACAACACAGTCCTCATGAGCTCATCGAATCATCTAAGATCTTTCTAACCCTCTTAGCACATTTAGGGTTTCACATTTCTACTTACTTAGTTGCTTGGGTCATTTATTTAGTTTTCATTTACTGTTGTGAATAATATTTAGATTAAACTAAATTAGGCCCCCATTATTTCTATTTTAGTTTAATCATTTTGGTGAACCTGTACTTGATTTTCATGCTTAGGATCCTCATTTTTCCTCCATCATGGCTCCTAAAGTTGCTCAAGTTGCTTTTTCAAATTTACATAAGAGGCATCCCAATTTTCAAGTCGTTCTTCAAAAAACCTTAGACACGACATATCGTCCTAAATATATGCTACCACATGAAATAAGTCCTATCTTCGATCATTTATCGAAATACTTTAGTCTTCATGATATTCCATCAAATCAACCCCTATTGGATTCAATTCATGCTTTACATTCTTTATTTCAAGACAAATTTAAGGCTATGCAATCCATGATTACACATCTCAAAACTGAAATCCAACATCTTAAGGATGCTTCTACATCTTATGCTTTATCTCCTTCCACATCTCACCTTCATTCTATGTCTGCTCCATATGCTCACATTAGTGATCCCTAAGTCATACCATTACCAAAAACATTCATCTTTTATCGCAATACTAAACAACATGACTTTCTTATTGAGATCCTTAGTCGTGAATTGATCACTTTTCCGCCTAGTCATTACTATCCTCCTTATCGGCTAGAAAAATATCAAGGGCGTCCGTATTTCAATTATCATTGAATCAATGGCCATAACGATAATGATTGTTACACTTTACAATGTAGAATCAAACATCTTGAGTGTCAAGAGCTTTATCTCATTCATTACACAACATGTAATGTTGCATGCATCACTCTATAAATAATGTTATATCTCAAATAGACTACTAAAATCTGCTCCTTCTATGTCCTAATGAGCATTCGGCCACTACATCTTCTCACGTTCCTTCTTCAGTCAGTCAAATGTTTCTTAGATTCAACTGATTCCAACTATAGCAATAACTTTTCAAGGTTTTTCTTTCATTTCCTCCTCCTAATAAGTAATCTACAAGGGTTACCTTATAAAACTACGTAACCTCACTCTTAATGTTTTCCCAACTATTCCTCCATTTAAGGTATTTGCGACATCACCATGGTCATGCTCAACAACCACCTCCTACCAGTTAAAACTTGTAATTCCATGCAATATGTTATAGACCATACCTATGTCTATGACTGGGACTTGAATGAAGCTTACTATGATGATGAACCATTTAATGGTAACACTCCTCTATCCCCTCAGCATCCCATCACTTTTGTTAAAGATCAACTACTACTTACACTGATCCACTTAGTGTATTTTTGACTAGATCTTCCATCACTTACATATTTGAGGGGGCATGATGCATTCACACATTCCCCCCCACCTCATCTTAGCATAACAACTGATCTCTAAGTTTTGCATAATCATACATCAATCCTACTCGTAACATAGGCATATTCATCTACACTTTGACATTCATCATTACTCAATGACACACTCTTGTGCTTCATTTCACATTTGATTGTTGAGGGAATACTACACATGAACCCCACACACTACACAACTAGGTATTTCACACTGTGTATCTCTCGACACATCTTATTTCATATGTGTCTTCATGTCTTACACCCTACATTTAGTCCAAATCATTCATATTTTGACATTTTCACATCTATACATCATACATATTCTATATACCATACTAGTACTCATTATACATGTATCACACTCTCATGGTATATGAGTCTGTCATTCCATACTCCTCATCTTACATACTACATAGTGCACAACCTAAACTTTTACTCTACCTACATATCTATCATTACATCTTATACATCATACATTACACATTCTACACATCACATGGTCGTCTCTCATCATTGCACACACTACATGTACTTATACACACTACACTCACTATCTTATGATGAACTGTAGTTCCTTGGTCTATAATCAACTACCGAGGGTTTACAAATCAAATGAAACTCATCATGCTCACCCATTCATCATTCAACCATCTATCATGCGACATTACTAGGTTAATGGCATATGCTATAGGATAAATTATCACCTACTCCTTCATCTGATAGTGGTATATGCTTTAGGCTACATCACCACTCCCTCTATTCATCTCATCATAATATACACTTTAGGATGCATCATCACACATTTATATCTAGGTCACATATCATCACTACACATGCAAACTTATCACAACATGTTAGACATAATACACACTTCGACCATTTTCCGATGATGCACTCTCATTTACGGTTCATTCTTGATTGCTGATGGGGAAAACCAAATGAACCTCATTGCATAAAAATCCATCCCCTTGGGTGGAACATGACTCCTATCATCCATCTTGCATTCCATTCCATCCATCCAAAACATGTTGAATATCTTGGTTTCTTTTACTATTGCTTGAATTTTTTTTGTAAATGTTCTCTTTATTACACATGCTAGCTAGATCTATTGAATGTCATTATATTTACCATCCACACATGCGTGTTCACATATTTTTTCTAGTTGTGATCGCAGATACAAGTCTCTTACACACAACATGGATGCTCGTCTCCTACCACTCTTACGATGGTTACTGGGGGCATTCAGATTCACACACTACAGGTGATATTGTTTCATTTTGTATTTAACACTTTCCATTACTTGGTTATACACACTTTTGACATATGGGTTATCCTTCTAACATGCTAATGGGTGCTTCATGTGTAATATTTGTTTTACAGGATTACTCGCTACCATGACTATTTGTTGTTTGTAATTTTTTGTCTTTGTTTTCTTTTTTCTGTGGGCCTTGCTCTTTGTTTGGTGTGCACACTTGTTTGTTGTATGTGGCCATTATGGCCTTGAGTGTATTGCGACATCATGAGTGGTGTACTTTATTTGAAACCCGTCTTGATGGTCTATGATTGGATTCTTGCGTGTTTACTTACATTCTAGCTTATACATTATTTACATAGCTTACACTTGTTTTTTACATACATTCTTGTTCGTACTAACACTTATTCTCCAGCCACTTGTTTACATGTGCCTTGGTTTATACCAAGCACATCCCCCTTCCTCTGTAGAGCATAGTTTACATGGTCGGTCCACTTTTAAGGCCAAATTATCCTATCCGCGACGTTACATGCGCCCCCAAAGAGGGGGAATCATTTAGGGTTTACACACTACACAATGCTCTACACTAATATAGTTGGGTTCAATTTTCATCCTTCACATTGTGGGTTATACAACGATTGGGTTCATACATGTCTACGAACCCCATACACAGTGGATTTTATAGGTGTAGTCACAAAATCAAACTCTTACTATTACATTTATACCGCCAAATATGTTATTATATATATGGATCTCGTGTAAGAAAAATATTCACTAATAACCTATCCCCTAGTCATGTTCGTCAGTTAGTTAGTCGTCGTCGTCATTTTTATTACACAATCATCAGTTGTTTGCACAGTTCTAGTAGTCTCTCATGGAGTATCAGATGTCATTATTTGGTCATTTGTAGTCTCTAGTCTTTGATTAGGGAACCTAGGGTAGAACTGGGGTGCCCATGTGTACCCCAGTCCTTATTTTTAAGTGCCCTGGTCTTGGCAGCACTTGCGTCTAATTTAGAGTTTTGAGCTTGGTCTTTTGTAATTTTCCCTCTTATTCCCCTAGGTACTAGTTGGCATGTCGGGTCATAAGTGTCAGAGATTGAGCAAGATATCCCTATATAAACATAACATACCTACTATCTTATGGGTGGAATATCTACTATCAAGGGCTAGCTATCTACTAAGGCAAGGGACTACATTTGGGCATCATTTCATCAGACACACTACATAGGAAGGGTTGTATTCATTCTATTCCATCCACCATTTTCAATTTACATCTAGTTATTACCCCTATATCTGTGTCATTGACATTAGGGAACCCTAGGCATATGATTGCACACACAGGCACACAGAACTACATTAGGTTTGGAATATAGTGGAATGTTTAGTTGTAAGTCCACCATTGTGACAGCTAAGGTTATCCTGACCCCTTCATATGCATATTTTTTTTAGGGATTTGATGATTTGTATGGGGTTTTGGAGGTAGATCTTTACTATAGGTTTATGGCAACATAAGTGAAGTTACTGCAAAAACCATGGGAAAAGGATTGAGACATTGTGAAGATCTAATGAAACTTCTAGATCCAAGTCATGAGATATTCTATAGACCAGAGTGCCAATACTGCAAACTAAGGTGCCCAAAGGCACATTGATCCTCTCCTAGGCGCCCCAGTCCAGTTAAATCTCCATCTGTTGCAATTTCCTTGGTTGTACCATCATACTCTGCTTCATCTGCACATCATCTTGTTTAGTCCAGAATCACAACGAGGTAAGTTATTTTTCAGGTTAGCACCTCATCTCTCCTATTTCAATTATTTTATTTCATTTAAATATCAAATAAAATTAGTTAACATATATATTTCAATTTACACTATTTATTTCATTGTTATACTATCTTAGATTAACTAGATAACAATTTCATATTTTAGTTAATCATTTTGGTGAACCCGTAATTTAGAATATCTTTCCCTAGGATTTATTTCAAACCCTAATGGCTAAGGATAGTTCATCTTCTTCACCCATCATGTCTCATTTTAGTGTTAACCCTATCTATGATGAGGCTACCATTGCTGAGCTCATGACTCTCTATGGTAATCCTACTCCTATGAAAGATCATATCAAACAACAACTTCTAGATGGTCAACAATATGTGCCTACTCATTTTGAAGATTCTCCCATTTGCATTAGTATTGTTGAGGATGTAATAGCCTTCACTCGTTATACACCATGTTATATGACTACTTGTGGTCCTCCTTCTGACCTTTTTAAGGAAATTTTAGATAATTCTCTTATCGATTACTTTCTTGGTATTGACAATCGCTCACATGTGCATACTAATTCTTCTCATAATCAGACCACTGCTATAGTTCCTTCTCATGATTCTCCTACTTATGATATTTCTTCTCATGATACATCTCATACTAGCTTGCATAATCCTTCATATTATGTTGATGATCCTATTGATAGCATCCTTAGCGACATTCTCATTTCTGAGTCTCTATCTGATACTGATCAAACAATTGATCACCATGGTTCTCCTTCTTTTCATACTGCTGAGTGTGAATATCCTATTCCATCATTACCTTCTCCTGAGATTGCATCTAGCACTATGCATGAGTCACCTCCATCTATCACTTCTTCTTCTCCTACCATTTCATCTCCTCTTATTACATCATCTACACCCATTCATTCGTCTTCTCATATAGATGTATCTCCATCGGTCACCTCACCTATTAGGGATGTTTCTGATGCTATTCCTACCACTACTATGGATATTCCATCTACATCATCTACTATATATTCTTCGGCACCTGCTCCTAGTGTGCCCTTAGCATTAGAATCTTATTTATCATGTCTTGACATTCCTATGATTACTCATAATGGAAAATTACAACCTCTTAATACATTATTGCCATCCTTCACTATTACTTCATAGGATATCATTTCTCTCATGCATGTTTTAGGTCAATTACAATCTCAGGTTAAGTCTCTTACTCTAAAAAGTAGGGCTTACTATGTTTCTATTGATAACAACTCATTACATGGTAACCATGTCCCCAAGAAGATTCATAATTTTTCATTCCCTAAGGACTTTATCATGCCTACATTCACATGTTTTGATGGTACTAGTGACCCTCATGTTCATCTTCTATAATACTAAATGCTTATGAACTCTTTTTATGATGACATATTATTGCTTAAGGCATTTCGATACAATCTTATTGATGAGGCGTTGCAATGGTACACTCATCTTCCCTTTGGGTCCATTAGTACGTACTATGACATGGAGGATGCTATCCTCCATCAGTTTATCATCAACAATGACCCTAAGGTTACTTATGACCACTTACATACTTTACATCATGGCTCATCCGAACCTATCAAGGATTATATTTTACGATTTAATGCTTGTATACAACAACTAATATTCCAACCTATTGACCTAGAAAAGTAATTTATTTTTCTATCATGGTTTGATTCCTATACTTAAGCAAATATTGCAATATGATACATGTGAGTCATTCATTCTTCTATGCTATAAAGTTATGGAATTAGAACAAGATATTCTTTCAAGAAATTTCATTGACCCTCAACATACATCTACTCCTATTATATCATCTAGTCATCCTCTGTCAAAAGTGGTTGAGCATCCTACACAGTCTCCACATTTTCCTCACAAGAAAAGAAAACAAGCTCAACCTCCTCTACAACCATATCATACTTCTCCTCCTTCGTGATAGGCCATTTATCCTTCCAATCCATCTATGTCGCGTGAGCCATTGAATTTATCCCATCATGCTAGACCTCATGATGTGTTGTTTGGCTTACTTGAAAAGCACCTAATTTGCTTACCATCAAACTAGCATCATCTACAACATAGGCTACAATGTTAGTGTGACCAAACTTATTATAATTATCATCACATAACTGGCCATAGGGACAATGAATGTCTTTCCCTTCATGATATATTGCAATATTTAAAGGATAAGGGTATCATCTCCTTTGGCTCTCACTCACGTGAGTGATCCATCTCTCCTCTACCTCATCAGAGAGTTTCTACTATAGTTGAGTCCTCTCCTCCACTTGGTGCTCAAGCCATGGTATGTCCACCACCATAGTTCCTTACTCATGTGTGATCTCCACCATGTCCATACACCGTTGCATCATCACATCCATCGCATTCACTTCATCCATCTCATCCATCACATTCACGTTATCCACCGCATCATGTTGCTCCTTCACATTGGCTTCCACAATCCACTTCCTTCGAGCATACCACCACAAATCCATATGACATTCAGTTTGGCACATATTCACATGATAATTCCATCCCACATGCTTCCACTACTTCACACCGCATTGGTCTTTGGTAGGTGATGACTATCACCTTACCCCCCGATGGCGCACTGGTGTTCTTATGGTTCTTACATGATTTTTAAGGGATTTTCTCTAAGAACCTTTAATCACGCACTCCGTCATGCATCTAGCATACTCAATCATTTCCCAATGATGCACTCTTACTTTCCCTAGTTTATTCTTCACTACTGAGGGATCTTAATTAAAATGAACCTAATCACCCATATGCTGGGGGCATTACTAATTTTCCCACATTTATCATACTAACAAAATATGATTACATTACATTACCGCGATACACATTCCTCACAACACATTAGTTCAATCATCATACATCATATCTTTGTACATTCATTCTACTAGCAACATTATACTAACTATGTGTTAAAACATTCCATTTAAATGAACATTAACAATATACAAACACATCACATATATCCCAACACTAATCACCCAATCATTATTTTTTAATTAGTTTGTGGGACTCAAAAAATAAGATCCTCCACTATATAAATCACATGTTTCTATACATATATAGAGAATAAAATCATCATTAGGGGGGAACTCCCGTACATCAGATACTAATACTAATCACACCTCATCATCATTATCACTCTCGGGTACTATGATATCCCTAGAACTAGATGCCTCACCGCTAACTCTGTGCCACTGTTTGTGGCCTCAATACCTCTCCACTTGCCTACATAATAATGTGTTCTCCCTTGACTTCTTTGAAACATGACGCTACAAATACTCATATCATGCAAACATGTCCTGTGCCAAAGGACCACCACCTACCACCTCTCGGGCTCGACAAGTCTCTTCACGTGCCTCATCGCTCTCACCTAGCAACACAATACATACCACTGCTGTTATGACCACTGGATCAAATAAATAGGCATGCTTACCCACTATATCATCCACTCGCTCAAGTATACCTCCACCAAGTATATTGGTCGACACATTCCACGTCAATGTGTGTATAGATGTGTCTACTATTAGGGACCAATACGCATCACCTACAAAAAAATAACACAACATGTTAGATAATCATCACTAAAACATAGTCCAACAACAAAGTACACAATGCAATTATACAAATACTCATGCTTAGCTATAATTTCTGCTACATCATCAGGAGCATGAGATTCCCCCTCTCCTCCTCATCCATGTGATAACCCCGCTGGACCAAAAAATAACGGGAACAACAATACCCACCAGTGTGTCACCCACCATGCACGATACTCCTCTGTGCAACCCTCATCATTTGTGTCTATCAAATATATCATTACGTTTATCTCATATGGTTTGGGAGGTACTAGCTACTCTGTTGTGGGCCCTGGTCTCGCTCCAGCCATCCTAGGTGCTCTGATAACTCTCAACCATATATATGGCTCTAGGGGCACATCTTGAGCCATGTTGAAATATCATGATACTCTCTCCACCTGGAATAGTTTTGCCACTCCTGGGAATTGATCCTCCAACCACATAGTCCTACAAATACACCACAACTCTATTGCATCCTCAGGCCATCCTCCATAGTCGCAGTATGGCCTCCATGTAACTGCCTTGGGCCTCATCCTATCTATCAATTCCCTGTAGGTATATGTGTCCATCCTACGCCCATGAATATTAATCCACCTCCTCACATATATATCTGTCCTAGCCCACTCTACTCATAGACCTCCAACTGGTCTCAACACTACTATGTGCTCATAAGTCCATACATGCAATAACGTAGTGGCTCCTATCCCACCACCATGCTCATCGTGAGTAAATCAATGTAGAACTATGTACAAGTGGGCCAACACACACTATTCCCATGACATATCAAGTATCCTCCTCCTCTATCCATCAACATAAATCATGCATCTTATACAAGATGCCTATGCCTCATCCCTCCACTGCTATAGATGAAGCAATCAAACTTTCTATGAAATTATCACAAGCACTTTGGAACCCTAGTACCATAAGATAACATCCAGACTGATATGAGCCTTGGAAGGTACTCGAGTCCCCACAAAATACCATCTAGCAACACGCATCTATCTCTCCATATCCTCCAATGGAATCACCTGTACTCTCTCTCAAATAATTAGAAATCACCATATGTAATATAAATCCTTTAAAGTAACAGTCATCTCCCTCACAGGTAACCAAAACAAGCACGTATTTGCACACCACCTCTCACATCGTGTAGTCAACATAGGCATATTGTGGTGCACATCCCCCATCTGTGCTATGTTCCGTAGGTCGGCACGGTCCATAACATTCAAATCCTCATCTGACAGGTCCAATCTAAGTAACGTACTCAAATGATGACAACCGTGGAACTCCCTCGAGTGAATATCCCTATGCACATCAAAAAATAACAACAAACACATCGTTAGAACACTACACATATCAAAACACACTCACTTATCACATTACTATACACTAGAAATATTATTTTCACCATTGTAGGCCACATACACACTTTCTGGACCAGGTGCCCAGATGCAAGACTGGGGCTTCCAAGAGGAGGATACTAGAGCCCGGTTTATGGGTGCTCATATCTTAGGGGTCACTAGTGCCCTCACCGCTCTTGTCCAAGTATCAAACGCCAAGAAAATTAAAAATATCCAATTTGTAAAATTCAACAAATACGACTACTACATCATACATTTTTTGAAAAACAACACACTTACTAACTCCACAGTCGTGTGTGATGCTACGACAGTCACCACCAGCTCAAACCGGCTAGGACATGTTAATCTCAATTACGACATTTTCACTCACTTTGCACTCAATCTCACAATTATCTAAACAACAAATGAAGTGACTAATTTTTTTTTCACTTTACTACTTATAGTTACTTTTGTTAAAAAATAATGGTAGTGTTTATATGAGTTAGAATAATAACGGGAGTTATTATTATGATTTGTATTTAATGAGTTGTTAATGAGTTATAACAACTAATGTATTTGAGATTAGTTGTTTAAAAAACTTGTATAGAATTAGTGAGTGGTTATATGAATCTTCATAGGCTTCCTATTTTATAGGTATGTATTGTCTATATATATGTATTTTCTCCGATGAATGAACATATAGAAGTTTCGTGAGTTTATCTTGTGCAAATCTACTCCTACCTGAAGTTTCATTTGGCATTAGAGCAGGTGAAATAAAAAATGAAAGTCATTGAAAATTTTCATACGGATCGTCGAGACGACCAATTCCAACTTACAATGTATATCGCCTGGATATGTCCCTCTATGTATTTTAATTCTCTTATGACTGTCAGGTTATAGTCATTTGAATTTACAGTCACTCTATATGCATTTCATTGATCTTCTCATACCGCGATGTCTTTGTAACGTGTGGAGGACATGGATCTTTTTTTCAAAAGAGATGGTAGCCATTTGTGCTTTGCATTGGAATATCATGTGTTTCTAGGTCAAATTTACTGTGCCGTCAGGTTTTGAGGAAGAATGTGAACTACGGATGTAAAATCCAACACAGTTTGGCTTGATTATTTATTTATCATAAAGTACACAACATAATTATATAAATACTCACGCTCCGTTATAGTCGCTTATACATTGTCGTGGAGCATGAGACTTGCCCCTCTCCTCCTCCTCCATGTGGTAACCTCGTTGGACCTACAAATAATGGGAACAACAATACCCATTGATGTGCCACCCACCATGTGTGGTACTCCTCTGTATAACCCATATCATCTAAGTCTATCGAATCTATCGCCACGTCTACCTCATCTGGACTGGGAGGTGCTAGCTACTCTGTGGGCCCTGGTCTAACTCTGGCCCTCTTGGGTGCTCTGATAGCTCTCAGCCATATATATGGATCTGGGAGCACATCCTAAGCCATGCAAAACTGTTGTGATACTCTCTCCACTGGAAAAATCTCAGCCATGCCTGAGAATTGATCCTCTAACCACGTAGTCCTCTGAATACACCGCAACTCAACAACATCCTTGGGCCATCCTCCATAATCATGGTATGGCCTCCATGTAATTACCTCGTGCCCCATTTTATCTATCAGTGACCTATAGCTATTTGTGTCCATCCTACGCCCACGAATATTAATATGCCACCTCACATATATCTCGGGCCTAACCCACTCTCCTCATGGACCTCCAACTAGCCTCAACACAGTTATGTGCTCATACACCCATACATGCAAGAACGCAGTGGCTCCTATCCCACCACCATGCTCATCATGGGTAAATCAGTATATATCTCTGTATAAGTGGGCCAACACACACTGTGTTCATGCGTATCTAGTACCCTCCTCCTCTATCCTCTAACATAAATCATGCATCTTATACAAGATGCTTACACCTCCTCCCTCCAACTGCTATAGATGAAGTAATCATAACTGCTATGAAATTACACAAGCACAGAACCCTGTACCATAAGATAACATCCAGACTGATATGAGCCTTGGAAGGTACTCGAGTCCCCACAAAATACCATCTAGCAACACGCATCTATCTCTCCATATCCTCCAATCACATCACTTGTACTCTCTCTCCAACAACCAAAAATCACAATATACGATATAAATCCTCTAAAGTAACAGTCATCTCCCCCGCAGGTAACCAAAAATGGGCACGTATTTGCGCACCACCTCTCACATAGTGCAGTCAACATAGGCATATTGTGATGCACATCCCCCATCCGTACTATGTTCCATAGGCCGACACAGTCCATAACATCCCAATCCTCATCTGATAGGCCCAATCCAAGTAACATACTCAAATGACGACAACCGTGGAACTCCCTCGAGTGAATATCCCTATGCACATCAAAAAATAACAACAAACACATCGTTAGAACACTACACATATCAAAACACACTCACTTATCACATTACTATACACTAGAAATATTATTTTCACCATTGTAGGCCACATACACACTTTCTGGACCAGGTGCCCAGATGCAAGACTGGGGCTTCCAAGAGGAGGATACTAGAGCCCAGTTCTGGGTGCTCATATCTTAGGGGTCACTAGCGCCCTCACCGCTCTTGTCCAAGTATCAAACGCCAAGAAAATTAAAAATATCCAATTTGTAAAATTCAACAAATACGACTACTACATTATACATTTTTCGAAAAACAACACACTTACTAACTCCACAGTCTTGTGTGATGCTACGATGGTCACCACCAGCTCAAACCGACTAGGACGTGTTGATCTCACTTATGATATTTTCACTCACTTTGCACTCAATCTCACAATTGTCTAAACAACAAATGAAGTGACTAAAAACTTTTTCACTTTACTACTGATAGTTAATTTTGTTAAGAAATAATAGTAGTGTTTATATGAGTTAGAATAATAATGTCAGTTATTATTCTGATTTGTATTTAATGAGTTGTTTATGACTTATAACAACTCATGTATTTGAGATTAGTTGTTTAAAAAACTTGTATATAATTAGTGAGTGGTTATATGAATCTTAATAGGCTTCCTATTTTATAGGTATGTATTGTCTATATATATGTATTTTCTCATATGAATGAACATATAGAAGTTTCGTGAGTTTATCCTGTGCAAATCTACTCCTACCATTTCATTTGGCATCAGAGCAGGCGAAATAAAAAATGAAAGTCATTGAAAATTTTCATACGGATCGTTGAGAGGACCAATTCCAACTTACAATGTATATCGCCTGGATATGTCTCCCTATGTATTTTAATTCTCTTATGACTGTCAGGTTATAGTCATTTGAATTTACAGTCACTCTATATGCATTTCATTGATCTTCTCATACCGTGATGTCTGTGTAACGTGCGGAGGACATGGATTTTTTTTCAAAAGATATGGTATCCATTTGTGCTTTGCATTGGAATATCACGTGTTTCTAGGTCAAATTTACTGTGCCGTCAGGTTTTGAGGAAGAATGTGAACTACGGATGTAAAATCCAACGCGGTTTGGCCTGATTATTTATTTATCATACATGATAGCAACATATACTGTACAGATCTAACGAATGCATGTTATTATACGTTATTGCTAAAAGCTATTGATATCCATTAATATCTCCAGTCAATAAATATTTCCTGCATCGTATATTTGCAAAGATTCACTATGCATGTCAATTCTAAACATTCTTCCAGATGTCATCGTGCTGGGTCGACTATCACCGTTACTCAACGGGCATGAATCATTTTCTTCTTGACGGCCGAAAGAAATCCTCAAACAATATATCCACTTGGAGTGGAAATCGTCCACACTATCCATGCAAATAGAAGCATGAGACTTGTCAAATGTTGTGTGTGGAAGTAAGATCTTACTGGGTATAAACTAGCAATTGCACATGAGTTGCAAATTACACCGGAGAGAATGACAATATCCTGTTTGTTGGAGTTGTGATTTTGAGTGAAATATATGCTTTTAAAAATTGTTTTAAGTTTTTTTGTGATGGAGAGGAGAGACAAATGTAATACAACTACAAAATTTGATGAAAACTACCTCCCATTTTATCATGAAGGATGTCCATACCTTGCTTCAAAACTCTTTATCTTACGTAAATTATATGGGCATGCTTTGGATAAATTCCAAGTGAACCATTTTGATTTAATGAAGTAGGGAAGAGGCTATAATCAACTTTTTTCTTTAGCATAAAGTACACACAACACAATTATATAAAATAATCAACGTAGCTACAAACAGTGTGTGTTACATAGTCAGGAGGAGCATGAGGATTGCCTCTCCTCCTCTCCATGTTGACAAACCTCGCTTAGACCAAAAAAATAAAAGGAACAAAAAAATACAAAAACCGGGTGTTCCCACCATGCGTGGTACTCCTCTATGCAACCCTCATCATCTGCATCTATCAAATCTATCGCTGCGTTTACCTCATATGGTCTGAGAGGTAGTAGCTGCTCTACTATGGGCCCTGGTCTCACTCCCGCCATCCTAGGTGCTCTGATAGCTCTCAAACATATATATGGCTCTAAGGGCACATCCTGAGCCATGATGAACTATCATGATACTCTCTCCACCTGGAATAGTTTCGCCACTCCTGGGAATTGATCCTCCAACCACATAGTCCTACGAATACAACACAACTCTATCGCATCCTCGGGCCATCCTCCATAATCGCGGTATGGCCTCCATGTAACTGCCTTGGGCCTCATGCTATCTATCAATGCCATGTAGGTATTTGTGTCCATCCTACGCCCACGAATATTAATCCACCTCCTCGCATATATATATGGCCTAGCCCACTCTCCTCATGGACATCCAACTGGTCTCAACACTACTATGTGCTCATAAGTCCATACATGCAATAACGTAGTGGCTCCTATCCCACCACCATGCTCATCGTGAGTAAATCGATATAGATCTATGTATAGGTGGGCCAACACACACTGTTCCCATGCGTATCAAGTATCCTCCTCCTCTATCCATCGACATAAATCATGCATCTTATACAAGATGCCTACGCCTCATCCCTCCACTGCTATAGATGAAGTAATCATAACTGCTATGAAATTACACAAGCACAGAACCCTGTACCATAAGATAACATCCAGACTGATATGAGCCTTGGAAGGTACTCGAGTCCCCACAAAATACCATCTAGCAACACGCATCTATCTCTCCATATCCTCCAATCACATCACTTGTACTCTCTCTCCAACAACCAAAAATCACAATATACGATATAAATCCTCTAAAGTAACAGTCATCTCCCCCGCAGGTAACCAAAAATGGGCACGTATTTGCGCACCACCTCTCACATAGTGCAGTCAACATAGGCATATTGTGATGCACATCCCCCATCCGTACTATGTTCCATAGGCCGACACAGTCCATAACATCCCAATCCTCATCTGATAGGCCCAATCCAAGTAACATACTCAAATGACGACAACCGTGGAACTCCCTCGAGTGAATATCCCTATGCACATCAAAAAATAACAACAAACACATCGTTAGAACACTACACATATCAAAACACACTCACTTATCACATTACTATACACTAGAAATATTATTTTCACCATTGTAGGCCACATACACACTTTCTGGACCAGGTGCCCAGATGCAAGACTGGGGCTTCCAAGAGGAGGATACTAGAGCCCAGTTCTGGGTGCTCATATCTTAGGGGTCACTAGCGCCCTCACCGCTCTTGTCCAAGTATCAAACGCCAAGAAAATTAAAAATATCCAATTTGTAAAATTCAACAAATACGACTACTACATTATACATTTTTCGAAAAACAACACACTTACTAACTCCACAGTCTTGTGTGATGCTACGATGGTCACCACCAGCTCAAACCGACTAGGACGTGTTGATCTCACTTATGATATTTTCACTCACTTTGCACTCAATCTCACAATTGTCTAAAACAACAAATGAAGTGACTAAAAACTTTTTCACTTTACTACTGATAGTTAATTTTGTTAAGAAATAATAGTAGTGTTTATATGAGTTAGAATAATAATGTCAGTTATTATTCTGATTTGTATTTAATGAGTTGTTTATGACTTATAACAACTCATGTATTTGAGATTAGTTGTTTAAAAAAACTTGTATATAATTAGTGAGTGGTTATATGAATCTTCATAGGCTTCCTATTTTATAGGTATGTATTGTCTATATATATGTATTTTCTCATATGAATGAACATATAGAAGTTTCGTGAGTTTATCCTGTGCAAATCTACTCCTACCATTTCATTTGGCATCAGAGCAGGCGAAATAAAAAATGAAAGTCATTGAAAATTTTCATACGGATCGTTGAGAGGACCAATTCCAACTTACAATGTATATCGCCTGGATATGTCTCTCTATGTATTTTAATTCTCTTATGACTGTCAGGTTATAGTCATTTGAATTTACAGTCACTCTATATGCATTTCATTGATCTCTCTCATACCGTGATGTCTGTGTAACGTGCGGAGGACATGGATTTTTTTTCAAAAGATATGGTATCCATTTGTGCTTTGCATTGGAATATCACGTGTTTCTAGGTCAAATTTACTGTGCCGTCAGGTTTTGAGGAAGAATGTGAACTACGGATGTAAAATCCAACGCGGTTTGGCCTGATTATTTATTTATCATACATGATAGCAACATATACTGTACAGATCTAACGAATGCATGTTATTATACGTTATTGCTAAAAGCTATTGATATCCATTAATATCTCCAGTCAATAAATATTTCCTGCATCGTATATTTGCAAAGATTCACTATGCATGTCAATTCTAAAACATTCTTCCAGATGTCATCGTGCTGGGTCGACTATCACCGTTACTCAACGGGCATGAATCATTTTCTTCTTGACGGCCGAAAGAAATCCTCAAACAATATATCCACTTGGAGTGGAAATCGTCCACACTATCCATGCAAATAGAAGCATGAGACTTGTCAAATGTTGTGTGTGGAAGTAAGATCTTACTGGGTATAAACTAGCAATTGCACATGAGTTGCAAATTACACCGGAGAGAATGACAATATCCTGTTTGTTGGAGTTGTGATTTTGAGTGAAATATATGCTTTTAAAAATTGTTTTAAGTTTTTTTGCAATGGAGAGGAGAGACAAATGTAATACAACTACAAAATTTGATGAAAACTACCTCCCATTTTATCATGAAGGATGTCCATACCTTGCTTCAAAACTCTTTATCTTACGTAAATTATATGGGCATGCTTTGGATAAATTGCAAGTGAACCATTTTGATTTAATGAAGTAGGAAGAGGATATAATCAACTTTTTCTTTAGCATCCAAAACATACACCTAACAAATCTCCATCAAGTACAACAATGAATGAAGGAAACAAAGATTAACATCTAATAGAACTAAACAAAGCCTGCAACAAGCAATAATGGAGAATATTATGACATTTCTTATAATTAATTTGATCTTGGGTCAATTAACTTGTAAATGTTAGTCCACACCAAAACACCAAACAAGGTTGTTTGATAAGACACTTACAAATTTGCATGACATATGATCAATGCTGGATTTTGGCATTCAATGTTACACGTCACGATAAAATTATTTGACGGTCTAAAAAATTATATGGATGTCATTTGGCATTCAAAATTTAATATGCAAGTCAAATTTATTATTTTTAACAAATTACAAAACACATAAATTAAGTTAAATTTTATATGGATGTTGTTGATTTTTAAAATATTCTCACATAGTTATTGACTTCTATTTAATTCTAGATAATATATTGGAATAATTAATTTCATAGTTTATCATAGATTCATTTTTTTTCATAAAATTTAATTTGCACTAATTAATTTAAATATACATGAGTATCATTAAAGTTTATGAGAATTTTAAAACATAATTTAAAATTACAATTAAAAAAAAGAAATTATTGAAGAAAATGATATAAATGACTCGTAATTCTGTAGAAAATGAGTTATTCAAACTTCTAACTTCTAGACAAGTTTAATTTTCAAATTTCAACGATCTTACAAAATCCCAAATCCAATGCATCAAGTCCAGTATCTAATATTTATTTGTAATAATCAAACAAATAAAAATCAATAAGTAAAAGCTAAACAATAATCATATAAAACTAAAAAAGAAATAAAATAGAACAAAACTAATTTTACATCAAAATATGTTTCTATTTTATCAATGAGATATAAATAGGTTTATATTTAAGTAATAAGATATTAAGATAATTTTATTATTATTTTTTTAATTTACATTCCAAAGTTTCCATTTTCATTTATGTTGTATTGTCATGAATCTCACAAATTTATAATGTGTAGTGTATGTATTAATATTGAAATTTTTAATTTTATATATATAAATATATATATATATATATATATATATATATATATATATATATATATATAATGGTCAAATTTTGAATATACAAGGTTTTTTTACATTTAAATTAAATATTTACTTGTCAATCATGATGGTCATATTTCAAACGTGGTTGTATTTTGACGTCAAAATGACTAAAAACGCCTAAACACCTTGCAAAATTCAACATTGTTGATATGATAGCCTCTCTTAAGCGGAGGTTGTAGACTTGTGTGGCATAAACATGTCAGTTATGGAAATTATCTATTACCGTGTTCATTATAGTAATATTAACCATGTCTTATAGTTGTGGGTCTTAATTAGATGGAGACCTATTGCGTTGCAATGGCAATGACATAAAGTAATGATAAAATGTGAAGTTGATCTTGCAAGTGATGATAATGTTGGTGGTTAATGACAACCAAGTGAAAGCGTTGTGAGCAGACATGAAGCACATGTATTCTATGATAAGCATGACAACTTAAGCGGGCTCTCAAGTTTGGAGTGCCATTCACAGAAGCAACACCAAGTTTAAAAATATGGAAATGTCAGTGAAAGGATAAGATGGCACCGACGCTATCACGTGGGATCAAATTAACCATACAAAGAAAAGTCGAAGAATTTTGTATAACAATGAGCATCGTAGACATAAGCAACGATCGCTTGGATTGTTTTCGCTTTTATTTGGATGGATAGGTAGCGATGGCTTCACTTAGTCTGACCTCAAAATCCAGCACATGCACACGCGGAAGCTTATAGAACTTTCAAATTATACATCCACATTCTTCATTTTACCCTAACTTGTCTC
This sequence comes from Taxus chinensis, assembly GCA_019776745.2. NCBI lineage: Eukaryota > Viridiplantae > Streptophyta > Pinopsida > Cupressales > Taxaceae > Taxus > Taxus chinensis. Next base: position 253,401,746 of record CM034151.1, on the reverse strand, counting down.
CAATTTTTTTAACTTAGCACCGAAAATGTGAATGGAAAATGTCCCTTGATAATCATCCCAAAGCAGAAAATGTTTAGAAAAAAAATGCAACCAATGTGAGTAATAAAGCATGGAAATTACCTAAAAACAAAAAGTGAATGATTAATGTAGATGCATTAAAATACTTTATTTGCATTATCCTCCCAACCCATGAACCAATATTTACGGCATCAGTTGTGCAACACCAATGCCACGATGCAGAGTAGGAAGATTTCTGGGCAAAATAGACATGGTCCGAGCCAAACGACCAATGAAACAAAGTTGCGGACCGTTATAAGGTTGAACATGACACAAGCTAAGAGAATGACTAGTAACAATGAGCCTTAGAGGCGAGTAAGGCAGAGGATACAAAAATGATCCCTTCAATCTGCGAACTTTGTTGAGTGTGAAAAAACAAATAGACAAATGAAACAGTGTTGTCCACGGTTTCGTATCCAACATGAAGTGATGACATAAATTACTGACTCCATCGTGCCATAAAATGCACTTAAATCCTGGTAAACGTGAAAAAATCCGCAAAACATTTCATATGATTTCTAACCTTGGGTGGAAAATTGAAACATAGAAAATTCCATTGCAGAAACACTAAAACTTGAACTAAAAACCCTTTCCATCCACCTTTGAAGATGCCTTCGTTGGAAAGTGTCAAATTCCAGCGGCTCTAATATTTGTTGTCTTGCTGGATTTAAGATATTTTAAAGGTTGCCAGATTTTAGATATTTTTCTACAGTCCTAGATATTTGCTACCTTAGATATTCATCAATAAATCCTAGATATTTAGTATCCTAGATATTTCTGCATAGTTGAATGTTTATGCATTCTTTCATGCGGTTCATGTACAAAACAAATGTATATATCTAATAATTTTGCCCCTTTCATAATGCATAATTTTTGGATCATCAACCTACAAGCTTATTGCCGTATATTTGTAGATGTGCTTTCGTTTTTGTGGGCTTTATATTGGCATATTGCACTTTAGTGCTTGGATTCAATGTTTCGTCCTTGCTTGAAAATGATTATGCATAATGTTTAATCTTATTCAATTTGTGTTTCAATGGAGTTTGACACCATGAGGACTAAGAAGGAATATCCTTTCTTATTGCTTGGAACTGTCAAGTGTGTGATATGTAAGACATTTTACCTTTTTTCAAATAGTTGATTGTTTCTTAGATCAGAGATCTGTTTCATATAGTAATGACATTTAATAAGTCTTCTGAGTTTATTTCACTTCTAAGTTGTTTCAGTTGTCAAATTTCCATTTATTAAATGTGGTTAATTTGGTATTAAATTGGATCAATAGAGTTCATTGTCTGGGAGTGACTAGCGAATGCCAAGGCAACAATTCTTTCTGCATATTTGAAAGTGCTTGCATTAAATAAAAGAATAGCTGAGAGAAATGGACAGCCTTTCAATTTGGTAAATCATATTGAATTTGTGCCTCAACCATAATTTATTATCCGACATGGAAAATGCGGTGATGGTATCAGGTCTACCTAAATGCAGGAACAATAAAGGGGTTTATATTCTATATATTTCACACTTTCCTTTAGTGGAAGAATGCATCATAGTTCCAATTGCAGAGGTTGCCACTGTCTTTGTAGAATTGTAAGCGATCCAAACAAGTCTCCTCAGATATCGACTTGAGCTTACATGTCTGATTTTGATTTTATTCTTCATATAGTATAGTTTACTTTTTGGAAAATAATATTGGTCATATATTTTGTTCAAAGTTTTTAAAATTGGAAAATTCATAATGTTGATGTTCAACAAGATAAACATTATGCAGATTTAGATGTCTAATATCATGGCAAGTCTAAATTGAATGTCAATCCTAATTTCCAAAATAAATTATATTATAAGCTCCACAAAATGAGATTATTGAATATGCTTAGCGAACATTTAAATGTTAAAAAAGGTAGTTTTAGTAGATAAACGTATGGTGTTTGACCAAATGACGAAACATGATTTATTTTGGCGACTATCATAATCATGTCTTATAAAAAATGTGCGCAATAGCAAAATAAGATCGTTGCAACAGCGTATAGACATATATGCAATATCACCACGAAATATAACTCCAATAAACTAAACATTGCTATTCTCTTTGGCATAATTTGTAACTCTATTTCCAGCTGGCTCTTTTCTAGCCACCATTTCCAAGCATATTCATTGCACATTTATGACACTCTTTTAGGGATGCCTTCTACTTGAGCCAGTCCACCTGCCCCATCACCGACTGGAAGCTCTCACGGCATGTTGTGTTAACCACAACTTACAAAATATGGGTATCCTCACGCAGCATGGACAATGTTTCACCACATGTAATCTTCGGGCACAAAATACCTGCGGAATATGATTGCAGGGCATTTGGGTGTGAGCTAAGAAGATGTTTGGGGAAAGCGTGGGTGTGCAGATAAAATGGGTTTGGGCATTTGGAACTTTGGGAGGTAAATTCTTTTCTTTAATTTTTTTAACATAATATGTTACTCTTCTTCTTTTTTGGGTGGAAGGGTTTTCTTTCTTCATTTATTTTTATTCAACTGTGGCCATTTGATCTTGCTACAAATCAGCTTAGGATGTGGGTTGGCATGTTGTCAACTGAGAGGATGTTGGATATGTAAGACACATTAATAAATTTCTCACCAACAAGAATATGCCATAAATGCATTTGACCTTCATAAACACTAATATAGAAACAATACAAATACATCATATTAGAATTGATAAATTAAAAATAAATGTAACATAAAACATTCAAAAAGGCAAATGTTAATGGGTATTAATGTACCCTTTCAATGCAAAGTTCCTAAAATATCCAAAAAATATTAGGGTTGTTAATATTTATTAAAAAATTTAAGCCTTCACTTTTATTTGCCTTAATATTTGATTAAGCCTAAGAAGAATCCAATTCCACCATATTTATGGGTTGCCGTACATTTCACAACAAAAGCAGATGTTAGCTCTTGATGAGGAAAATGCATTATTTTAAATCTACCATTTTGATAGAGGCTGAGAGGATGTTGTCAAATGTTTTGGAGTCTGAATTTACACCTACCAATTGCATTTCCTTGAAAGTTTCTAAGGTATTTTCAACAAACCTATTTGTTTTGTGCATATCCCACAATCATTGCAGTCCATGAGACCACCCATCTTAAGGATTTGTCAAATAGTTTACATGCTTTCACATCTAGACATATCTTCCAAGGCATTTGAAACTTAAACATCTAATGAATGTCCCTTCTTCATAATGCTTTGAAGGATGTCCACACCTTGTTTAAAAACTCATATTTTTGCACAGACTGATATCATACTAATAAAAGTGAACTAATTTCTGCCAAGATTCACCTATTTGAATTATCCCTCCACAAAAAGGAGAGGCCAATGCCAAAATATGACCTACGATCACCCACTAACTGCATGATAACAAAGGAGCATCCAACAACTCTACTTCTAGTGAGTGCCAAAAATCATGACTTTGTTTTTTAGAAACAAAAGTAACATGAAATCTTGATTTTTTTCATCTGCCATACTTCTATTTGGTTTCAAATCAATATCATGCCAAAGAAAAACCTAAACATTTAGAGTCCTGATAAAGTTGAGTATGTTGTAATAAGACTTGTATCTCTTTAATATATATTTTGAACTTGACGAATTGAGTAGAATGTTCTTCTTATTACAAGCCATGCTCCTCAAAATAATCACCGTGTTGGATAAGTACCGATGGACTGTCACATGATGGGCAACCAAGAACTTGTCGCTATGCGTATTTGACAGGAAATCGGTGCCTCCATGTGATTCTAGAAAAGAGACACCCAAAGTCAATTATCCGATCAAAATGTGGTCAATAATCACAATGTTAGTTGATGCCTTTTTTCTTGTCAATGGATCGGGACATTTCTGTGCTATTCCAATCATCATACGCAAATGATCATATCTGCTGCAAGGGCTTTGCATTTTAACTTCCAACATTTGACAGAAAAAATAAATCATTGCAAGTGCAAAATCAAATCCAGATATATATCCTATGGAGAGAAATGGAAGCAATAAGCCCTCAACGCAAGTTGGCAAACACAAAAATCACAACATCTTTTTTTAGAAGAATGTCATGTTGATGGCCACCGCCATTGACAGATTTTTCCCCTCCAAACGTGCAGTTTCAACAAAACTATTTTGTGCATATCCTGCAAGCATTTCAGTCAATGAGACAACACACCTGCCATGAATTTACTCTAATTGTTTACATGTCCTGTCTAGGCTTCCACATTTTGCAGGCATTATCTTTGGGGGCTTTTGCAGACATATCTGCCAAGGCACATGTAGCTGAAACATTTGCGGATGTATGGAAATAAATAGTAAACCCATACAGTAGACTGCGGACAGCTGGGCAACCGGAAAGGGCATATTGAAATTATCCCGCCAGAAAAGATCCTGCCAGAATTTTACGTTTTCCAGCAGGGCTCTCTTCAAAGGAGACACCTTCGGTGTAATTACATTTTCGTTACCTTTCTTTCTTTTGTGTGTCTTTTGTTAAGTATTTATTGTGTAATTTGGAATGAGTATTATCAATATAGCTAGATTTTTTCATTAGTTGTTTTTTTAAACATTAAGTTGATTAAAGTTTTATTTATTTATTTAGTTTTTTAAAGTATATAGTGTGAGTGTATAAGTCTTTAATTAATTTGTTTGTATGTGTCAATGTTAAAAAAATTTGTTTATAGTTTATAAGTTCCATTAAATTATCGTATTATTTAGAGGTCTTTGCTTTTGTTAGTATTTAGTTTTGTATTGGTTAATTCAAATGTTATATGTCATAACCCATTATTCAAATAATGTCAAATTTGTAAGTCTATTGTTGTCAAAAGAGTCAAAACATTGTCACTTCATTATCTGTCATTTGTCATCATTTTTGGTCATTTGTTAAGAGTAATAACATGTTTAGTTTTGTTTAAGTCTAGAGTCACGTCAATGTAAACAATCAAACTGTCAAAATATTGTAATTTTCTTTTTTTTTCATGTCAACTGGATGCATTTTCATGACATCTGAATTGAAATTGAGGAGAAATATTTCAAACTGGAGCCTTAAAGTCAAATTCAACTGAGCTAAGAAGCGATATTGGAGGATGGAGGCAACAGAGGTAGCAGGACAATCAACGTCCTCAAGTTCGTCACTACCTTAGAGGCCACATAAGGCTTTAGTCACACCTTTTTCTTTGTCTATGTTGAAGAAGAAAGAAGTGTATCCCTGTTCCTGTGTGGTGTATAGTTTCTTTGTTTTCCTTGATATGATGATGATGTGGAGATTTGTACCATTGATAGTATTGCAGGAAGTGTTCTTGACCAAATTGACTAGATGATTGATGTGAATTGGTTGATGGGTCCTAATTCATGTATTCACCTGGATAGGTTGACGGGACCCTATTCATGTTTAATGTATTTCTCACAGTCAGTGCCGAGGATCAATACCATGTGCAAGCTACGGAGCGATGTGCTGCTTGGTTGAAGATGGTGTTTTTTCTCCCATGTTTACACTAAGGGGGGAATGTTTAGAAGTAATGGTAGTGTTTACATGAGTTAGAATAATAATGTGAGTTATTATTATGATTTGTATTTAATGAGTTGTTTATGATTTATAACAACTAATGTATTTGAGATTAGTTGTTACAAGTTGTTTTAAACAACTCGTCTATAATTAGTGAGTGGTTATAGGAGTCTTAATAGGCTTCCTATTTTCTAGGAATGTATTTCCTATATATATGTATTTTCTTAGATGAATGAACATAGAGAAGTTTCGTGAGTTTATGCTATGCAAATCTACTCCTACCATTTAAATTTTTTCACCTACTTTACTATAGTCATTATTTCGTGTTTATTCTCACAACTAATACACACTACACCGGTTTTTTCATATCTTGAGAATTTCTACTTTGAATTACACCTCGTTTTCAACATTATTTTTAGAATTTTGTCTACCATCGTAACATACACATTTTTGGCAATTGCTCACTTTCGATCTATTTAGTGCTTACTTTCAGCTTAGCATTCATTATTCTCATCACTTCCCTTTCACCGAAAGGAGGGGAATATCATTGGGGTCATCCTATAATTCCCCTTACATTACCATGCGATTAATCAACACTACCAACTCATCATTTTCAAACATTTACTAATTCACTGTGTGGCATCTCACTATTAATTCTCCCTAATGACCTAATTTGGGGGCAACAAATATACAAATTTTCTATGCGACATTTCATCACTTACCCATAATGACCTAACTTAGGTGAAACAAGTGTTAAAATACTCTCCATTCAATATTTCACCAATTTCTGTTGATTCCCTCTAATGACCTAACCTAGGGGAAGCTAGTGTAAAATCTCTCTATGAGTAACCAATCAATCAATCAACGCGTTGAAATCTCTAACAATAAAAATCATATCATCAACACAGATTCAACACAATTGGCCTCCTAGATGACCTAACTTGGGAGTTATATCCATTACTTTCCTAGATGACCTAACTTGGGAAGTTATTCTATCTATTTCACATTTGCTTCCAAATAACCTAACATGGAAGCCATCATCCATTTCGTGTTTTCTTCTAGATGACCTAACTTGGAAGCCATCACATTACGGTGACACTCGTGGAGTGGGGGCAAGATTACCTTTCCTATACCACTCCTATATGGGTCAATTGTTTGATCGAAATTATTTGAATCCAGAAACCACAAATATTTTATATGAGTCCATTTGCATCGGCTAGATCTTGAGGATGTAGTTAGAGATTGGAGAATAACACACTTTTCTCCCTACCAGGGATAATTTTAGTGGCAAATATTTGTAATGTGGTGAAAATTTCATTTTAGGAAAATTTGAAAAGGTGATTTTTTCGGAGCAAGTCGGTGTCCTGTTAGCCTAAAATTTACAGTATATATATATTTTTGGGGTCAACTTCACCTACATTTGAAAACATCTCCTATAAAAACCTAGGTGATTCGTTGGGTAGTATACTATGGTACTACCACCAGTAGCTTACCAATACCATGAACTTGCATACTCTAAGCACTAGAGATTGTTGTTAGCCTGTTAGTAGTTTAGAGTCGGGTGACAGATGATATTTGATGACGTGTGACCCATTGAATTTACTGATGCATGACAAAGGGGTTACTTGTTGACGCGCGACAGGGATATAGTTGACACACGCCAAGGAGGTATTGTAGATGCACGAAAAGGGGGTTAGTTATTGATGCACGATAGGGATATAGTTGACACACGAAAAAGAGGTATTACAGATGCGCGCGACAAGGGGGTTAGTTGTTGATGTGCGACAAGGGATATAGTTGACACATGACAAAGAGGTATTATAGACATGCGACAAGGGGGTTTGTTGTTGATGCGTGACAAGGAGGTATTACAGATGTAAGATAAGGGGGTTAGCTATTGACACATGATAGGGTTATAGTTGACGCGTGACAGGGATATAGTTGGCACATTGTTGACACGCGATAGGGATAGTCGATGCGGGACAAGGGTGTTAGTTATTACGACAAGTGATAAGGGGGGTTAGTTGTTGACACGTGATAGGGATATAGTTGACACGTGACAAAGAGGTATTACAAATGTGTGACAAGGGGGTTTATTGTTGATGCGTGACAAGGAGGTATTACAGATGCACAACAAGGGAGTTAGCTATTGATGGACGCACGACAAGGGGGTTTGTTATTGACACGTGACAAGGAGGTATTACAGACACGCAATGGGGTTAGATATTGATGCGCGACAAGGAGGTATTGTAAATGCGCGACAAGAATTTTATCTTTGACGTGTAACTTGGTTCTTTTGCTGAGACAGGACTCTGTTTAGAATAATGGAAGGTGCTAGTCCTTAGAATGCGAAGACCCTAAAAGTAACTAAGAAATCTCAGAAGTCCCTATTCAAGTATTTTGGAAACTCTGCTAATACAGATATTGCAACTACCAACAACCATATAGCTTCCACTAGAAATAATCATAATACTAACTATGTGGAAGGTAATATTGAGGTGGACATGCATTCTACGCAGTATCAAACAAATGACACCTATGATAATATGCTAGATCGTGAAGATATAACTATTAAGATGCTAGATCCTGAAGATATTCTTCCTGTTGGGGTGCAACTAGGAGTACATAAAGATATCACACATACAAATACTCCAGCAAAATGGAACACATAGAATCAAATTCAAATTCTGGTTCATGAAAGAGGAAACCAGGTGATTGTGATATTGCTCAAAATTCTACTCAAAAAAGTAAAACATTGAAAATGAACAAGAATATGTGGACCATTGGGAGGACATACAAGTTTGATTGGGCTGCCAAATTTCTCATTTATCGAACCTATACAATCATCTAATTCAGAAGACATCCCATCTGAATGTACATGTACAATATGTACGTGGAAATTGGGAAAGCAACAAAAAATGCAAATGAAGTTGGACACTATAGAAAAACATTGTGGAAAACAATATTTGACTGTAACAGGGTGGATGGCCAGAAAATCAAAACACATAGGTGGAAAACTGAAAAAGAATGCATGCATGTTAAATACGTAGTGGATTATGAAGTAGAGCAGAAAAAATGTAGACATCTCATGGAAAAGGGAGGAATGATCACATCGTAAATTGGTAAGATGAATCAAACAAATCTACATGCAAAACTCATACAGTTCTCTACTTTATTTCACATACTAAAGAAAGGAAGACCGATTTCATAATTTCCTTGATTTCAAATTTTTGTATCAATATAATGGAATGCCAAACGTACCTCAGTCTCATTGGTTTGAAAGTAGTGGATGGGAAATGGAAAAATGCCTTTCGATGATAGAGAAGGAAGATTTGAAAGAGAATGTAAAAAAATCAAAGTTTATCTCTCTTTCAATTGATGAAGTGACAACAGTCGACAACACTACATGGGTATGTATCCACGTCTATACTTTAGAAAATCATATAAGGACACCTCATCTGCTAGGTGTTATGAAAATGGTTGAAAATTGTAATTCCGAAAACCTACATAAAATAGTTGTTTCTCATTTGAAAGATATTGCTGGAATGAATGATTATGAAATTTCTATGAAGTTGGTATACATCAGAGAAGATGGTGCATCTATCATGTAGGGTCACCAAATAGGGATGTGTGTTAGATTACAAACAACAATGACCCCATATATGCTACCAATTCATTGTATGGCTCACATAATGAATTTAGTGTATAAAATGGTAAGTAACTACAAAAATGTTGCTAAATTAGAAGACCTTATAAGAGAAAGTCATGCCTATATGGAAAGCAACCCAAAGTGATTTCTTGAGTTCTAGAAATTTGCAATTGGAATTACAGATGGAAAAAAACTTTTGAAAGATGTTGAGATGAGATGGATCTCTTTGTATGAACCTGCATGCAGAGTTCGTGAGGAGTATCCTTCGTTGGTTGGTTTCATGCACAAATATCGTCATGAAGTTGATAGGGCGAGGGACTTGTTGTTCCATTTAACTGATTTGGAGACATTGCTTACATTGGTTGGTATTCTTCCAATGTTGCAGGAGATCAATACACTGATGAAGCATGCACAGGGGAGATTAATCTATATTGTGGATTTTATACGGATGAGAAAAATGGTATGTCAAAGTCTTGATATCTTGTACTGTTCCCAAGATAGTTTTGATACACCTGTTTTTGAGAATTGGAAAGCTTTATTAGATCTTAAAAATCCTAGTAACTATTTGAGATTTAATATCCACGATCACCTCTGCATCACTGTTAATGGGAGGGACATACCACTGCACATTTTGTAAAAATGTCAAGATATTACAGGATCAAATGAGAAGATGTTCCCATGACACGTAATCTCTTTGAGTCTGTTATAGTTGAAACAAGAATAAAGCTTAAAAAAAATTCAGAATCCTTATCATTAGAAATTAGAGAACGTTTCTCCAAAGATAAAATTCTTGAAGCAATGGGTGTGATGAATCCTAATTTTTGGAATACTGAAGGTGGTCATGTAGACTTTGTAAGAAAGCATTTCCATAAATCCATGGGTACAATAATGGAACATTTCACAAAGACTTCAGAGTTCAAGGGTATGGAAATCAAAGGTATACTGAATGCTGATTTATTAAAGTTTCAATCAACAAATTTTGCAACAACAATGAGGAACCAATATAAAAATTTAGACGAACCTTTTGAAAGTGGTGCTATTACAAGGTTGTGGCGAGGAATCTATCAAAGTTCTATCTTACAAGAAGACATCAGTGAATATTTCAGATTATATGAGTTATGCCAAACAATGATTTTGGGGTCTATGGAGGATGAAAGGGTTTTTCAGTGCTTTATCATTTATAAAATCAAAACTGAGAAACAGGTTGGATAAAAATATGGAAAGTTGCATGAGGTGTTATGTATCTCGCTACTCCATGGAAACCTTTCCTTTCAATAGAGAAATTGCGCATTGGAATTCCCTTTGCAAAAGAAGAGGTGTGAATAATACAACTACAAGTACAACTGTTCCCAATGATGAGAGTGGAATTGGTGCATCGTCACACTCTACAGAAGAGAACATCAAGTTTGAAGAAGCTATTGATAATGGATTGTTTCAACTTTAAATAGGTATCTCCTTCACCTTACTTTTATTGTTTGTCACCTTAAATTTTGTTTCAGCTCTTGTTATCATTAAAGATGTTACAGGTATATATATTTACATTTATTTAAATACTATTATTTCATATTTTTTTGAAAACGTGGGTTGACATCCATCTGAGGAAGCTCACACTTCTCGGGACTGACAATGTCAGGCAACTCACCCATCTATCTACTAATCCATTTCTCGTGTTGAGTTTTCTTAAATCAAAGATCTAGCACACTACGAAGGATGATTTCATAGCCATCTAAAACACTAGAGGTAACTTAAACCCTATCATATGACATTTCTTGATTTTTTACAATTATGTTTAATTTATTTTTATATTTACAAAATGCTTTGATATATTTTTAAAACTTTGTGGGATAAAATCACACAATCAAATTTTACAAAGAGGAAGATTTTTCCATATTATACAATTCATAATCCACGATCCATTATACAATTCATCATCCATGATCATGCTTGAAGCTAAATCTACGTCCACATAAAATTCATCATCATCCATATATATCATATCATTATCATATCATAATCCTGACACTCCAATTATTATTAAATTCATCATATCATTATCATAATCCTGACACTCCAATTATTATTAAAACAATTATTTATCTATTTTAAATGTGCAGAAACGTCTCTGTCCTAACACATTCCATTTTTTTAAAAACAATTATCCATTATCATCATTCATCATCATCTATATCCATTCTAATGTCATCATATCATTACAAGTATAGAGAAGAAGATTTTGAGAATGTTTAAATGTCTCTGTCGTACTACATTCCAAATTTTCTTAAAACAATTATCCATTATCATCATCTAGATTCCATGATCGTGCTTGAAGCTAAATCTACGTCCACATACAATTCATGATAATCCATATCTATGAGACTATGATTCTATTGTAATGTCATCATCCACATCTAATGCAATCATCATTACAAATAGAGAAGAAACATAAACACCATATACAATCTAGAAATTCTATACATAATATATAGGAAGTTATAAAATTAAAGATTATATAGTATTTCAATTTTTCAAAGGCTATCAGATTCAAGTTTCAAATTTAAAATCTAGATAATAAAATTCAAATGCCATGACCATCACAATCAATGTTTCAAATTTTCAAATATAGATTCTATTTTTCAAGTTTCCACACTCAATAATGAAAATTTTCAACCCTCAATTTTTTGTACCCCTTTCCACTCCTGTACTCATTTTTCCCCAATGGCTTCTCTTACCTGTACCCCTTTCCCCAATGGCAGAAATAATCCCAGAACTTATGAGATCTTCTGCAGCACTGTCTAGATTCTTTAAAATTCTTTCTTCTTGCTTTGTCGCATCTCCATGGGATAGCAAATTTGGATCAGCAGCTATGCCTTGGTTTTGAATAAAATTTCAGGGTCGAAGCCATGCTCTTTAATTATTTGCTTCAGTGTATTGTTTTTTTGTTAACCAAAACAATATTTTCCTTCAAATTCTTCGTTGCTGCAGATAAACTGTTCTTCATGGTTTCCAAGTGAACTTGGAAAACCTTTGCTTGACTCTTCAAATTTTCATATTTCAACTGCACAAAAAAAGTGATGTCAATTCAACATATTACTAAAATAAGAAAACTTCAAATTAACAAAAAATATTGTTTGAAAGTGATAATACTTACGACCGCTCTATCTCTCTCAGCATTTGCAACTGCTACCAGATCCTTGTCCTTAGACCATTTGTTAAAATATGCCTGGGCCTCAGCACTAATATTTTCCAATTTTTTTAATGTCTTATCCAAAATGTCATCTTTATATTTGTTGTTATACGTGACAGTCCCACTTCTTACTTGGGTAAGTAAGGAATCCATCTTCGTAGGTTGATTCTGGACTGCAACGTATAAACTATCCCTTTGCCAATAATTTTCATAACGACTTATTATCTCATTGATAAGTACTTTAGCCTTTCTCTCCCATTCTATGAGCTGACTGATATGAGGTAGAATAAACTCATCGACATGGGATTGACAATCATAACCAATTAAGTTCTCTAAAGGAAAAGGTAGCAACTGTTCACCATCTGTATCTGAAGAAGATGATCTCACTGGAGAGGTATGGGGGCTTTCAGGTTGATCGACTGCTACTTGTTTCTACCTTTGGGTGGCCTGATCCTGTTTGTGATAAAATAAATCAATATTCAAACAAATAAATCTAAAGTGAAATGTAGTGAAAGTTGAATAAATTATGTTGAAATAGAAGTATACTGCTGGCCTTGAATCATCTCACGTGTATTGAAAAATCCTATTGGGTCATTGCTATCAATGCCCAAGTAATCTTCATCTAAATTTATATTATTTAAAACCAATATGCCCGTTGCGCTGGGCAAGCCACCAAGTGAGAGGGTTGGAATTCAAAATGAGGAGGCAATGTTTAGTGTCCCACTAGGGGCCGAAGGAATTGGCATGTGTTTACCAATGTTCTTTTTTCCTGATCCTCTGGTTGGCATTTTGAATATTATTGGTGGAGGAGGGGGTGGTGCCGCTATTTGTACAGAAGGTAGAGGACTGCAATGTGCTGAAAAGTTCAAGAAAAATCATATGAAAAACTAAAAAAACTATGTAAAAACTATGAAATTAAATGAAGTACTATTCAAAACTTGTACCTTGTTGTTGAGGGGTAGCTTTTCACGGTGCTTGAGGTGGCTCATGTTGGAGTAGTAATTGGTGGTTTTTGAGCTGTCTATTGCTGGGATTGCTAAGGTAGTTGTTGAGAAGACATAAATGCATGCAACTGAACTGAGTGAGTTGGGGAAGACAGTTGACTTTGAGAAGCATGCGTATGGTCCAAAGTCCCTGCAATGTCATCAACATACGATTGTATGTCAATTCAATATGGTAAAATTTAAATGGGAAAATGAAAATACAAATTTGGAATTTGTAAATAATACATGTAAGGGTATTACTTCTCTGGCATTTAACGAATTCAAATGGTTGGCAGTTCGGAGATGAGTGAGCTTCCATTTCAGATTGTGAATCTCCTGATGCCTCAGCGTGTTGTTGGCCTCTTCCTCTTGATGCCACCTTTTTTCGGGGAAGGGCCTCCAAAAATCTTCTCTGCAAATAGTAAATAGTTAATACTTGTTGTCAGTCTAATGTCAAAATACAAACTTTATAGTTTATACCTGTTGTTCTTGAAATGGAATTGACAAATTCATCAATGCCTCATCCGTGCAAGTGGGAATTGGTTTGTCTTTTAAATTTAAAAGAGCCTCGTAATAAAGGCCAAGGAGATAGTTTGTGGTGTGAATGACTGGTTTTTCTGAAAGCTTTGCATTTGTAATGTCAGTTCTTATTTTTTTTATAAAAAGGTGCACCAATCAAATTTTTGCTTTGTGATAGTTGCAAGAATGTATGCAATGGCCTAGTTTGGTATATCTGTTTTCCAACCCTGCAAAACTATTCTAGATTGAAAGAAGGAAATCATAGCAGCAAGAAAGTGGTGTGCAATTCCTTGCATATCCACACCATGTCTGGATTTATTGACATGAGTTGCAAATGCCAAAAATCCGTTGGAATTAATATAAATTTGAATTGTATCAAAATCAAAAACTGAATACAAAATGACGAATGAAAACAGTTTACACTTATAATCAACATGGAAACCAAAAGTCGATTCGAGATATTTCTTATCATCTTTGATGAGTGTTGCCTTCATTGTAACAATGGGTAAATTTTTGAATGGGAGGCCTATAAACCGATGAATATCAGCTGGGTCGATACCGAATTGAAACAATCAGCCATCGTCCATAGTAACATTAAACAGGTCGTCCTCTGTATTGTATGAGGAGAGAAGGTAGTTCAAAATATCTTGGTCTGTTTCGAAATGGGGCATCTTAATGAGCCCACCAAACTCACATGCATCGATCAAATCCTTGTATTCTGAATTCATTTGTAAAACAGTCTGGATGTGGGGGCACAAAGGGTTCCTGTAGAGTATCTTTCCCATGGATAGGGCTTGTGGGTTGACTGGATTTTCCTCTTGATTTTTGTCTTGAGCTTGGGATGCACTTGTAGTCACCATTGTAGTTGTCCTTGAGCTTGATTGTACCTTGACCTAGATAATGGATTCTTGTATACAAGAAAATTTGAGAGCCGGAAAGTGTAAACGTGAAAATGACTGGCAGGAGGGTATTTATAGGACAAAACTAGGGTTTTGAAGGCTCTTTGATGCACGTCAACGAGCCTTGTTGACGTGCAGTAAACTAGGGTCGATGAACGTCAAACGAAGCTTGTTGACCGCGTGTCAACAAGCCTTGTTGACACGTGTCAATGAGCCCTTGTTGATGTCGCGTCAATTGAGCCTCCACAAGGGTCATTGATGTCAACAAGGCTTGATGACACACGTCAACAAGGCTTGTTGACGTGCATGTCAACAAGGCTCATTGATGTGCGTCAACAACTAGTGTCTCATCTCTGTCATCTCTAACTCAAAAAAAGTGGGTGAAAATTCAGTTCTGAAAAATTGGTAAATTTGCCTTTTCAGTGAAACCGGTTCCGGGGATATTCACCAGGTATTTTCCACCTCCAATTTCCAAGAGGTCTCTTAAAATGAACCCTACTCCTTACAATCTTCCTCTGG
This sequence comes from Taxus chinensis, assembly GCA_019776745.2. NCBI lineage: Eukaryota > Viridiplantae > Streptophyta > Pinopsida > Cupressales > Taxaceae > Taxus > Taxus chinensis. Next base: position 253,386,415 of record CM034151.1, on the reverse strand, counting down.
TGACAGGACGCCCAAATCCTCTAGTCTATTATTAATATACATGCGTTTGGGTTGGGAATTGATCACTCCCTACCCCATCTCATCATCATCATACAATGTTCGAAACCATCAATCATCTAGAATTTCTACCATGACTCTCATTTAGTACACTTCATCATGACATTACACTTTTCACTAGGTTGCATTGATCAAAACGTTGATCCATGGTTTGGCAAGCTATATGGTTCTTTCGGCACTCTTTTAATACCACATATGTGTGTTCTACTATAACATGGGATTCTCTATATTTTCTCTTTGGTATAAATCTCTATCTACTTTATGTTACCGAGATTTTCGCTCATCAACATAGTGTGGGGGAAAATGTAGTCACAAAATCACGCACTTACTATTACATTTATACCGCAAAATATGTTATTTTATATATGGATCTCGTGTAAGAAAATTATTCACTAATGACCTATCCCCTAGTCCTATCATCAATTAGCTGGTCATCGTCGTCATTTGTATTGCACAATCATTGGTTGTTTGCATAGTTTTGGTCATCTCTCAGGGAGTATAAAATGTCATTATTTGGTCATTTTTCATCTCTAGTCTTTGACAAGGGTGCCCATGGTAAAACCGGGGAACCCATGAGCACCATGGTCCTTATTTTTAGGTGCCCTGGTCTCGGAAACACTTGCATCTAATTTAGAGTTTCGAGGTTGGTCTTTGTAATTTTCCCTCTCATTCCCCAAGGTACTAGTCGGCATGTCGGGTCTTTAGTGTTGAAATTTGAGCAAGAGATCCCTACATAAACATAAAATACCTACTATCTTATGGGCGGACTATCTACTATCAAGGGATAACTATCTACTAAGGCAAGGGAATGCATTTGGGCATCATTTTATCACACACATTACATAAGAAGGGTTGTGTTCATTCTATTTGATCCATCATTTACATTTTACATCTAGTTATTTCCCTTGTCTCTGCGTCATTAACGCTAGGGCACCCTTAGCACATAATTGCACACACAAGCACACATAACTACATTGGGTCTGGAATGTAATGTAATGCTTAGTTTTAAGTCCACCAATGTGACAACTAAGGCCAATCTGACCCCTTCATATGTATCTTTATTTTTTAGGGATTTGATGCTTTGTATGGGGTTTTTGCAGGTAGATATTCATTACAAGTTTATGGTGACGTAAGTGAAGTTACTACAAAAACCACATGACAAGGATTGATACATTACAAAGATCTAGTGACACTTTCACATTTAGGTCATGAGATGTTCTGTAGACCAGAGTGCCCATACTGCAGACTAGGGTGCCCATAGGTGCCCTTAACCTCTACCAGGTGCCCCAATCCAGTTAAATATCCATCTGCTGCGATTTTATGGGTCATACCATCATACTTTGCTTCGTCAACACATCATCCTATTTAGTCATAAATAATAACTAGGTAACTTATTTTCAGGTTAGTAAATTATCTCTCCTATTTCAATTATTTCATTTAAATATCAAATAAAATTACTTAGTATCTATATTTCAATCTACACTATTTATTTCATTGTTATACTATCTAGATTAACTCTTAAAATCCATATTTTAGTTAATTAACATGATAGGTTGTCCTTAACATTCTAGGTAGTAGTTACATGTTGGAGGATACAGTGGATTTCCTCCCTACACTACTTCGGCCAGTGGCGTCGGATCACCCAAAAAGCTAGGAAGTAAAGAGATCTCTTCACACATTCTCAGGGAAGCAATTACAAGTAAGAGAATAATGCATATTTCTCCCTACACTTCTTCAGCCATGGTGGTGTGAGATTGCCCAAAAAACTCACAGTTATAGGATATCCTCTTCTACACCCTTTTCTTTTGTCATGGATCATGTGCACATGTTCCTTTTGTGATTTTTTCATATTTTCATTTATAGTCTTTTTACTATATACATGCATTTTTTACACATATACATGTGTATTTGACTACTTGATCGTCTTCTCCTTTATAGGTCCGTCTGTATGAGAAATAAGCAGTCAACGACAAACTACAACAAAGGAATTAATAGTAAAAAACAACATTTTGCGGCAACACACACCTCATACTAACATGCAGGTACATTACACACATCGGTAACTACACATGTATTTCCACCTATATTCACTCTCATCACTTTTATTTTACACTTTTGCATCTTTACTCTCCAAGCTCCATATTTTTGTCACTCCACACTGTGTCTAGTCCTTTGATACACTTTCTACACCACTCTACATGGATATCAGGTACACATCTCTATCTACTTTATGTTACCGAGCGTTCTTCTCACCAACATAAAGTGGGAGAAAATGTAGACACAAAATCACACACTTTGGGTATTATTTAGTCTCGGTATTCTACTACTATTCATATGGTTTTTGAGTGAAGAAAGTACTAATTAACCCATGTCCTTTGGCCATTTTAATTTAATTTTTTTTGTCATTTTCAACCTCCTGCATGTTCCCCCAATCACTTTTGATAGTTTGTGTCATCTTATCCTGGTCCCATTCAGGTCACCCTGATCCTTTTTCCACTTTACACACACCTTTTGGGAACTTTCTATCTATTTGAGCTTCCCATATTTTTAGTGGTCAGCCTTTTCGGGGTTAATTACAAAATTATCTCAAGAGAACCGTATAAATATAAAGTTATGAGACCATAATGAGGGATGAAACACTAAGCACTTACTATCACCATCTAGAGTTACATCCATCAAAGGAACCTAAAGCTACAATTGCATCCATCTAGCTCCATCACAAAGCACACAAGGCTGGTTCATTTGCATCACACTTCATAGGATGGGAGTCTATTGTTTCCATGCACACATTTATTACATCCTACATCTAGTTATTGCTCACTATTTTCACAAAGTGCAACTGACATAAGAGAAACCTAGGGAATAATTTACGCACACACACATAGAACTACATCGGGTTTGAGATGTAGTGCAACAATTAGGTAGTAAGTCCACCATTGTGGCCACTGAGGATAGTCTGAACCCTTCATATGCATCTTTATTTTTTAGGGGTTTGATGCTTGCCTTGGGGTTTTGAAAGTCTCTCCTTCATCTCTGGTTTGTGGCAACATCCAACGCAGTTAAGAAAAGTTAGTGCGATAGGAAGTAAATACAAGTGAACATCTATGGAAACCTTGGAGGAGGGTTTCATACTATTTCCATAGACCAGGGTGCCCACAAGCACCCCTATCCCTCTCCAAGTGCCTCAGTCTAGTCATGGAGATCATATCTGTAATTTCTGAAGCTTCTGTGTGGTCGTTTCCTCCTCCTGTTTTCCCGGTTCACACTGTGACATAGCCTCACACCTTCATCTAATCAAATAAGATATTTCTAATCCTCCTTGTTCATTAGGGTTTCACATTTCTATTTACTTAGTTTCTTGGGTCATTTACTTTATTTACTCATTTGTTATTTACTACTATGCATGACATTTAGAATAAACTAAATTATGCCCCCATCATTTCCATTTTAGTTTAATTAGTTATTTGGTACGCATCTCTTATCTACTTTATGTTATTGAGCATTCACTCAACACCATAAAGTGGGGGGGAAAAGTAAACAAAAGATCACATACTTTGGGTATCTATCTAGTCCTAATTGCAAACTACTATTCAGATGATTCCTAAGTAAGAAAAATAGTAATTAACCCATGTCTTTGGCCATATTTTCTTGATTTTTGTTACCACTTTTGGTCTTACACTCTTACTTTCCTAGTATTATTTTTTACACTCTGACTTTTATTATCTTAGACACCAGCGCCAGGCACCCCTATCCACTCTGGGCACCCCCGACCTCTTTTTACTTTTCTCACATGTTTTGGGTCCTTTCTAGCCATTTGGGCATCTTATATTTTTGGTAGTTGGCATTTTCAGGGTTAATTATGAAATTCAACCGAGGGAATCATATAAAGATAAAGTTATCTAACTATAATAAAGGACTAAATACTAAGCATTAGCTATCACCACCTAAGCCTACATCCAAAGGCTATTCTAGAGCATTCAAACATCCATTCTAGCATCCATTAAAGGGCAAGGGCCTACATTATTTTGCACATAAAATTCATAGGAAGGGAATTTCTACATCTTCTACATCTATCTATCACTCGCTATTAAGTGTGACACGCACAAGAGCCACCTAGGGAACAATTCCACACACACAGAGAGAACTACATTGGGTCTGAAATGTAGTGAAATGCTTAGTCATAAGATCACTTGTTTGATAGTTGAGGACAATCTGACCCCTCATTTGAGTTCTTTTATTTTTGGGATTTGATGTGCTTTTGAAAGTTTTGCAGGTCATTTCTCCATTATAGGTTATCACTGACATCGATGATCATCATGTGACCTACCAGCGATAAGAAACGAAGGACAACATACACCTTGTGACTAGTCAACGATGTGTTTTGAGTGTTTTGGTAGTCACAAGTGCCCAACACTGGCCTGTAGTGTCCACAGGTGCCCCTGACCCATTCCAGTTACCCCAGTCCAACATATTCCTCCATTTCTACATTATTATAGGTTTCATTACGACAATATGCACTTCAGATTTTCCAGTTCGTCACCTTGACACAACCCAGGATTAATTGTGAAACAACTAAGTAATTTTATCTCCTATTTACACTTAGGGTTTTAAATTTTAATTGCTTATTTTATTGGGTTTATTATGTAATTATTTGCATACTAATTTATTGCTACATTGCAATCATATTTAGGTATTTATAAATCATATATTTACTCAATCAACTTAAATATATTTTTTGTGCATGAATCTTGTTCATTTTTCATCTTTCTTATGCTTCCTTGGATGAATTGATAGAGATTGGTTTTTGAGTTAACAAGTTTGAATGAAAGAAATTTTATAAGCCTAAGCGCTGGAATTACCTAAAGCCTAGTGCAAGACTCTCATAAAGCCTAGTGTAGGATGCACATAATGGAGCACATGAATCACACAACAAAGCACAAGACTCCCACATCGAAGCACATGAATCACACAACATAACACATGACTTACCTAGTCAGCATATGAGTTACATAATTCATGGAGTGCTTGATTAGCATCAAAATCCATTCAACACATGATTTACAAAATTAGTGGATTTCCTAATCAACATCAGTTCTATTTGGGACTCAGACTATTTGGGTGGAAATTGTCTCTTTAAAAAATATATTATTCCATTCAACAAGAGTAAAATAATAGTCATAAATCCTTATTTTACGGTGGCCACTACTAAGCAAAGAGCTAAAGTAATTGAGTTGTTTCAACTCTAGTTATCTCTAAGTATCAATTGAAATTTTTTAACAAGGACTTCACTTACATTTAAAAAGATAAATTTAATCAACAAGTTACATGTAGTCGACCTTGTGATTCCCATTTATATTGTTATTCTTGTATAGATCTGTTCACTTAATGGTTTCATGTAACTCTTGCATTATTATTAAATAACAAGTTCTCTTGAAGAAGAACTTGACTTCACCTTTTATACAAGGTGTATGTATTATATTTAGAATATGTTATCATTTTTAGAAAGAAAAGGATTGTATTAAACTATTATTGATAAATAAAGGGCATGATTTTGAATTTAGTTTTGCTTCTATAATTAAAACGTTACAACCAGATTAGAGGGAAGGAGCAAGGGACACTCCTCCCCAATGTGAAGGGAAGTATTATATGTTTGTTTAGTTAGCAGTTGATTTCTTTCATGCCTTATATCATTTACAATATTTAAGACTGTCACTCTATTTCATCATGTTTTAGTTCTTTTGAATCATAGATTTAGGAGTCTTTGTGATTTTTTTCTTTTATCAAGCTTTGATCATATAAGACATATTATTAGATACATTATTTGTTTAATTCTTTAGTTAATTTAGTTGTATGCTCAATACAATTTCAACCATGATTTGTTGCAAACAACCTTGGACACCACCCTGATATTGATAATTATTGAATGATTAAAGTACGAGTATCAACAACGCTCGTCACTTTTTTATGCCGTTGTCGAGGATTTCTAAAGGTGTTATCAAAGATCAAGGTACTATCTTGTGTTCTTTTTAATAACTTGATAAGTTTCCATTTAGAATTTATTTTTCCATTCTCTTCCTTTTGAATATAAAAGGTCTTATAGTGACAACAAGTGTCTTTTCCATGCTTTTGGAGTATGTGGAATAGGGAAATCAACTAACTTATAGTTGGGAAATTATTATTACATATGTTATAAGTTTATGTTTAGACCTAGAGACAATAGAGGTAGGTTTATAAGAGTAAACTTGAATAACCCCCCTCAAAATTTACTTGTGGAACCAGTTAAACAACAAGGAATGATGATAGATGGAGTGGAAAATCCTAATGGGCAAAATAATGGTAATTCACCATTGGGAAGGAAATTCACTTATCCTATAGAATTAAATCCCAATGACCAAGGACCTATGAAGAATATATCACCCTCAATTTTACCATATTTTAGGGGATTAGTATTAGAAGATCCTGATCTTTTTTGTTTGAATTCAAATTATTATGCTAAAGTTATGATTATACCTTTGACACTCAAAAGCTAAAGTTGTTTCCCTCAATTTTACAAGATACATCCATGAAATGATTCATGGGCCTAGCCCCTAGATTTATCCATACATGGAAATAGATGAAAACAATATTCTTGGAAAAATACCAAGATTATTGTAGGGTTAAAGATTTCAGGGAAGAACTCTTCAGGATACAACAAAAGGAAGATGAGAGTGTAGAATATTATCTAGATCAATTATTTTTCCTTCATAGGAGGTGTCGTATAGGCCTTAACATTAACATTTTGAAAATAAGGACTAGATGAGGACACTCAAGAGGATTTTAAATTAATGGAAAAAGGAGATATGAAAAAAGTAGAGTTTACAAACAACATTGATCGATGTAGAAATTATTTCTGAAATCACCCAAATCCACGAAAACATAAAGGAAAGATTGTCAATGGAGACATATCAAAACTAAGAGAAGAAATTGTAAACTTAAGAACAAATCTCTTAGTAGAACTCAACACAACATTGGATAGGGAATAAGATAAGAATACATAGCCATTTTTCATATATTGTCCTAGATGCAGGGATAAAAAAAACTTAAGGATTTTCCATTAGATAAAACCAATGTTTGTCTTGTTTGTGATTTGAAACATGCAATTGATCAATGTGGATTATTACTCTTGCTAAAATTTCATCTAAAATAGAATACACAAAGTAAGTTTGAGGTTAAATATGTGGCTCAGAAGCAAGGAGGCAATTTCGCTTCAAATCCAAACCAACATTATGCCCCAAAAACCCAATGGGTTCCAAATCAATGGATCACACCATGGTCTTATCCTCAACCTTGGAATCAAAAAGACCAAAAGAATGGGGTCCATAGTGGAATTTTTAACCAACGTATTATCAAAAACCATGGACTCCAAACCAACACATTTACCATCATTTCAACAATTCAATCCTCAATATCAACAATAATGGAATACTCCTCAAGGATCTGGTCAACAGTTTTATAAATAACAAAGACCCTAGGGACAACAATAAGCTTTATTAACTAGACCCAAAACTACTATCCCAGCTAAATTACCTACCCAAACTCAAATCCCAACTCAAAATGTGGCTAATCAAAATAATTTTAGGCAAGGAAACCTTACATACTCTGTTAAAACCAATAAAAATTCCCACAATAAACTCCATTGACTGTGATAACATACTGTTACGCTTAGGAAAAATTGCTTCTAAAATTTCTTCACTAATCATAGAATAAGTTTTAGAAGACAAGGGAAGACAAGAGGAAGTACAACCTAAACCTACTTTTGAAAATACATCTGACCCAATTTCAAAAACACCATTCCCATCCAATTTTTTGAATAAATATAATATTTAAAATTAGGATGGAATTAAGTCTAGTTTAATCAAGGGATTAAAGAAATTACACATCAGAATCCCTCTTTTTCAAGCTCTCAAATATATCCTGGAGCTAAACAAAACCATCAAAGAACTATGCACCAAAAATCCAAGAAGAAAGAGAAACCAACAAAGAACAATACATGTCAATGGAAATTGGCTAGTATATTGGAAGGAAAGATGGATCCTCCTAAATATGGTAATCTTGGAAGTCCTATGGTCATGGTTTGTATACAGAATGTGGAAATTCCAAATGCATAGATTGGATTAGGAGCTGCAATCAATGTAATGAGTACAAAAAATTTGTCAACATTATCCCTTACTGATCTATAATCAACTCCAGTAGTCTTACAAATGGCTAACCAATCTATTACTAAACCCAAGGGATTTATAAAGGATGTAACAATCATGATTAAAGCATGGGATTATTCCGTAAACTTCATGGTTATTAAGAAAAAGAACAAGAAAATTAGATATCCCTTAATCCTAGGATGCTCATGATTAGCCACCACTACAACACTCATTTACTATAGGATAGGAGACATGAAAATCACCAATGAATATGATGTGAAGAAAATATCTCTATACCCAACTGTAAAACCTTTTTCTACTTGATGCAATACCTGTTGTGTTGGTGACTTAAAGTAGGATGAAGATGTTTATTCCTCATTGGATGAAATAATAATAAAAGAAAACTCAAATCAGATTTAGGATTGAGATTATTCTGAAGTTCATTCACAAGTATTAGAGGAAAAAGAAGAAATCTTAGATGATAATATGTAGCCATTAATCTGCCTCTTCTCAAGAAACATTGAGCTTTCAAAGAATATTTTTCAAAACATATTTGAAATCCATAGGTTTCTTCCCCATAAATTTCCCTTAAACTCATTACTAAGAGTCTATCCAATGATAAATTATCTTCATCCAAATACAAAACAATTACCTATTTTTCCAGGGAAGACTGACAATTAATAGTTGGCTTACTAATCAAGAGGAGAATACCCTGTTTAAGATTTTATGCATTCACCCTCAAGATTTTTCCTTGGGAATATTGTGATATGAATGGTATTCATCATAACATTTTCACACATCATATTTATACCACATATTATAGACCATTTAGGCATCCCCAAAGGAGGATAAAACCTGTCCAGAAAGGCATTGTAAAGACTAAAATTGAGAAACTACTCAAGGTGGGATTTATCTATCCAATCTCAGAAAGTCAGTGGGTATCCCCATTGGTCATAGTGCCCAAGAAAAATGGAAAATGGAGGGTCTGTGTTGACTATAGGGATTTGAATAAAGTTACTCATAGATACTATTTCATTGACTAAGTTTTAGATAACCTATCTCGGAAGACATATTTTTCATTTCTAGATGGCTTTAGTGGATACAACTAAATTATGGTAGCACTAGAAGACCAAAACAAGACCACATTCACTTTCCCATGGTGGAAATTTTCTTATAGATTTTCACCTTTTTGTCTATGTAATGATCCTGCCACTTTTCAAAGAGCCATACTAGCACTTTTTGCTGATCTTACTCATGAATTTGTGGAAATATATATGTATGAATTCACAGTATGTGGAACTACATTCCAAGAGGCAATAAATAATTTTGATAAAGTACTCTGTAGATGTGAAAAATGTCAACTATATCTCAATCATGAGAAGCTTCTCTTTATGATGGAACAAGGGATATTTTTAGGACACCATATTTCAACACAAGAATCAAAGTGGATCCATATAAAGTTAAGATCATTATACAACTCCCATCACCCAAGAATCAAATTTAGGTACAAAATTCCTTAGGACATGTAGGATATTATAAGAGATTTATCTTTGAATTTAGAAAAATAACATCCACTATTTGCACTTCTAACTAAGGATTATAAAATCCAGTGGACAAAGGATTGTCAAAAAGATTTTGATAGTATAAAAAAGAAACTAACTCATACTCCAGTTTTAAGAGGTCCATATTGGAAGCTTCCTTTTCATATCCAAATTGATGCTTCAAATGAGGCAGTACGGGATTTTTGTAGGACAAAAAGAAGAGAGAGAGAGAGGAAATGCATGCAATCTATTACGTCGGTAAAAATATCTCCCCATCTGAAAGAAACTATACTACCACAGAAAAAAATTCTTTTAGTTTACGGAATCAACAATTTTTTCCATTACATCACAGGGTATGAAGTGATCATTCATACAAACCACTCTTCCATTAGATATTTAATGAATAAACCCTTGGCTCAAGTTAGAATTGTTAAATGGATGTTATTGCTGTAAGAATTCAATATTAAGATTATTGATAAACTTGGTAAAGTAATTGTGATAGCTGATTTTATTTCAATAATAATTGTTTTAGGTACAGATGTATAGGTAAATGATGATTTCCTAGATGAGCACTTTTTTGACGTTTCCTCCAACTCTCCTTGTTTTGCTAATATGAATATCTATTTATCCATAAGTTTCCATATTTTTTTACACCCAAGCAAAGAAAACAATTTATCAAGTAGAGTGTAATGTATACATAGCATGATGGAATGATTTTTAAATGTTTACCTGATTATGTCTTACACAGGTGTGTAATTAAAGAAGAAATATTTGATATAATTAGATCCTACCATGATGAGCCATAAGGAGGACATTAGTTAGTCAAAAGAAAAACTCATAAGGTTCTAGGAGCTAGATATTATTGGCCTTCAATGCACATATATGTCAAGAATTATGTGTGGCAATGTTATAAGTTCCAACAAATGGGAAAACCAACTCTTTCAACGGAGATGCCTCTTCAACCCCAGGTAGTTCTGGAACCATTTGAAAAGGGGGTTTTGGAATTCATAGGACCAATTGACCCCCCTACTCAAGGAAAGGAATATATCTTGGTATGCATAGATTATGTAACAAAATAGTCTAAAGTAAAATCTCTCTAGTATGCTAGAGATGAAAAGGTGGCAACTTTCTTGTATGAGCATATTTTTAGAGATTTGGAGCACCAAGATAAATTATCTCAGATCAAGGACCTCAATTCATTTCAAATGTGATTAGTTATTTTTAGAAACATATCAAGTGATGCAAAAGAATTCATATCCTTATCACCCTCAGTATAATGGTCAAGTTGAGGTTACCAATAGAGAACAAGAAAACATCTTGACCAAAATAGTATGAAAGAATTGGGTGCAAAAAATTCCTGAAGACGTATGAGCTTACAATACAACTACATGATTTACTCCATATGAGTTGGTATATGGGAATAAGCCTATCTTTCCCACAAAGTATGAGATTCAAACATTAATGACAACTACCGAAGTAGGAATTGAATTTTCATAATCATTGAAATCAAGAATTACCTAGTTGAATGAGTTGGATGAGATTATATTAGAAGCAAGGCATAAATATGAGGTAATATAACATCAGGATAAACTGTGGCATGACTGGAACATCGAAAAGAGGAAGTTTCAAAAAGGATAATGGGCTCTACCATTTGAATCAGAATTCAAGGACTTTAACGGAAAGTTGCAAAAAAATGGATGGGCCCATATAAAATTGAGGAACTCTACAATAACGGTATTGTGAAAATTGTTTCAATTGATGGTGAAAGGAGGGTGATGTTGGTTAATGGTCATAGAATACATTTATACCATAAACCAACATAAAAATAAGAATACAAAAAAGATTTTACAAGTCAATTCAAATCTGAATTGCTTGGATGAGGTCTCCTCTCCAAGTTAATTTAAAGTTAAATTGATTCTTGAAAACTATGAATAAATAGGAGATGGTTGTAAACTAAAAATGGCGGGCATCTTCCTCTGAAGGGATGGTTGAAAACCAGAAAAGGTGGTCATTCCTTCTAAAAAAGATTGTTTATAAAATTAGCTGAAAATAAGAAATAATGGTCACCTCAGAATAGTGCCATGTAGAATTGTACCAGGACAATAAGGTAGAACATCTAATGTCGATGGAATGTGTGAAAATGTATGTGCCAAATCTTCTTTTCAAGTTATTAAAACATTTAATTATGATGGTGTTAATTATTAGTCTGTTCAAGGTGATGATTACCCACTTCCCATGACCTCTCACATGCTTCCCACATGTCCCAATTATCACTCACATTTTCCTCTTAAATTTTGCATTTCCTTTATAAATACAACAAGGTGATTACATCCATATCCAATTCACCTTCGCCTACCATTTTAGTTCTTGCAAAACTAAAAGTTACCATCATTCCTGCGTCCTTAGCATTTCCATTCATGTGCCCTTAACATTTCCATTCTTGCGCCCTTAGCATTTCCATTCATGAATTTTGTTTCTACACTAAAATGATTGTTAGGATCCACCATGAACCAACAAACTATGTGGAATTATTAGTGAAATCCAAGTCCATATATATTTTTGAAAAGGTGGGATGGTTGGATTTCATGATTATGTATGAGAAATTTAATCCAAAAATGAAAAATGAGTTTTCTAACAATCTTGGCAAGGAATATTTGTTGGTGAAAGGTACAAAAATTCTATTTAGTGCCTCCATTATTAGTGAAATTTCTGGCATTCCACAGAAAAGGCAACTGCTAAATTCTATAACTCCTTATTATAAAATAACTAAGATATTTTCTGTGGGTAGGAAGGAAAAACTAGAATTATTGATAACAATGGAAAAGTAAAACGTATAAAACAAGTCAGTTTTCCAGAACCAAGGGCCTCTGTTGCAAACTGGGTTATTAAGTATTTCACCTATGAAGGCTAATACAAGATTATCCTTGGCTCTATTTTAAGAATCTTCATACAATTGTTCCATGGAGAGGCCTAGGAGTAGAAACAAATTGGCCTTCCCCATTTCTTTCATGACTTTGTTTCTTCCTCCACCAATTTTTTTTGTTGGGGGTCTAAATATTTGAAATTTTAGGGGTTAATTCATCTCATTTGCAAACATCATTTCATCAAGAAATGAATTGGGGTGAAGAAATTACTTGAGTTCGAAAAGAAATATGCCCTGGAGGCTGAAGTTTAGCTAAAACTTAAAACTCCAGGAGTAGAGCCTATAATAAAAGCAAGGAAAAAGAAGAAACTAAGGTCCTTCTAGTCATCCCTGACTATTTCACAACATCAAATTGATAATTTCATCTCACTAGAATAATATGGATCAACAAACACAATTAAGACACTAAACCAAACACCTTAGTCTTCCCCATATGCATATTCACCTCCTCCAAACATTGTTTTGGAAGAACAAATTACTGAAGACCCCCTATTAACTGATAAAAGAAAAATACCTATGATGGAAGGTGAGCCTAGCTCACCATATGATGAATAATCCCTTACCCCTCAGTTTTTGGCCATTTCCAATGTTGAATATGAATTGCAGCAAATAAAAATACTATGAATTTACAACTTATCCTTCAATGGAAAGATGAATATATCTTCCAATTGAAAATAGAAAAAGACTTGCAGACTCAACAAGTCCAATAGGCGTTTGAAGATAAAGATCAAATTATTCAACAAATCCAATAGTCATTGGAAGGAAAAGATCAGAAAATTTAGCAAATCCAACATAAAAAATACTTTCACTTTTAAATGATGAAAAAGAGGAAACAAAAATCATAACCACCACTAACCAGACATCTCAAATAGATTTTTTTATTCCCCAAATTGTGGTACTGAAAGGGATGGTCAAATGAATGAATCACTATTATGAGTTGAGGAAAGTGTAAGATAAAAATAAAATATTTGAAGAAAAAAAAGGTCTTAAAAAATAATTTGGCAGTGATCTTCCATTTATGTTGGAGGTGGCAAGGATTGAGAGTGGGGGGGGGGGTGAATCAATCCATATTAAAACTTTCACACTATAATCTATATTATCAAACACACAAGCTCATGAAGCATAAGTAGCAATGAGTAATCACAAGAAATTAGATTTCACCATGAAATAAACTCAAGCAAGGATCATAAGATAAACACAACACCAATTATATTGATACTCAAATCAGACCACCACACTTCTATTGATATTCAAATTTTATTACAATGAATGATGTCTTCAACAATGATCAACAAGATATAACCATGAGTTCTCAAGACAATCAACCTTGTCTTATGAATACGTATGAACATGTACTACTTTGGAAATGTATTCAACTCAATATTAGATCTACAAACACCTTAGAAACTTTCAAATTACATCAACATGCTATGAAGATAGCACTTGAACACAAATCTCCAAATCTTCCCTCCTTCTTCAACTCGCTATCAAAGAAACTTCTCCATCTTTGCTTTTCTCAAATCCTCCACATGAAGACTCAACTAGCTACAATCCTAGAATGAAATTCTAGGGGTTTTGGGATAGGTCCAAGGGATTTTGTTTTACAGCAAAGGGTTCTTCAAAATAAGATAAAAGGAGTTCCAAAAGATTAGTACTATTGTACCCAAAACATAATATTTATAACCTCTCCTTGATTCAAATTCAAAAGAGGTCGGTTTCCCTCCACTTACACGATCACACCAGCTTAAAAAAATCCCATAATATTCACTATAACATTCACAATTGACCCATATAGGTTGGCCTAGCAAAAACACTTCATCCATAGACCAAAAATTCCAAAAAACCTTGCATTGGAATGACAAAAATTCCCTCGTTCCAAAACCATGCTTAGTTATGACAAAAAAAAACCATGCATGATTAAAATAAAATTTAACATCCATACATGGTCACAATTTATCTCAAACAATCAAACTATTTCATTTACTGGGCCCAATACTCTTTGTTCATCTCAAAACTGTTATTTCCTACACCCTTCAAGACCCTAAAAACTTCATTATGCCACCAAATCAATTAAAATAATAAAAAAACATTCTATGTAACCATTTTATGTAAATTATAGATCCTGTAGAACACTTATAATCAAGTTATAATCCTTGAAAAATTCACCTGCTCAAACCATAACCACTTTTGTCTTCACTAAATTCAATTGTCCAAAAAGATATTTTTAAAGATCAGATGATAATTCATGTTTGAATGTGAGCATTACATATGGATAGATTTGTTGTGTTATATTTACTTGAATGATAGGTCAGTTTCTCATTGGTCCAACTCTTAAAGTTTCCATACATGGCCCATCACTTTCTTTTCTCCTTATGTGTTGTGAAATAGTGACATGTGTCCATTATTTTAGGCCGGTGGGGGTAGCGGAACAATCAATAGTTCTACAAAAACTATGAAGCTGTCAACTATGAGGCTATAAAGTTCTTCCCACTACATGATGGCTCCACATTACACCACGTGCATTTTTTCAAGTCCTTTGGGGATAAACATGTAGTTTGTAGCATTGCAAAAAATGCAAGGCTGCCAACTGCAAAGCTGTACAAATGTTACTCCTTGATGTGTCATTATAAGTCACCATGTGTCTTCTAATGGACCGCGAAGATGGAAATACATTTTCTAGTATTACAGAAACTGCAAGACTTCTAACTTATCAACTACAAGGATTCTCTCTCTTCTAACTACTACCAAATCATGCCACATGTCTCTAATCATCACTATTCAGAGATGGGGATGTGACTTACAATCTTTCAAGAACTACGAAGCTGCAAAATACAAGACTGTAATTTTTCTCACTGCCTTGCATCATTAATATTATTTGAATATTCTCCTTTATAGGCCTCACAAATGGCCTTACAAGTTTCACATCTGCATCAACTTTTAATTTTCATGAAATTAATCATATAGAGGAATATTCCCAGATTAGGGCTTGGAAGTGTCATTGCAATTTGTAACTTTACAAAAATTGCAAAAGTACTCTCAAGGCCCACACATCCCCACATTCTTCAAATATTCCTATTTCAGGGGCTATAATTGTAACTGTAGCTTACAAATTTACAAACAATGTAAAGTTTCTCATAAGGACCACATACCCCAGATGTTATGAATATTCCTTTTGTCATGTGTTGGGAGTGACATCGCAAGTTGAAAACTTACAGAGAAATCAATTCTAAATATTAGGGGCATTATTATGGAGGATGGATCATATAAATAAGGTGGTAATAACATCAACCATGCCCTTGAAACCTGAAAATTATCAAATCAACAAGAAATATAGGAAATATTAACGCATTATCAAAACACGAACACTTGACCAGGAATGTGGTATGGTTCGATAAAATTAAATATCAGAGAACACTGATCATATTTAAATGTCAAAGGACTAACGAAATAGGCATGGCACACAAATTTCTCAAGGGGGGACACAAAATTTTCCATGATTTTCAATAAGATAAAATCAAGAGCCAACACCACCTCTGGAAATAACATCATGTATGAGAATGTAGTCAAAGAGTTTTAACTAAACTATCACATCTTCCTCAAAGTAACTATCATCATCATTGAGTACATAGAAACCAAAAACCATAATCACTCCACAAAGGAGTAATAAATATCATAGTAGTCACACCACCAAGGAGAGATAAATATCATAATAGTCACACCACCAATGAGTACTAAATATCATAATAGAAAGAAACTTTGTAACCTTGAAGTGTGCAAATTACTCCATCGAGGAGCAACTGTATAACTAAACCAAAATGATGAAGGGGCATCATCAAAAAGAATGGTTGTAATGAGTGTGTTAGAGTGTGTGAGGTCCTAAGAAGGTGTACTAGGTGATTAAGAGGTTCTAAATTTCAAATTACCTTTTTCCCTCCAAAATGTAATTCAAATTTAAAAATCATGTAAAAGAAGAGAATGGATTGTAAATGGTGAAGGAGAGAGGTTTTATGGTCTAAGAGAGTACTTGGAAGATAAGTATGTTATCATAGGTCATAGGGTGAAGTGTAAATTAACACAATGTTAGAAGATGTAAAATTGTGTATTTTGAGATGTATGAGCATAAGATGAGGTCATGAGTCATCAAAAAGGCAGCCTAGGGTTGAAATGTATGAGAAGAATGAGATAAAAGGAGGTGGTGGAATTATTTACTATCATTCCTTTGAAGTTTATGAGGATAATATGAGGGTAAAGAAGGAATTTTGTATTACAAATATAGTTTTACAAGTAAAGAAGCTTTGTTTTAGCATAGTGTGAAAGTCTTCTTCATGAATGGTTTTCTGAGTTTGTAATTGTGATATAAGAAGTTGTGTTTATCCTTTAATAACAATTAAATAATATTGTACTAATAGCAGGTTTAATTTGGGAAGGGATTTAGTGTGTGTTATCTGATAAAAATTTTGATGACTTCTTTATTATGTGTTTATTGTTCTTGAGAATTCATAAAACTTGACTGAGACTGTGTTGGCTATGTGAATAAAAAATTCTCATGAGTTCATAGTAGATTGTATGATTGAGGATTATGAGAGTAAGTGAATATTGATCAGATGTTTATGCATTGGAAAGGAAGGATTATTTGTTTGTGCACTCTTGATTGTTGAAGGCAAACCATGTTCTTGTTGTTTACATGGTTTTGCATGAAAATAATAAGGTAAAGATTTTCATGTTAAGTTTAATCAAGCCAAATAGTAAGTGATTTAAATGTACATAATGATAAAAAAAACCATACTATGAGAGTTTAGATGTTTGAAATTATTTACTTTGCATTTTGATGGAGTTTTAATCTTCACGGGATGTCTTAGAACCACTATAAGGATTATACACAGAAGTTCCTTTTATAATACCTTTCCTTGCTTCCCAAGACATGAAATTTTCTAAAAATCCTCCAAGGATCATGGGGAAACTATTTACGAATGTTTAGAATTGTGGTAATCCCTAATTATCCTTTTATTTATGAAAATATTCTTCTTGAAGGATGGTGACAAGACTTCTAGCTAGGGTTTGATACAAACTTCAAA
This sequence comes from Taxus chinensis, assembly GCA_019776745.2. Lineage (NCBI taxonomy): Eukaryota > Viridiplantae > Streptophyta > Pinopsida > Cupressales > Taxaceae > Taxus > Taxus chinensis. The sequence continues at coordinate 253,368,642 of CM034151.1, read as the reverse complement.
GGTTGAAGCCACTAATTAGTGAATAATGACTTAAAAATTTGAAGAAATAATGAAGATAAACTACTTTAACTGTTATTGAAGGAAGTAGAAGTTTTCAATGAAAGAGGATTGAGAAAAACGTGACAGTCCATTGTCATAGTTAGGATACAGTCCATAAGACCCAAAACTAAGGAGCTAATTTTTTAAAAATAGGGGTTGTGTTAAGAATTTGTTTATGAAACCATGGAGAACAATAGAACATAAAAATGGGTGTCTCAAAATTCTTTGAGTCTGATTTAATACCTATCAAAACAAAAGTTAGGCATGAAAAGGCTTAGAACCAAGGCAAGTAGGGGTTAATTGTAAAGAGAAAGCAAAAGTGGATTTGTGAAAGAAGTATCGAAAGGATTTAGGTTCCATAATTTACTACACACCTAAACAATCCAAAATGGTATTCAGAATAGGTATTAACTTGTTTTGGGTGTATACCATTTCTTCTAACCATGAAATCACTAGAGTGATTGTTCTTGAGGGCAATAAAGGCTAGTTTGAAGGAAGAGTAAGAGTTCTAGATTTTTTCTTCATTAGATCACTTTACTGATAGTTATTTTTTCATGAAATGAGTGTACGATATGGGGAATAAGGTGGTGGATGTTTGATAAGGTGTAAAAAGCCAATTTTTTCTTGAATTGGGGCAAGATCTCAAGAAACTAGCAAGTGGACAAGAAGGTAAGTTAGAACAAATGGATCTTTTCAAGAAACTTGGTCATTTTGACAGTTTAATGTGCATGTGAATAATATGTGAGAACATGGTATGGTGTTTTTGGAGCAATATTGTGCTTGAAAATCAATTTTTGAAAATTTGATCTATTCTAACCTAGTCAAGAAGACCTCTAAAATAGGGTACTATTGTGATTGTATGGTATTGGTTGTAGTTAACTAGATGAATGTGTCAAAATTTCTTATGACATTTGCATCACAAGAGTATTTATTTCCTCTAGTATATGAAATACATAGAAGGTGTTTAATTGATAAGCATAAACATTTTATTAATGTTATCACATAGAGAGTAACGTGATCAGTTGATCATATAGTCCAATAGTGATTATTATTTTCTTTAAACAATTTATATTTTGAATATCCGAGTGAAGAATCTAGAGTTGTTTAATGCATCGATGTAAGATCAGGTAGCATAAAATAACATAATTTAGGAGAATAATTGTGTTAATATAAATAATCTACCATCATATGTCAGGAGAAGAAATAGGTTCATTAATAAAATTTTGATGAGTATGATCAAATGTCTAATATGCAAGGTACAAGGATAATAATTCTTAGGATTACAACAGTGATAAAATCATGATAAGGGAAACAATGTATCTATAATACTATATGAAGAAAGGTGGAGAACATTTAAAAATCATAAATATGTCAAGTGCCAAATATTGTGAAATGTTGGATTCAACTATCACTACCACTGAAGAATACAACTTGACAAGAAACTCACCAATCTCCTAATAACTTATACTAGTCTCTAGATGTCTCCCATAGTACAAATCTCCAAAATCCTCATAAATAAATTAGTGTATCATGGTATCCAAGTGAGGTCAGGTTATTCTATGCTCCTATAAACATGTAGTCTCATCACCTTAAAACCAAGGGCATGTTTTCATACATCCTCAAGCAATATAGATATATGACACTTTGGAAATACCCTCATATAACATATATGCATATGGGTAAGTGCACGGAGTTGGGGGCAAAGTGGCCAAAACATGTGAAGAAGTGAAAAATGGAATTAGGGGGAGGCAGGTTTTGGTTTGGTAATTACCAAACCAAAATGTACGCATATGCATTGTTTAAATTTAGAAAAAGCTCTATTCTTTCTCATTCTACATGTGTTTTCCACCCCCAACCACGTATTTTTCTCCAAACCCTGGATTCATGGTTTTTGTTCAAGGTATTTGCTTTAAAAAAATCTACACAACACACTTGAAGGTTGCATTGAGGTGGATTTAACGATACCGCAATAGAGAAGAGGTAGGGAAAAATAATTTATCTCAATTACAATCAATTTTGGTAATTGTTTGATATTTGAAATGTAGATTTTAATAAAATACATGTTTTTTATGATTCTTATAGTTCCTCCACAACCAGAACAAAACCTTGCAAATCCTCCTATCCCTCCTAAGCCTCATAGCCCTCCTATAATTACTTTAGATCCTCCAGGTAGTCAAGAGGATTTAACTAGCCATATAGTGGAGAAAAAGCTATAAATTGAGGAATTGATTAAAGTAATGAGGGATGGCCATTCCACAAAACCCCCTTCATGCCTCCCTCACAAACACATTGGAGTCATTATTATCTTAGGTTGACTCGACAACGAGTCAAATTGATCAGTAGACAACCTATAAAGAGTCTTTTAGGGCATATTATGCTAATAAATTATCATCTGTAGAAGTTAAAAGAAAACAAATTACAAAAGACCTCATTTGTGCACTATTCACCAACCCTAGAACCAATTTTCCAGTTCCTTTGTCATGTAAATGTGTTCCAATCCACTAGTGCTACAACAATTTGATAAAAAATAATTTTTGGGACTAATGGTGGATGGTATTTGATATACCACCTTGCAATAACAATGAGGTTCCATTATTATTTTTGAGGAAACTCTATTGTGAGTTTATCCTCAATGAGATCCCCAACTATTTTGACTACTCCCAGTTTTAGGGCTGAGGAAAAGGCTCTACACAGGATAGACCAGGTGCACGTCATGTTCCTATTCAACATACTAGAGGACCCATCCAAAATCCCCCTCATCTTGAGATTATTATTGCAACAGTGAAGGAGACAATAGAGATTGACACACTGCATGCGCTTCATGTTCTCACTGATACCCTTGTTCAACATATGAGAGAGGTTTCTGAAATTAATGTTGGTGGAGGTGGACAGAGTAGTCATCTAAGTAGTACTAGCATGAGGCCACATATTTACACATCTTGTGGTGGCATATGTATGGGAGTTGATGAGGATGACAGTTTCATGCAAATTGGTGTTGGTGGAGTTTTTGGTGGTACACATGATGTGGCTATGTCTGAAATTTTTTGAGTGATACATTTGGATTGTAGACATCGACCACACCTTCACAAGTTGTTTTATTTTTTATTACATGCTACAAAAATATGAACTTACAATGTACATATATATATGTTATAATTTGCACACACACACACAACAGGTGAACACACAATGTACACATATATATGTATATGTTAAATATTCAGAAATGTTTGTATTTGAACCTGGTCAAATGTATTAATTTACACACATATATGCATTAATATTACAACACGCGAGAGGGAATTCATCATCCCAACCAGATGTTTATGAGCACCATGCCAATGTTTACATTCATAGAGGTAATTTAGAATGTTATTTGTAAATTTGAATGTATATATCTAAATATATCAATAACATTCATGACTATATATATCTAGTTCAAATATATGTCTTTACATGTTCTTATATATATATGTTCAACTAACTTGACGTGATATATTATTTATAAAGTTGATGACCACACAAGACACTCCACCATATATATGAGGAGTAGAAAAAGGTGTTGCTGCTGCGATTTCATCTACACAACTCACTGAGGTATAAATTATGAATTTTCATTCTAGAGCATGTAATTCATATTATATGGAATTATTTTAATAATTTCCCTCATTACATAGCATCATGTAGATAGTTGATGTGAATGCATTGTGTATGCAGGAGTTTCCTGTGACTAGTAGCAGCCCTGTACATATGATTAGTAGGCGTGGCAAGGTAAAAAATAATTTTATTGATAAATTCAGTTAAAATGTTTTCATTAAATGTACTTGGCATGTAAATGTTTAGATGCATTTGAAAATTTTATTTTTAATATAGTTTTACAAGAAAATTTTGATGTTTTATTTTGTATTTTTATATGTATGTAGGATTCAACCCATTCCATTTTCCATTCGAGGGCACATACTCCTCAAGCTCATCATTTTGACACCCCGATTCATGATCCAGTAGCTCCCATTGACCCTGCTGAGCATGAGATGCAGATTCAATATGACTGAGAGATTGCGGTAAGTGTGTGTACATGTAAATAGTTTTATTACCATGGTCTTATACATGTTGAAAACTTATACATAAATTTTTGACAAAAAACATTGTATGCATGTAGGTTCAACTACAGTCAAGATTTGAGCGTAAGAAGACTCGTAGTCAAACCGTGGAGGATCCCAAGTCATCTCATAGAGCTCCATCTACATCTAAGGGAGAACCTTCTTCGAGCAGGGCAAAGAGAGGGATACATTTTGATTAATAGGATGTGTGTGTGTGTGTGTGTGTGTGTGTGTGTGTGTGTGTGTGTCTTATGACATATATTTTGTATGCCTATGTACATGGCAATATATGCACATGTTTGGCATTGTATGTATGCCTATATATGAAATTGACTTGGCATTATATGACCTATGAACACATATTTGTATTTATTGCATTAATATTTGGAACTCGATATGTTTTTATGGTCTTATGGATATTTTTCATTTATTGGTGTTGTATATACTATCATTTTTGTTATCTTATGACCTTTCGTGTGTTAGTAACACACATAATATGCATAATATGCATTAACAAATTATTTGGTTAAAATCAAGTCATAATGGTTAAATAAATATCTATATAATATATAAAGAGTTCTTTGTACTCAAGTAATTATTAATTTGTAATTTATCAATGTGTATAGGTATATTCGTGTTTATATGTGTGCCAAAAGCTTAACTCTCATAATATATGGAGATGCAAAATATATGTTTAGAGAACCATTTCTAGAGGAGGTTCAAAGTTTTAATACATATAATATTACTAAATTTTTATATTAAATTTGTGGTTTCAATAGAGTGGTTTCATAATAATAACTAGCTATTCATATATTCATTATTTAAGTGATTTCATCTATTTCAATAAAAAAGGAAAAAGAACATTCTTACCAAAATTATAAATTTATCGCCAAGATAATCATTTTACATTAATTATATTCAATATAAGATGATATTATTCATCATGTTAGTTCTTCTAGTTCACCATATTTCCAATTAACCATTATTTGGGTAGCAAAATTGTTTAGCTTTGTAACTAGCATTCTTGCCTCAAACACCAATATCATATTTCCATTCATAGTCTTAGTATGCTTGGATAACTCTTGTATAAGGTATTCATTTACTAGATTGTAAATATGATTTCAAAATATTGTCATTCATATGCTATCATCATCCACTCCATCCTAGTCATGAATGAAGAGATATGGAGATAGAAAGAGAAAGTGAGAAAGAGAGGGAGAAAGAGAGACCAATCGAGAGAGAGAGAGAGAGAGAGAGAGAGAGAGAGGGTGAGAGAGAGAATGAGAATGAGATAAAGTGTGAGAGAGTGATGAAAAACTCACCAAGTTTCACCTTATAAACTGAAAACTAGTTCTATCATGGAGGATTTCAACCCCATTATTCTAGGAGAATGAGATTACAATAAATAGAGGCTAATAGATTTATTTTATCAATTTTTTGTAGTTAGACAAGAGATTTCTTAATGAAATAAGCCTCTAGCAGGTTCTTTGTATATAGTAGTTTGTATCTTGTACATAGACCATGTTGTTTCAAGAAGAATTATTGAGAGTTTATTGTAGCTTTTCATCTTTCCCAAGTTGCATGATATGGAGTGATGTGTATTTTTAAATTAGAGGTTCAAATTGTATTGGTATCTTGTAAATGTTTTTGAAAATTTCCCCATTTCCATAAACTATGTTGTATTTCCAGTGAAAATCTTATTGTGAAGGTACATAAAAGCAACTCTAGGAAAAAATCACTAAAGGAAAAACATGTATAAAGGTATCAAAAAGATTCTCCAACAATATTTGGGCTTTGGATAGGTTTTAAAATAGAGATAACTCATTTTTCCTCCTATTGAGTTGTTATAAACCCTCAACTAGGGTTTCATACTAAATTTGTTGTATTTCACTCATTGCATAATATTAGAGGATTTAAATTGGAACATATCATCTATAGAGGGTATTTATTATTTAATAAGAGGTCTCATACTTATTTATGCTTGCACAGGTGCAAGTTACATTTGACATTCTATGAGGAGTGGGTTATACTCACCTAGAACTAATTAGGTATCTAGTCGAAACAAGAACTATATAAAACCTACTAAGAATTGTGAGATAAAACTTAATGACCCTCTTAAGTGTAAAAAATGGTATCTAAAAATTTTAATATTGGGTTGTGAAATTTATTTTAGCAAAAATTACATCAAAAAATGTTCTACAACATACCTACAAGACTTATTAAGGACATAACAGTATACCATGAAGGGAGATATCAGGGAAAATTTTAGTGGTGAATATTTGTAATTCAGTGAATAGTAGGAATTCAGAAATATGAATTTGGATATTTTTACGACTATGAGAGTGACCAGGTTTCAACTAAAAATTCCATAAACAATAATCTATCCCATGCGAATAGCCAACAAATCTCCAATCCCAATGTATATTTTTATTGAATTTTCAGGTGATCGATAGACTAGTATTTTAAAACATTCTTGGATCACCAAGAAATATATGCAACCTTCTTGGTCCTTTGGTCTCATTCGCTGACATGTATAGGAGTTTTTGATATGAATTTTATCAAATTCGCTATATATATACATAGATGTAGATTGTAGAATCACTAAGCATTGAGAAAAGTTTAAAGGTTTTTTTGATATTTTCCAATTTGTGAATTTGTCAAGTAGTGGAAAAGGATTCAAAGAATCAACATATTGTAATTTGCTTACAAAAATCAAATAAAGCAAGGTATTTTCGGCTACTGCACTGCAATTTACATACTATAAGCACTTAGTGTAGGCAATTCTATTTAAAACCTATTTTCTATCGTGTCGTATTACTTTATCTACTTTTATAAGTTATTTATGTCTTATTTTGATTGTACGGTATCGTGAATGTCATAACACTGTAATGCCTTGGTCCATTTTCATCCCATCACTTCCAACTCAAAAATTTTCCTCACATGATTTTGGAAAATGACAACTAAAAAGGGAACCTCAGGAAAAAAAAAGAAATTTCAACACCTCCTAGTACTGGCATTTGAAAAATAGCATATTATTATGAGAAACCATCAAACGAATCCCATCCTTCTCTAGCATGACCATCACAATCAATGGATAATGATTGCATTCAAAATGAATCTCAAAATTAGTTCATTGATGATTTGATGAGTGATGTTATCCATGATGATGAAAATGAAATTCCTCCCCTTAAAGATATTCCATTGAATGAAGTTGAAATTGTATCACCTTCCCAATTGAATGTTGGAGGTGAAACTTCAAGCAGTAAACAAAATTTAAATTCCACCATGGAAAATACTCAAGGGACACCTATTTTTGGAAGAAAGATAAAGGAAATAAAATGGGACTTAGGAAGGAGTTTTAGGTTACAGTGGGTTTTTTAAATATCCATTTATTGAACATGTAGAAAATGAAAATAAATTTGAACCTCCCAAAGAATGTAAATGTACAATTTGTAACTGGAAATTAGGCAGGGACAAGACAATGAAACTTACATTGGATACTATTGAGAAGCATGTAGGAAAGATATATGATAAAAATTATAGATGGCGTTGCGAAGAATGTTTCCAGATGGAAAATTATGGGTGATTGTTTACATATTAGGTATGAAAAATAATTTGAGGAACACAAGAGAATTTAAATAATAGTTGTATATAATTGAGGGACAATTACCTCTCAATTCAACAAGGTCATTCAAAACAGTTTTTTAGGTAAAATAGTTCAACTAGCTATTCTTTTTCACATTCTGAAAGGAGGTTGTCCTATAACAGATTTTCCTGAAAAAATAAGATATTTTATTTTCTTGGTTTCCAACAATTTCTTCATTCTCACTAGTTTGAAAGTAGTGGTTTCGATTAGAAAAAACACATAGCTATGGTTGAGAAAGAAGACTTGAAAGAGAAACTTAAGTTTGTACAATACGTTTCTTTATCTATTGATGAGGTTACAGTAGTAGATAATATTACTTGGGTTTGTATGTATGTTTATACTATTGAAAATCATGTGAGACAACCTCACTTACTTGATATTCACAAGATGAGAGAGAAATATAATGCTGAAAACCTTTGTAAATGGTGATAATAATTTTGAAGGAGATCAGTGGCATGGATGATGCTATAATTGAATCAAAGTTGGTATGTGTTGAGACAGATAGGGCATTTATATTGAAAGGTCATCGTAATGGTTTGTGTGTAAGACTCTAAACATCTCATTACCCATATATGATTGTCATTCATTGTATTGATCAAAGAATGAATCTAACATTCAAAAAAATTAACACATTTAAACTTGAAGAAAATTTTGAAGAACTTGTTCGAGAGGTGCATGCTTATTTTGTCATAGTCCTAAAATTTTCATGGAATTCCAAATCTTTGTAGAAGGGCTTAGAAATGGGCATAAAATATTAAAAGATTTCGATACTAGCTGGATCTCATTGTATCAACCAATTTTTAGGGTGTATAAAGAGTATAAATCCTTACTGGGAGTAATGTGGCAGAATCGCATGGAAGTGGACAAGGCTCAAGATTTGATACATTGTTTGACTAATTTAGAGACATTGCTGATGTTGTGTGGTCTCCTTCCCATGTTGAATGAAATCTATCATGTAATTAAACAATCCTAAGAAATAACTATATATATTGTTGATTTTTCTATTTTGAGGAAACGTGTTTGTCTAGTAATAGAATATTTGTTTATTAATGAGACTAGTTTTTCAGGTCCAAAGTTTGATGGTTGGAATAATTTGATAAATATTGGGAATGCAAGTAGCTTTCAGAAGTTCAACTTATTTGGGGAAGTATGTGCTTTTGTACGTGGATATGAGATACCAATGCACCTATTTCAAGTAGTAGCTGGTAAGGTTGAGAAGGTAAATGTCACAGGGACACTCTTTGATTATAATGTATCATCAACAAGGGTAAGTGTTATCCAAAATTCACCCCCTGGGTAATTTTGATAACATGCATCAGAATATTCAAGTCCCAAGCAAATTGATTGTTCAGAGCAGAAATCAGGTTTCTAGGGTCCCTTCAGGAAAATTTCTAACTCTCCTGTCCAGGCTGAAAAGAGCAAGCTCTGAGAAAATGCGAAAAAAGGTTGCAGAGGGCAAGTAAGTTGATCCAGGAAAAATTGTGAAAATCGGCTAAGTCCTAGTCCTAGTAGCAATTGGGACATCTGGGACAAAAAGGCGCGGATCGGCCGAAAATCCTCTAGGCGGCCCAAATAGCAACTGGGACAACTGGGACAGAAGTATGCGGCGGGCACGGAATGCCAGTTCGACCGAGAGAAAATCGACTAACTGCTGAGAGGGACAGTTCGGGACAAGTGGGATAAAAAGGCGCGAACCGGCCGGATCGGCCGAAATGAGCACAGGCAGTCAAAAAGCGATTGGGACATCTGGGCCAGAAAGGCGCGAACCAGCCGAACTGGGCAAAAAAGGTCAAAACAATCCGGAGGCAACTGGGACAAGCGGGACAAATGGACGCAAACCGGTCGGTTCGCGTGAAATCAGCACAAGGAGCACTAAGCATTTGGGACATCCGGGATGAAAAGACACGAAGGGCGCGAAAGAGCCAGCAGGGCCGAGAACTAACCAGATCACGCCACATGTCTCAGGGAAAAAAGGTCAAAACAGTCCGGAGGCAACTGGGACAAGCGAGACAAATGGACGCGAACCGGCCGGTTCGCGCGAAATCAGCACAAGGAGCACTAAGCGTTTGGGACATCCGGGATGAAAAGACGCGAAGGGCGCGAAAGAGCTGGCAGGGCCGAGAACCAACCAGATCACGCCACGTGTCTCAGGGAAAAAAGGTCAAAACAGTCCGGAGGCAACTGGGACAAGCGGGACAAATGGACGCGAACTGGCCGGTTCGCGCGAAATCAGCACAAGGAGCACTAAGCGTTTGGGAAATCCAGGATGAAAAGACGTGAAGGGCGTGAAAGAGCCGGCAGGGCCGAGAACCAACCAGATCACGCCACGTGTCTCAGGGAAAAAAGGTCAAAAGTCAAAGGGCAAGTTTTAAAGGGTCAGCGCGAACCAATGAAATGGCGCCACGTGTCCAAGTTTAAGGGGCCCACAAGCAAATTTCAAAAGGAAATCCCGCAGAAGGTGGAGGAGAGAGAATTTCTCATCCAATTAGCACGTGCCACGTGTCATCCAGGTGGCAGAGCGCGGAAAATATTTCAAAATCTGTTTTCGCCTGTTTCATGCCCTAATTCTTCAGATCGCCATAACTTTCGATCCAAAGCTCAGATTTGCACGTTCTTTATATCAACGGAAAGATGGTGAAATTCTCTACATGATTCTAGGATCAATCTTGAGTTTTGGTGCAGTCTAAAGAGAGAAAATCGAGAAACGGCTCTGACACATGTTCATGGCCAGAAATGACATTCCAGGGACCAGATTTAATGCAGAATGGGTCGCATTCTCCTGTAATCCGGTCAAGGTAACAGGGTATGGGTTCGTAAGGTCCCCCATGCTGATTTAATGCACCTGCAGTCATGAGGAATGGGCTTGCATGTTTTCCTACGTTTCTGTCCCCTAGGCTCGACCCATGCAATGTAAAAGCCAAATTTGGCTGATTTTAAGAAGGAGGTTGTTCATTCTTTCTGCTCTGCCCTCCCTTCTTTTCTTCTCTAGGGTTAAAAATGGAGTTCGAACCTCCTCCCTACTCTGTAATGGCATTTTTTACCTTTTACTAATGGAATGATGTTCTGTGCAAACTTCTGGAGCAACAAAACGTGTTTTGTGATGCATCTGTCCATCCTTCCTTGTTTTTGCTTGTTCTCTTCTTGCCTCTCTTCATTATAGGGATTTGTGCATGTTTGAATGTTCATTGCAGGTCTGGAGCTGTGTTCATGGAGTTTTGGGACATTTTCTGTGTGAAATCTATCCTTGGGCCTGTGATGCATCTGTCCATCCTTCCTATTGCTCACCTCTCTTTGTCCCATGGCAGTTTTGATAGATGTCCAACATTCTCCTTCTCTGGTGTATCACCGTTTTAGTGTAGGCTTTTGCTATTTTTCCTTTCTCTCTCTCTCTCTCTGTCTCCTTGGCATGGTTAGATTAGGATTAGATTAGCTTGCCTGCACTGGAATAGCTTGTGGCAGGTAGTTTAGGAGCAGGAACCAGCCTTCTCTGGAGATTCCTCTCTCGGTTTTACAAGTCCCACGCTTGGAGAGAGGTTTCCATGTTGTGCAATCACACTGGATGCCTGAGTGATCAACCTAGAAGCCTGATCTGCATCCAGGGGTGCTGTGATTTTGCACTAACAGTTTTGGCACGCCTGGTGGGACATCACAGAAGTTAGAGTTTCATCTTTCAGAGGTGTCTCATTATCAAATAGAAAATCTTAAGCCACCGTACGACCACTAACAATTTTGGCACGCCCGGTGGGACCTTAGAGGTCTTTCACTTCATCTTTTGCAGGTTGATGTGTTCCTGTGAAGATTTCAGCCTTTGGAGGCACTTGCAAACACATCTAGCGACTCCATCTGGTCAACAACCATCTCTGAAGTTGTAGACCTTCCTTTCCATTCATTTCCATCCATTTTTCATTCATCCTTCTTTCCATCCCTTTCATTTTTTTTTATTCCATGAAGTTGTGTAATCATGACTTCATTTCCATCATGGATTTCACATCAACAACAGCAGTATATTCCACCTCCAACACGTTTTACAAATCCTCCAGATCAGTATGCATACCCATATGAGCAGCAGTGCCAAAGTCAGTGTGGCTATGGAGCTTTCCAAGAGCAAGAGTATGCATACAATGAAGACCATCAGATCCAAGATGCTGGTCTGTTGGAGAAAATCCAAAAGATGGAGGTGGAGATGTTGCAGTCCAGAGCAACAGCTCAAATGAGAGCTTTCAAAATTGGTTGCAGGACTCCTTGTCCATGGGGAGGCCCTTTTCCAAGACACTTCAGCCCTCAGGAGAAGCTGGACTTCATGATAAAGATGCTACCCCAACTTGCACAATGGACAACAAAAATAGAGGCCTATACATTTGGTGTTGAACAACCTTGTCAATGGGTAAGTTCTACACCATCATCTGGTATTTCTCTTCCCATTACTCAAGCAGCATCATCTCATTTGGACTTGCAAATTTCAAACCCTCCATCTGCTGTCCCAAATGTTGAATCCATGTCTCCACCTCTCAGTCTTCCATCTCATCTCGATTCTTCTTTCCTTTTCCCTTCTAAACAGTCATCCCCTCCACAAGAGCTAACAGAAATACCCCCTCCTCCAAGGAAACAAGAGTTTCCATCTCCTCCACCACCACAAAAAAATGTCAAATCAGTTGAGTTTCAACCCATACCTCCTTTTGCATTCCCAAATCCATGTTGGGAGGATGAAAATCAGAATGCCAGTCAAGGAAAACAACAGCAAAAAGAGAGGCCAAACAAAGATGAAGAAATTCAAAGTCTGAAGAGTTGGGCTCTCAAATTTGGGATAACAAAGATCCCCTTGATGGTTAAACTTACAGAAAAGGCTAGGGTTGGAGAACAAATGGTGGTGAGGATTGATTTTTTTGGAGAAGAAGATCTTGCAGTCCCAACTTGTCCTCTAGAGCAGCAAATTGAAGAGTTTGACTTGACAAACTTCATGCTGGAGGAGGAGTTCAATCAAGAGCAAGATTCTCTTCAAACATTGGAGGAAGGAGAAGCTGCTCCAAATCCAAAAGAAGAGGAGCACATTCTAGCTGTGGAGGAGAAAAGTGCAGATCCAAGGGCTTTGAGCACAAAGCAGGCTACAGAAGAACCTTCAGTTCTTCTTTCCACTTCATCTCTCTCAAGTTCTAGTACTAAAGAGGAGTTTGATCTCTCAAACTCAATACTGGAGAGTGAAGCAAACCATGGTGGTCAGGTTGCACATCAAGAGGACACCACGGAGGAAGTTGAATACGAGCAGCAACACAACAATGAGGCAGTTTACCTGTCAGATTTGGAGGACTGTTTTGATGAAGAAGAGCCGGTTGAGTTTTCACCATTCTCTCTTTCATCATCCACATTCCAAACACCAGAGCCTGCTGCCATGAAGGAGAGCTTTCATTTGTAGCAGCCTGCATCTTATAGCAGCCCTTTGGAATCAAAATTGGAAGATTCTAATCTTCCCTGTTCTTCATTGGAGGAAGAGAAAGGACAGAAGGATTCCACCATTTCTTCCACACCATCCATTCAAGGTCTACAAGAAGACTCCATTTTTGGAGTTGGAAATCAGAGCTATGGGCACATCCAAAGGATCAGACCGTGCCCAATCAGGTACTTGGCTTCATTGGAGCCAAAGGAGAAGTCACAACCAGTCATGCTTGCTTCTGAGCATGAGGATGAGCTACAAAGTACCAAGGATCAGCTGCCATACCTCTCCAATCCAAATGCAGAGCAACTAAAAGAGGTATTGGATTTTTCAGTTGATACCTTGATGTTTTGGATAGAAGACCAGCTTCTTGTTGATTTTCCATCCATCCAAACAGCCATGATCAGTGCCAAATCAATTGCATGGCTGCCAATTTTGAAGAAAGGAAGCTATTTCTCACAACCAGTTGCAGGGTTTGTTTAGCTTGCCTTTGCTTCCAGCTAGAGTAGAGTAGGTAGATTTGCTTTCAGTAGAAGAAGTGCTTGTGCACACTCTGCATGTTCCATTTGGAGCATGTATGATTTTCAGTTCTGTACATAGTTTTGGTGTTGCTGGTTTTGCTCTGGCACAGTTCATTTCAGTGGTTTTGGTGAGAACAACTCCATGTCTGGTGGGTTTCCAAGTGGCTCAGAGGGGAGATTTTCAAGTTCAGATCAGTTTTCAGGCTTGCTTATGACTCCATGCCCAATGGATTGCTTCAAGCTACTGGTCTTTTCATCTAGCAGGCAGATGACCCCGTTGAGTCACCAAATTGTTATCCAAAATTCACCCCCTGGGTAATTTTGATAACATGCATCAGAATATTCAAGTCCCAAGCAAATTGATTATTCAGAGCAGAAATCAAGTTTCTAGGGTCCCTTCAGGAAAATTTCTAACTCTCCTGTCCAGGCTGAAAAGAGAAAGCTCTGATAAAATGCGAAAAAAGGTTACAGAGGGCAAGTAAGTTGATCCAGGAAAAATTGTGAAAATCAGCTAAGTCCTAGTCCTAGTAGCAATTGGGACATCTAGGACAAAAAGGTGCGGATCGGCCGAAAATCCTCTAGGCGGCCCAAATAGCAACTGGGACAACTGGGACAGAAGTACGCGGCGGGCGTAGAATGCCGGTTCGACCGAGAGAAAATCAACTAACTGCTGAGAGGGACAGTTCGGGACAAGTGGGATAAAAAGGTGCGAACCGGCCGGATCGGCCGAAATGAGCACAGGTAGTCAAAAAGCGATTAGGACATCTGGGCCAGAAAGGCGTGAACTGGCCGAACCAGGTGAAAAAGGTCAAAACAGTCCGGAGGCAACTGGGACAAGCGGGACAAATGGACATAAACCGGCTGGTTCGTGCAAATTCAGCACAAGGAGCACTAAGCATTTAGGACATCCGGGACGAAAAGACGCGAAGGGCGCGAAAGAGCCGGTAGGGCTGAGAACCAACCAGATCACGCCACGTGTCTCAGGAAAAAAAGGTCAAAATAGTCCGGAGGCAACTGGGACAAGCAGGACAAATGGACGCGAACCGGCCGGTTCGCGCGAAATCAACACAAGGAGCACTAAGCGTTTGGGACATCCGGGACGAAAAGACGCAAAGGGCGCGAAAGAGCCGGCAGGGCCGAGAACCAACTAGATCACGCCACGTGTCTCAGGGAAAAAAGGTCAAAACAGTCCGGAGGCAACTGGGACAAGCGGGACAAATGGACGCGAACCGGCCGGTTCGCGCGAAATCAGCACAAGGAGCACTAAGCGTTTGGGACATCCGGGATGAAAAGACGCGAAGGGCGCGAAAGAGCCGGCAGGGCCGAGAACCAACCAAATCACGCCACGTTTTTCAGGGAAAAAAGGTCAAAAGTCAAAGGGAAAGTTTTAAAGGGTCAGTGCGAACCAATGAAATGGCGCCACGTGTCCAAGTTTAAGGGGCCCACAAGCAAATTTCAAAAGGAAAGCCCACGGAAGGTGGAGGAGAGAGAATTGCTCGTCCAATTAGCACGTGCCACGTGTCATCCAGGTGGCAGAGCGAGGAAAATATTTCAAAATCCATTTTCACCTGTTTCATGCCCTAATTCTTCAAATCGCCATAAATTTCGATCCAGAGCTTGGATTTGCACGTTCTTTATATCAACAGAAATCTGGTGAAATTCTCTACACGATTCTGGGATCAATCTCAAGTTTTGGTGTAGTCTGAAGAGATAAAATTGAGAAACAGCTCTGACGCGTGTTCATGGCCAGAAATGACATTCCAACGACCAAATTTAATGCAGAATGGGTCGCATTCTCCTGTAATCTGGTCAAGGTAACAGGGTATGGGTTTGTAAGGTCCCCCATGCCAATTTAATGCACCTATAGTCATGAGGAATGGGATTTTCCTATGTTTCTGTCCCCTAGGCTCAACCCATGTAATGTAAAAGCCAGATTTGGCTCATTTTAAGAAGGAGGTTGTTCATTCTTTCTGCTCTGCCCTCCCTTCTTTTCTTATCTAGGGTTGAAAATGGAGTTCGAACCTCCTCCCTGCTCTATAATGGCGTTTTTTGCCTTTTACTAATGGAATGATGTTCTGTGCAAACTTCTGGAGCAACAAAACATGTTTTGTGATGCATCTGTCCATCCTTCCTCGTTTTTGCTTGTTCTCTTCTTGCCTCTCTTCATTACAGGGATTTGTGCATGTTTGAATGTTCATTGCAGGTCTGGAGCTGTGTTCATGGAGTTTTGGGACATTTTCTGTGTGAAATCTATCCTTGGGCCTGTGATGCATCTGTCCATCCTTCCCATTGCTCACCTCTCTTTGTCCCATGGCAGTTTTGATAGATGTCCAACATTCTCCTTCTCTGGTGTATCACCGTTTTATTGTAGGCTTTTGCTGTTTTTCCTTTCTCTCTCTCTCTGTCTCCTTGGCATGGTTAGATTAGGATTAGATTAGCTTGCCTGCACTGGAATAGCTTGTGGCAGGTAGTTTAGGAGCAGGAACCAGCCTTCTCTGGAGATTCCTCTCTCGGTTTTACAAGTCCCACGCTTGGAGAGAGGTTTCCATGTTGTGCAATCACACTGGATGCCTGAGTCATCAACCTAGAAGCCTGATCTGCATCCAGGGGTGCTGTGATTTTGCACTAACAGTAAGGTTAAGAGAAATTGTAGTTTCTATACTAAAATAAATAAGGGAACATTTTAGTAAGGATTCTTTATTTGAAGCAATTGATTTAGTAAATCCCACATATTGAAATAGTGTCCAAAAAAGAATATATTTGTAGGAAGATTACGACAAGAGATTTACTACATTGATTCAACATATTTGTGAGCCTGTTAATATCAATGGAACAAATATTCCAGGTATTTTAACAAAAAAAATTTGATTGATCAATCCCATGAATTCAACTCTACAATGATTGATAAATTCAAATGTTTGGATAATCCCTTAGACTATGGAGCAATAACTGGACTATGGAAAAAGATTGGGTTAAGTACTATTTTGCAGCAAACCATGTCTGAGGTTTTCTCATTGGATGAGCTATGTTAGACAATGATTTTGTGTTCAGTTGAAGATGAGAAAATTTGTAGTTCCTTGGCCTTTATAAAGTCACAATTACGAAACAAGCTTGAAAAAAATTAGAAAATTGTTTGAGAATTTACACATCACGGTACGAAGTGGATAAATTTCCCTATGATAGGGATTTTACAATATAGAAGTCGATTAATGAAAGGAGAGGGGCTGATAAAAATTTCACAAATACTGCAGACGATCATATTGCAGGAGTTGACTATCAACGAAGTGAGAGTCAAAGAACTAGTCAAGAAAATGATAGAGATGTTCCACCATAAATACATTGAAAGCTTCCATTCGTGGATATGTGATATAGATGTTTATAATATTAAAATATTTAGTACATTATTATGATAATATCTTTTTCCTTATTTGTATTTTTTTAAACTACAGTGTCACTTTGCAGTCTTTGGAATGAAACTTGAAATACATTGCATTGATTTGTAGTCTTCAGAATAGAAATACATTGTTTAAAAAGCACTTATGTTTCTCATACACCTACAAAGAATTAACATAAAAGGTTTGTTATTTTTGTGAACCGCTATGTATTGAAATTAAAAATAACACTATTCCTCATTCAAATTTCTTGAGACATGCCTTGCATGAAAAAAAATCAAAAGTGCAACAAATGGAACAATTTTCAAAATTAAATATCTTAATTATCTCATCCTTTGTAATACGTTCCACTCTTCATATGTTGGAATTACAATTTGTTGTAAATCAAAGTGACTAATATGTAACTTTGTTAGCAATTCATAAATGAGAGTGGAGCTTTCCTTTATTGTTGTATGCAAACTTACTGACAAGGTTATCAATGTTTTAACAAAGCCAAAAAAGTTTGTCTCATCTACCTTCTCAAGAATTCGGTTATTCTCTTGCATCATTTTTTCCTTCATGTTATTCTAGAATGCATCCTTCTTAATGAATTTGTGTGTTTTGTCAAAAGGTATCAGTAAACCAAGCTTTGTGAAATCTTTTACCTTTACATGTAGCTCCTGTAACAATGTTTGACACTTATTCAGTAATTCTTGTGCTTCGCCTAGCATCACACACTTTCAAATGATAGATGATACCTTTATTTAGGCATCAATATAGTTTTGAATTCCTCTGGATGCCAATTCAGTGTCACTGAATTTATAGATAGATTCCAAAAATTTCCTTGTTTTATCCTCTTATGAATCCATCACTTTTCTACTACTAGTTACGTATTCACGTAGCTTATCATAGATTCCCTATAGATCAGCCATAATTTTTTTGGTTTATTTCCCCCCAAATATTATTTGTCATATTAATCACTGAGTTTTTATAAAATTCAGATAGTTTGGTGTTGGAAAATTGTATTTCCTTTTGTGTTTTCGCTAATTCATTTTGCAATATTTAATTTTATTTTCTCTCTTCCTTCTGCAATCTGTCCTTGACTTTCTTATTTTCCTCTAGGATATATTCCTATTTTTTCATTTTCTTTCTCTTCCTTCACAACCTCTTGCAATTATCCCATCATTTTTTCTAATAGATTATTCTTACTTGTCATTTCCTGTAACTTTTTATTCACTTCTTCTAGTTCCACTTGTTCATGTTCATTCGTAGTGACTGCAGTCATAGAGGAAAATGATTTTATCCTCTTCTTCAAATCACTGGTCTTATTAACTATCACTTTTCTATTTTCTTTATCATTTTCCACGTCTGCCTCTAACTTTTAAATTTTATTATTCAACTTATTGTTCTCTTTGTATTCCTTTAAAAATGTTGTGTATGCCACATCATTGTTCCTTTTTGATACATTTATTTTTTCACAAGGTTTCAGTTTGGTAGAATCCATTTAAATGGTGGTTACATCGTAGTCACTGGAAACCATTTGATCCTCGGGTTTTACAAATTTGGGCACAACATAAATGTATTCCATGGTATCTATTTCTAGGTTATATGTAGGCAATACCCTAATTGTGGCAGGATCTAAAGTTACTGTAGCCTGTAACTTTTGCTTCTTGTTTATTTTATCTCTTTCTGATTTGTGGGAAAAATCAACTTGGTAATAAAAACCTGAGGTGTTTGGTGGAATGAAATTCTTGAATGGAGGAGTAATTGAAGTTTGGAGGGAATTTCCATGTGGATTAGAAATTTTTTGAGGGGAAGCACCACCTTTTGTAATTAATTACCTTGATGCAATGTTACCCTGCACAAGAGTAATTGTATTTGTCTCTGTCTTTTTCCTCTTCTCAAGCCCTTGTTGGCCAGTGGGAATTGTATGTATTGGCCTCTTTAGAATATTTTTTTGTTGTGGTAATTTTTGACCACTACTACTACCATCACTATAACCGCCAACAATATCAACACTAATAGATTCACTACCAAATCCTCTTCTTCAATTTTCAACATGTGGCTAGAAAATTTGTTGAGGATTTGAATTCAGAGAAAAATACATTAGATTACCACTTGTTGTATGCAATTGTCCTTTATTTGAATATCCAAGGTCTAACCTATCAGAACCTCTTCTAGGATGTACCTCTAGTGGAATTCAAATGCCTTGTCTTGTTGAACACAAACCACCACCACTAAAACCCATATTTTTAGCTATAACTACCCTTGTAGTATATGTTTGTTTCATGCTTTCATTAAGACTTGGTTTATATGAGTTATCTTTCCTAGCAGGGGGAGTGTAAAATTCCTCCTCATATTCAAACATATCATCACTACTTGGCTATGTGGGATGCACTTCATTCCATAATCTTCTAAAAATTGCATCTTTTGGAATATAATCGTACTAGGGAGCATATTTTAGATCACCTAGGTCCCGTATCATAGACCAAAAGGTGGTTATTTTTTACCTTGTCTAATTTTTTATCTCACAAAAAAACATCTAGATGTTTTGGCATGTTTTTAGAAGAGGACTTTTTATCAAATTTTTCATAAAAATTGTTATATTGAAATACCTCTGCCTCCTTTTGTGGATGCAATCCCAAAATTTTTGTTGACAACTCTTGAAAACTAATTTCTTTTTCAATATAAATTTCATCCATTACTTTTTTTACAGCATCCCAAGAGTTCTTGTTTTTCAAGTTTTCTAGTAGGGGTTTACTTTCATGTTGAATTTTAGTGGTAGAGTTCTTGTTTTCCACTACCCTTTCTTTAATCACCTTACATGGGCCATACAACCAATAAAATTCAACATCAAACTTAAAAATTTGTAAAATTCCATGTGCCACATTGAATTATTTTCTCTCAAATGTGAACCCTCCACATGAAAATGGAAAAGAAGGAAATATGCTCCTCTTTTGTTGAGTAACAAAATACCATTTATTTGTGCTTTCCATCTGAAGTATATATTCTAAGGAAAAAACCCTCTTTGTTATATGTATTGGAAATTTGTATGGTTGTACTCCTGATCCATAAAACCTTAGCATAATATAATTATCCATGAAGTACCAGTCAGCTAACTGTATTTATAATCCCAATTGAATGCAATCTCTACAGGTCATAGGCAATTTAGGCATTGTACTTTTTGAAATTGCTTGATAAATTGGAGTCCAAAAGTAGTCCACAAATTGATTGTAGTCCCTTTAATCATCAAACATCCTTATCTTGGGGGTCTAGTTAGTTAATGGAATTAACACTTTTGGTTGGACCTCAACATCATTGTAGGCCTGAATTGTAAGATTATTTCTCGCAAACCATTCAACGAACTGCCATAGAAATAAATAGCACAAGTAGGTAGTGAACCTAAAGGTCTTAGTTCTAGAGCCTTCTTTGATTGTTAATAATTGTTTATGCATAGATTCTGCAATGTGCTCAACAAATTTGTATGCACAAGGTGGAGTGAAGAAATGAATATTGTATACCATTTCAAGGAGGGTTATATCCACTTACTCATTGCTATCGAATCCAAGGAAAATTGCTAGCATAAAAATGGTATCCCTAACCCATGGTTTAAACTTCATGACTTTATATGAAGGGTTCCCTTTTAGTACCATTTCATCAATTGTTATTTTTCGCAAAAAAATCATCTTTGGCATTTTGAGTGGTGGCATGATAATTGTTAGCAATTGTTTTAGGTTTATGTTGACGGTTCCTAATCATTTACTTTCAAACCCCAATACACGGCCAAGATTTTCCTCCATAATGGACAACATTTCTTCTCCTATGCCATTTGTAGTAAATAATTTTTTCCCATCGTAATTCTGGGCACAAAGCATGACAAATTTAGAGTGGGGTAAAGCCTCATGGAGTATCATGTGTCCAAATCCAACCCCCCATGTTATCCAACCTAATGGATTCAAACGCTTATTTTTAATTGCCTTATTCTTAGACAAGTATCTAAGCTGTGATGTTCTTGTGCCAATTAAAGGATCATAAATATCATGCTACTCATCAGTAAAACTAGGGGTTTTAAGCAACTTAGTGTATGGGATTGGGTTTTTATTTTGGGATCTTGTGGAAGTAGACATGCTTGGAATTTTGGATTTTAGAAACCTTGATATTGATATTTCAGAGTGAAGGCTTATACAATGCTACTTATAAAAATATAATGTTTAAAGAATCAAATGCAAGATGAAACTTACTTTAAAAAATGAATATTTTGAGTTTTACACAGCCCGCAACTTCTATGAATATATTCAAACTTCAGTATAATTATACCTTCTATAATGCAATGGACATTAAATATCACCTCACAAGCAATAGCACATCATTATAAATGATTGTGTATTTCACTATAGACATCAAATTTAGTCTCTTTTATAATTACATTTAGTGGATGACAGTTGTCACTTCGCTAGGCCTATTCCGGGAACTTCCATTCGAAATGTGAGTGTGTCAGGCCTTCATCCCAGAATAGAGCTTGTGTCATTGATCTTAATCTATCAAATGATGTTGAATATTTAAAATGATTTAATAAAAAACATAATTTGCTTCACATATCCATATGTATCTTAGTATCTATACATGGTAACGTCACACGTGGAAGCATTCTGACGTTACAAAAGAGTCAAGGACACTGTTATCCAAAAATTTTAATTACCCCCAGATTAATTTAGAATCTGGATAGCTTATTTATAATGGAATTAGATAGATCTTGTTTAAAATCCCACTGAACAAAACCATATTTGGAAGCCACTAAACCTTTAAAAGTCCCGCCAAATTTAAAATACTCCACTAACTACCTAGGAAGTCGTTAAACCTTTTGATAAGTCGCAGTGAATGAGGAGCATCCAAGAGTCACCCATTCTGGGCCTCCTCAAGGAAAAATCATTTCATGGACTCCAATCCCACATAATGAACCAACTCAATAAAGTTTCAGGTTAGCGGTGCCAGTGAGGTGAGGCAGAGTGGTAATCAGGGGCACACATGGAAAAGACAATCTCAGTGACCAATCATAAGTTGCCACATGTCATTCTCTTGTTCCTCCTAATCTATTAAATTTCAAATGACCATAACTTTATCCCTGCTACTCTAAATATTGCAAAATTGATCTTTTTCTTCATTCTTTCTCTTATGTTTCTCTTCAATTGTTAGCTGCAATATTAAATCAAGTTTGTGATGTTATTCATTTTCCCATGGTCTCTTCCAAACTAATTCAACTTGGTCTTCATATTCTTTGACTTCTTCTTCACAATTTAGGATATTCACAAGATATTTTTCTTCGTCTATAGTTTTCTTCATCTTCAAATAGGTCTAAGTTTTCTGATTTTGGATTCCATCAAAATTTCTTGCCAAATCAACTCTTCACTTTTTGTACACTCTCCATCTTCTTCATATCTTATTTTATATTTAGGATTCTTGTATTTTATGTCTTCTTTCATGAAAATTTTCTTAATATTTACATATGAGCAACTTCAAGAAGAATCAAAACACCATTTCACTTCATTCACCTTTTAGACCTTGATATCTAGCTTATAGCCCTTCTTGACATCAAACTGTGTATTCTAGAGGACTCCACAAGGATTCAAATTTTATTGTCAACCTTTTTGGATACCCTTTATTCAAAACAATGGGCTTAAACCTAATCCAAACTCATTTTATTATCCTTTTACCAAATTCTTCTAAGTCTATTTAGTATCCCTAAAAACACACAAAGCTTATAGTTTTGAACAACCCACAAAATTTAATGATAAACTAACCATATTTTGAATATCAAATGAACACATGGCGGGATTTTGGGCCTCCCCAAGGCAAAGGCATTCTATGGACTCCAAGCCCATTGAATGAACCAATTCAATAAATTTTCGGGTCCACGGTGAGCTGAAATGAAATGAATTTTTTTTAACATCCATGAGGCTAAAAATATTCTATGAGACAGTAAAACCAGTTGCTATTATTTTCATCATTTTTAAAAATATTTTTATGTTAATTTTGATGATGAAGCCCCCCATTTTAGCTATTAATTCTTCACTAAACATATCATGTAATGATGATATTGTGATTTTTTTTGCGTATCTCAAAATAATGTCTTTATAAGAATTACATTCTATAATAAAGTGTTTTTTCTGATTCCACTGCCCTGTCTGAGAAAAAGACACATCCTTTAAAATTTCTTCTCGCATGGGAATCGATACCCTTTGGTCTGCCCCAGATTTCCTTAATACTGATTCTACGGTCACTCGACGACATCTTAAACCGTTTAATGTGATTTTTTACTATCTTCTTGTTCAACAGAGGCCTGGGCATTGACATATTTTCTTCCCTTTGTTTTTCTTCCTCTAATGCACGCCACTCCCTAACTGCAGAGTGGAATTCAGGGGCACACGTGGCAGATGCAATCTTAGTGATCAATTAGAACCTACCATGTTTAATTTTCATGTTCCTCCTAATATGTAAAATTTCAAATGACCATAAATTTCACTTTGTTACTCCAAATCTTGTTATATTGGTCTTTTCAAAGAGGTCTCATCGAGCCCTTTAATTTTGCATCATCAAATTCAGAAATTAATGAGGTTAGGTTGGAAAAGGGGAAAGAAACATATGAATTAACGAGACTTAGATATGAAAAGATAAGAAATATATATGGGAATACGTGGATAATCAGGAAAAATGATGTATTAACTCTACATTAGTTGTATAATCCATGATTATTAGTAGGAAGTAACTCAAAGTCATGTCATATAATGATTATAATTTATGATTTATGAGTGGCCCATGGGTTAATAAATAGAATATGGTGTCGCAAATTTGTCATTAATGTATCTTCCCATAAATAATTAATATTAGCTCAAATATAAAAAAAAATTCATTACACTTTTCAAGTTTGTTACAGTTCACACGAACGTCGAATACACTTTTCTATTTTATCACACTTCACACGAATTTGAATTAAATGCATTAGTGTTTTGATCTTGTATTTATGGTGAATTATATATAAGAACAAGTTATAATTGGTATAATTAGAAAGTTGTACAAGTGAGAAAATTTGAGCTCTCTCTCTCTCTCCTCATCCTATGTTGCTTAAGCTTTAGATTTTCCCATTAAAATATGTTATTTTTTGTCTACTCAGTGACCCACTATGGCTGACATTATAAGGAGCTTACTGAATAAAATATTTTATGTCAATGATGTTGAATTAGACTTTTTCAATCATGTCTTAACCTTTCCTAATCCCATGGAGTCAATGGAGGATTTTTTTCTATTGATAGTGTCTGTTTTGGTTTTCTTGCTAGGCTAGCTAGTATTACCCCTATCTTTCGTATGTATCAATTCCTCATTCAAAAGATTTTTCCTGAAGGATAGTTTCCTTCTGAGGATTGCCTTGGCCTGAAGCCTATATGGAACAACTTCCACCCAAAGGTTATGGGGGTAGGATGTGCACGACTTGACGTAGATTCTCTAACAAAATTTGTTTCCTAGTTGTCGAAGAAATTAGGAAGATTGGATCGAAAGGTGTGCAATGTCTTCAAACAGAGAACTATGAGAGTGGAATTTCACTCGCGGGAGAACTCTCAGGCATAATTGTTTAATGAAGGGGAATAAAACCCTTACCCTAAGGTGGAAAAATGATGCAAGATTGGTTGGCCATGCCTGAAGGGAAGGTTGATATTCTAATGGTTTTAACTAGCCCTTTTATGTCCCATATGAGTTTGATTGAAAAGGACATGTCTCTGTCCTGCATTAGGTCAAGTTTTGTACGTATTTTAGGCCATGGTCAATTACAAGGAATTTCATGAGAGGAAGGAGATACTTCTCTCTAACTCTGCACCAGTCTCAGGTTCTCTTACTCATATAGAACTATGAACAAGAATAGCCTTATATAGCTATATAACATATATCTATTTTGTTGATTTGTAAGTTTTTATGTCAATATTATTGTTTCCTCCTACAAGATATCTTTTGTAACTTTAGGTAGTATATTTATATGGATTTAATTTGTAATTTTATGTGTATATATAATTTTCAAGGGTGAGGTCCCCAATAGATCCCTCTTCTATTATGCAAAAAATAAAACAGTAACATGTGAAACACTAAAACAATAACTTGGTTCATATCTCTATCTCTGTTGGGGAATTTATTGTTGTTACTGTTTATTTTTGTGACTATCGCAACATTTTATTATTAATAGAATCATTCTCAATTAAAAAAAAAACATTGAAACTTCTATTCTTACTTGTCAATATTTGGAAATTTTCATTTAAGGGTATTTTCCAAACTAGTTTTATGAGATTCGTCATTCGATCTGCAACTATTTTTTATATTTTTACTATTTCTCACCACTAAAATGAAACCTGACATTGGTAGATTCACCAAAACTATGAAACTGGTTACAAGGACATTTACCATGATTTCTATAAGTTTTTTTCAGGCGGGTTTCTTAAAATTTTCCTATGGAGATATTGATCTAATGACTTCCAATTGGATTTCTATTAGTAGGAACATGTTGAAATGACTATAATAAGGTAAGAAATGGTGATATGTTACTAAATTTCAATGTATTACACTCTAACAAGTCTAAGTAAGTTGAAGCCTTATGGTCAAAAGTCTATAAAAGTAGCATTTGATGAATGATTGTGTTTGGGCATCAAGATAGGCTAGACAAGGATTATTAGATAGATTAAGGTCATATGCAAGTGTAAAGAATGTTTTGTAATATATGAGCCTTCCTATTTGCAAAGGATTGTTATATCTACTAGATATGAAATAAGAAGCATAAATAGTGATTGGGTGTATGTTTTGCATTAAAATCAAGGATTTTCATCTTGTTAGCAAGTAAGCATTATTCATGGATGAATGATTCATTATGTATAAGGTTGAAAAATAGTTTTTTTTAGTCTTAACATCCTAATATAGTCAAGAATGAGTATATAATGAGATGAAACCATTGGAGGATGCATGTTTAATACTTAAAGGAAAACTGTAATTTGGAAGGTCATGACTTATGGTTAAGATTCTCAACACATGGGGAAAAAATTAGTTAAGAGTATTTAAGGGATGTTTAGTTAAGAGTAATTTGTGTGAAACAACTAAAAATAGTAGAAGAGTACAAAAATATAATTTTTGAAAGTAGAATAGGTGGATGCAAGATTTTGTGAAAGGTTAACCTTCTTGTTGTTTTCTAAAAGGGATGTGAATGACATTATATATATATATATATTGGTTTAAGAGAGAGAATTCAAACTATTGTCATAAGAACTAGTGTATGAGTAAATTTGATCTTTCAAGAAGGATGGTTTTATTGCATGTTTATAAAAAATATTCTTCTCCTTAAAACGCTTCTTATGATCTCATTAAGCAAGATAGGATTGCGGATGTAATGTCCCCAATTCTGAATAGATAGTGTAAGAGGGTTTTCATTCATCTTGTCCTTGGACATACCTGAGGGGCTAATGATGCTGGAGGCTATTAGGTATAGATGACTTATTACCAAATTGTTTTTTTGTAATATTTTATCCTTGACATTAAGTTGGGCGACTTGGTTGTAATAATTGTTATATTTTGTCATTGAGGGGGGAGGGCTCATAGTACTTTATTATTCTATTTCTTTTTTGGGGTGACTTATGGTACTTTATTATTATATTTCTTCATTGGGGTCATTTAAGTCACTTTTAGTCCCATACGGAGCTCCCAACCTGTAAAAAGGTAATGCAAAGTTGTAAAAGGAGGTTTGGGGGAGTGATAGAGTCCTTACACATACTCATAGTTTATCATTAAGAAATTTTTGTTTGCATTATTCTTTCTTGTGGAATAAATCCCACAATAACCGTAGGTTCGGTGGTGAGAGACCCACTCCTAGCTACTAGGGAAATCTTCGGTGGTGAAATATCCACCCTAGTTTGTCATTTTGGAGTTGATTCAGGGTAGATATTTAGACAAAATTTTCAGAGATTTGATGCAGGAACCTTAAGAAGTTGGAATGTCATAAGGTCATTCAAGTGTGTTGGTTATTCTATGAATGGGTGTTTTATTGATATAGTCAATGCAAAAGTAAGGTTGAGAATAAGAGTGAAATCTTAGGTGTGCAAGTAGGTGTAAAAAGATGAAAATAGCTGTTTTATGTCTAAATAAGACCATATTGATATGTTGTGAGGTGCCAATCTAGTTGAAAACAATTTGAGAGATCCTTGGGATCAGTTTTCATGATTTCCTAATGTTAAGAATATGGTTGAGCTCATATAGGAGCTGAATAGTCCATTTAGGATGTTAGACTAGAGGAGAATGGTGTGAGTCAACTAGACCAGTCATGAAATGAAGATTGTATAAGGAGAAATGATGGAACAATATGTAATAGAGATTGGAAATGAATAATAAAAATGTAATATCGGTGTTACAGGCATTAGACTGAGTTTCTTCATGTTTTCATAGTTAAATGTATGGACTGTATATCGTGATCCATGTTCTGACAGAAACTTCCAAAATGAAAGTCAAAGAAAATGTGAATTTCATACACCTATAATTGCATGGATAGTTGGAGGGAGGTAAGGGAAGAAAAATAAAAAAATTATAGCTCTTAAAATTTTGAAATTTATACTGTAGCCCTAATTGTATGCTCCTAGGCCCAAACTAGGGCTTTGAATAACTTGAATTATAACCATCCAAAAATCATAAAATTTTGAGGAAATCTCTGTTTGGGTGAGTGTTAGAAGATTTCCAAATTTATCTCTTAGTTCACATGTGTGGAAGAAATACAACGTGTTTTGCAGGGATAATTATGATTGTGCATAATACAAAGGATAAAGGAGTTGCATGAATAAGAAGACCATATTCTCAAGCCACTAAACTTTGTATAATCCATGTTGTTGATATTCTAGAAGTGGATCCCTCAAATTCTAGGTGAGACTGTAGCCATAAGTACTTGCTATTATAGCTTAGGGTCAAAATAGGCCTAATTTGCACAAGTACAGTCCAAATGAGGTACAATTTTGTACAAAGAAAAAGTTGATGGAATCTAGACATGAGTTAGAACTCCATAAAGGGTCTGCAAATCAATCCTGAGAGACTAAGGTTGTTTCAGGAAAAATTGAGATACATAATAATTTATATGTTGAGAGAGTTATAAGGGGACTAGGCCTAATGGAGCAGTGTGTGCATAACAGAATGACTAAGGTTGGATTGAAGGATATATTCCCCTTATAAATTTTATAAGTTTTTAAAAAAGTGATCTAAACCAATAGGTATAGGATTTGAGCATTTTGGTCTTGGAAACCCACAGTGGATATAATTAGTGGAGTAAGGGGATGGTGGAAGGCTTTAAGATCGAGCATAGATATAGGGAAAGGACTACTTCCCATTCAAGAAGGAGAAGGGTTACATTATGTGAATCCTATTCAAGAGCAAGGGAGGTTGATAGTAAGAAGTGATTAAGGTATGAATGTTTTTTTTCCTCCATTTATGCTAGAATAAGTGCTACAAATGTGTGTGTGTGTGTGTGTGTGTGTGTACAAGATGAAATTGTGTGAATAAATCCTATATAAATTCATTTGAAGGAGATCCTCAGATGAAATAGCAGGGGATATGATGGTAGTATGTTATCCTAAGTGCTTAGATGTTGGGAAGGTAATGTATGATTTGAGGTGAGTATAGTTTACACAAATAAGAAGAGATAAAAATATGTAGATCCCTTGCACCATTTTGGTATCAGAGCAGAGACTCTGATTAGAACAAATGTATATTTCAAAGATTTTAAGAATTTGTGATTGATTGATATTGTGAGTGATTGTGTCAACATGGAAAAAGCAGAGAAGCCATCATTGCAGGGTATTATGGATTTTCTCAAGGGAGAAGTGATGGGAAAGATGGATAACATGATGCATGAGATCAGTGATCTAGGGATAAGGAAGACAAAATTAGAGGCATTATATTCAAATGTGGAGAATTTATCTGATAGAAATGATGATCATAGGTATGAAGAATCATTGTTGTAAGGAGAGTCCTTCCACAAGCTAAAGCTCAAGAACCAGTCCATAGGAGAAGTCTCTTCAGGACCAGATGTAAGTTCTGAAATGTTATTATTGATAATGCTAGCACATATAACATTATCTCAGAGGAAATGGTTAGTAAATTGGGCTTAAGTAGGTTAATTCATCCCACACCCTATAAAGTATCATGGGTTCATAAAAACCATCAAATTCTTGTAAATGAAAAATGTGTAGTTCCTTTCAAAATTAGGAGTTTACATGATGAAGTCTTGTGTGATGTGATGTATATGGATGTATGTCATTTACTCCTAGATAGATCATGGCATATGGTAGAAGCATATTTTATAATGGAAGATTGAATAAGTGTTTTCTAATGAAATATGGAAAAGAGCATGTTTTAGTGCCTTTGATGGATCATTATGCATGTACTAAAAGGAGATGCATGGTGCTTCGAATCAAATAATTTTTTGAGAATACCAAGAATAATTTATTAGCCTTCATGAAAGAGGAATAAGGGGGAATGAATGCATCCTTGAAAGGAAGAGAATGTAAGAAAAATGTTGTAAAATAAGAGCAGTAGTCTAGATCCACTAAAATGGATTATGAAGTCTAAATGAAAGAAAGAAAACAAGCCCTAATGAGGCTGAAGGAGAATATGAAGTTCTCAAGGAGAGAGAAGAATGACCAAGAAGGTCACTTGAGTCACCAAAGTAAGTGTGACAAGAACTAGCAGATGTATAATATTGAAGAAGAAGAAATGACATGGGAAATAGTCCTTGAAGATCTTATGAAAGATCATGAAGAACAGATGCAAGAGAAGACACAAGAGAGTGTCATGTGAATGAAGGAGGAAATTAGGTCATTTGAAGACCAAAATAATAATAATGAAGGACAATTGGTCCTTATGGGTGCATACAATCAAAAGGAACACCAACTAGTAAGAAAGAGTAATGAGACATCTAGCAACATGAAAGTTGATCCTCAAGACAGAGGGCATAAATTGGAGAAGATACCATGAATTATGAACAAAAAACAACAAGGAAGAGACAAGGATTACATACAATCCTAGAAGTGAAGGGAAATTACTAACAAGTTGAAAGCATGCATGGAATAGTCAAGAAGAACAAAGAATCTATAATTTTTTAATCTAATTGTGTGTTAGAATGTGTGAATGCAGGTTTTAAAGATAAATTATCAAGAATGAACATAAATGGACAATGACCAAGTGAAGTCAATAGAAGATGGAACAATGAAATCTCCCTAGAAACTTCAAATAATCTGAATATATATTCTCAAGGAGATGAATCATACATGATGAATAACAATGGCAGTAAAGGCATAATAGACACAAGGGAGAGATAAGACCTAAATCAAACAATTTTAGGGAGTAAGGCACAAAGCCAAGGAGAAATGAATGAGCTAGGAGTGATTTTGAAGTCTATATGGTTAAAAGTAGACCAAACTAGGTTGTCAAGAAGTATGAAGTTATACATAGAACCATGGAGTAGCAAGGAGAGCTTATCACAAGTTATAACATTGTCTCTTAGGTATTTAACAAAACCAAGAGGTATATGAGATATTTCTTATGAGCATATATTAAGTTTCAAGAGGAAATTAGGCTGAGTGAAAAAAGAATGAGGACTAAGGAGCAAAGAGTACATTTCAAGCATGCATGGGAGTGAAGTAGAAAAATAGATTATAGTCAAGAGGAACACTGAGATATCAGTTAAGGAGCATAAGTATTTGTATGAAGGAAATATGAGGATGTATGTGGAACAAGCCAAGCATGTGGTAAGTAGACACAAGTCCAATAAGAGAAATATGAAGAAAAGAAGACTGGAATGTGACAAAGGTATGCATTAACATGACTTAAGTATGGTTGTAAGTGAAAGGGAGCTTAATGACATCCAATTATTGTTCTGGAGTGAATATGGTAAGATGATAATACAAACAAATAGATTGATACTAGAAGAAGACATTATAGAGCCTGAGATAAGTTTTAGGGATGACTGTTTGGTAAACAAATTGGTTGAAAATGCTAGTATGGTAAAACAGAGCAAACAAAGGAGAAAACTGATGTTTTCAAGTAAATACTGAAAGAGTTGATGAATCATATCGGAAACTATGCACCATGATCAAGTTGCACTCTGGTTGAATCATAATGGCTCCAATGTAATCACAAGAAGAATAAATCAATAACTAAACAATCTTGCATAACAGAACAAAGCTTGCACATGTAGAGAAAAGACAACGGAGTGTCTTGGCATGCTCATAAATGAATAGTGAAAAGGGTACATATAGGGTGCTGAGTAACCCTAGTGCATGAATCAATAGTAAACCTTAAACCTAACCCTAAACCTAACCCATGTGAGATGACCCTCCAATATGTGAGGAGGACACATAGGATAAATCACACCAACACCCCCCCTTCATTGAAGCTAGGGTAGTGACTATGATGAGTCAGACAGAAAGAGAAGACACTCCTAAACAACTAAGAAAGATGTGTCAATGGGGCCCAGCAACTAAAGGCCTAATAAGGTGCCCATATACAAACATAATATTCCTAGAAGAAGAAGAAGAAAAGAAGGACTACTTAGCCCAAAGAAGATGAGCAGCTGCAGAAGACCTCACCCCAAGAAGAGACCGTAAGTGAAGAAACTTCATCTCAGTGAAGGGCTTAGTAAATAAATCTGCAATCTGATCAGCTGTCTGAATGTACTGAATTTCGATGATGCCATCATGAATAAGCTCTCATATGAAGTGCATATGGATCTCAATGTGCTTTGTCCGTTGATGCTGAACTGGATTTCTGCAAATAGAGATAGTGCTCATGTTATCACAGTAGATAATGGTAGGCCACCGAAAGTGGATGCCAAACTCTGTCAGAATACCCTGTAGCCAAATAGCTTCTGTGGCAGTGTTAACTACTCCTCTGTATTCTACCTCTGTAGATGATATCACAATTGCATTCTGCTTCTTGTTAGACCAACTAATAGGACCCGAACCAAGAGATAAACTGTAGCCAGAAGTAGATTTCTAATGATCTAAGTCACCGGCCCAATCATAATCTGTGAACCCAATTAAGTCAATATCTACCCCTCCATGATAGTGAATGCCATCAGTATAAGTGCCATGAACATAATGAAGGATCCATTTAGCTACTTTCTAATGCATCTCATGTGGCTCCTACATGAATCTGGACATGATCCCAACCACATACAATAAATCTGGTCGAGTGTGAGTCAAGTAAATAAAGCTCCATACCAACTGTCAATAAAGAGTACCATCAACCAAGGGAGTAGAGCAATCTGAAAACAACTTAACCCCAGAAAGAAAAGTAGGAGAAGACTTGCAATCGAACATTTAAAAATGAGCTAGCAAATCAAGAGCATACTTAGGTTGCGAAATCAAAATTCCTGAGTCAGATTGTGAAATCTGGATCCCAAGGAAGTAATGAAGTAGACCTAAGTCAGTCATGGAAAACCTGTTGGCCAAGGTGATCTTCACAGAATCAATAATAGAGGAAGAGCTGCATGTGATCAACAAGTCATCAACATAGAGAACAAGAATGAGTATGGAGTCATCTTGCCATAGAATATAAATATTTGGATCAGAGTGACACCTAATAAACCCTGATGTAAGTAAAAAGGAGTCCATCTTGGCATACCAAGCCCGAGGGGCTTGTTTAAGGCCATAAAGAGACTTCTTTAACTTATAAACGAGGGAGGGATCTTGGACATAACCTGGAGGTTGTTCCATATAGATCTCTTCCTCTAGGTCACCATGAAGGAAGGCACTCTTAACATCCATTTGATGGACTTTCCATCTATTCACTGCGGCAATGGCTAGGGTCAATCGAATAGAAGTCATCTTTGCAACTGGAGCAAAGGTTTCAGTATAATCAACCCCAACTATCTGGGAGAAACCCTTAGCTACTAATCGCTCTTTAAAATTTTCAACATCTCCATCTACTCCATACTTTGTTCATAACACCCACTTACACCAAACAATTTTTCTTCCTTTCGGAAGAGGGGTGAGATCCCAAGTATCATTCTTCATGAGAGAGGAATACTCCTCATCCATGGAAAAATCCCACTCAGGAATACTAGAAGCCTCCCAAAAATACTATGGATCAGAAGCAGAGGTGAAGAAAGAGTGGGGTCCAATGAAATCTGAGCAAGTACATCTCATATCTGAAGTATCTCCAACTAAATCTCCAACACTTTGTAAAGTTTTCCTGGCCCAAAGAGGACTAGGAGGATCAGGCTCAGAGTCAAAAGATTCTTCACTTGAGTGAGAAGGGACATAGTCCTCATCATCACTACTATCAGAATCAGAAGACTCAGAGGTCTGATGGTTGGGAGGATAAGGAAGAGGAGCATGCTCAACATTATCATCATCTGATGAGTCAAAATCCCAATCAGCGAGTTGAAGAACCTCAATAGGTGGAGAAGTAGAAGTCAAAGAAGACTCATCAAACTTAACACTTCTCTCAATATACAGCTCATGAGAAGTAGGATTCATCAATCGATATCCCTTCACGCCATTAGGATACCCTACAAAGATACAAGGTTTGGATTGTGGTTCCAAGGCCTTGCGTTTCTTCTTGAGAATCTGAGCCATAGCCTTGGATCTGAAGACTCGAAAGTGCTCAACATCAGGCTTGCATCCAAACCAGGCTTCAAAGGGTGTCATCCCTCTTACTACCTTGTGTGGAACATGGTTCTGAATGTAATTTACACAATTCACTACTTCGGCCCAATACTACGGAGGAAGAGACTTCGAGTGAATCATACAAGTGGCCATCTCCTTAAGAGTACAGTTCTTTCTTTCTATGACTCCATTCTACAAAGGGCTATAAGCAACTGTATGCTGCAAAGAGATCCCTTCAGAAGTATAGAAATCCATGAACCTATTGTTTACATATTCACCTCCATTGTCGGTTCGAAGAACCTTGATAGACCATTCCACCTATTTCTCAGCAAGAGCCTTAAAGTCCTGAAAATGTTCAAAGACTTCATACTTAAGCTTAAGAAAATATACCCAAGTATATCACGAAAAGTCATCAATGAAGGTTAGCACATAAAGAGCTCTAGTAAATGAAGGAGAAGGAAATGGACCAGAAATATCGCTGTGAACAAGATCCAAGGGACGAGTAGCTCTCCAAGATTTTCCTTTGTCAAATTTCTTTTCAGGATGCTTTCCAAGGGTACAACCCTCACAAAGACCCTTAGAAAACTTGACGCGGGGTAACCCATTGACCATTTCGTTTTGGCTCAATTGTTCAAGGTAGCAATAATTTAGATGTCTGAAATGCTCATGCCATAGCTTACTAACCTCATTTACATGAGTGAGCAAGGGGAGTGGGTGTAGAATCAGAAGTAAAGTGGGAAAAGGTATATAAATGTGAACGGTGATCCACCTTTCCCTCAGCCACTGTAGTGTCATTGTTAAGCTCACGAATAATCACCGAGTTAGGACCAAATTCCACTCACATTCCTTCACCAAGGTGAGTAATTTGGTAAACCGATAGGAGATTGGTAGAGAGATCAGGAACACTCAACACTTGGTTGAATGTTCCCCCATCCATCTCTACCGATCCACTACCAGAAATTGACACTGTCGTGTCATTACCCATCGTGATTTGGGACATTCCACAAGGTTTGATGTTGGAGAACTCAACATGCGAAGAACCCATGTGGTGCGAGGCACTAATCTATAATCCAGATCGATGAAGGAATAAATCTAACAACAAGGGCCTTTCCTTTCTTCTTATCATTTTTAGAACCTTTTGTAGTTAGAAGACTCATCCTTCAGAGCACTTTGTTTTATGGATTCAGGAACACTTATTTTATTCTTCTCAAGTAAATGAGATAAGTGATCAATCTATTTTCGAAAATAGTGGTGCTCGTCGTGACCAAACTTCTTGCAATAGGAACACAAAAACTTTCTTTTTTGTGCCTTAGGCTCAGAAGTCGAAATGTTTGTGTCATTTTTAGGTTTGGTCTTGGTTTCTTTCTTAGGTTGATCCTTTGTTTCTTTCTTCTTTTCAGTCTTCTTTCCCTTGCTAGTACTTGCTATAAGGGCATGTGACTTGGACTTGAGAGACCCCATTTGAATGAGTTTATCCTGTTCTCGAATGAGTTGGGACGAAAAACATAGTCAAAGGAGGGCATAGTCCAAGCATCTCCCAAAAAACTTTTGTAGTGTAGAAAGTTGACACGAAGACAGAATATTCGGGACCTAGCTTAGAGAGAATCAACAAGATCAGTTGAGAATATTTCTTCTCTACTTGACATCCCTTTAACAACAATCTAATGTGGACAAATTTAGAGAAGAAAGCTTATAGGTTTTCAAATTCACTAGGATTTAACCCTAGTAGTTCATTTTTCAACTCATGCGCTCTCATGTCATCTTGTTGTCCAAACATCACATCCACCATTTTCCACATAGATTTAGGTGTTTCAGATGCCTCAATGTGGAAGAGCAAGTTTGGAGAAATAGACATGCAAAGAAGACCTAAAGCTTCATCACTACGGTTTAACCACTTAGATTTTTCAGGATCATCATCTAGTTCAGTCTCAGTTCCCATGGTGATGTGATATAACCCTTTACCCCTTAGTTTCATAATCATTTTTGATCTCCATTCGAAGAAGTTGAACAGCATAAGCAAAGGAATTAAAAGTGCATCCATAGTGAAGAGAGAGAGAAAGAAATGCAGAAAAGAAACACAACCACCCAGGACAATATAACAACCCCCTTGCTTTCGGCACTTTATAGTTTAGTGCGTTGATTACAATCGGTTCCATGCGTGTGGTTGGAAACACTTGGTAACTCGACTTGTAATCAGCGTAATAACACGCAAGAGAGGAGACCACAATAGTGTTTCGTGGAGCGTAACAAAAATAATAGGACACCGTAAACAAGCACAAAGCAAAAAATAAGGAAGGAGGTGAAAGCAAATCGTGGTTGTGAGAAAAAATGTCTCACATTGCAAAGAGTACCCCCTTGCTACAGACTGTGGCGGACGCATGCTCACTAGTCACAAGCAATAATAAGGGTAAAATACAATGTTTTAAATGAACTCGAAGGAGTTCAGATGATCTTCAAAATGCCATAAAAGGCACTCGAAGGAGAAAAAGAGTGCTCAAAGTGTCACTGCACACTTGAGCTCATGATTAGTGAAAAAAATTTGACACTAACGCCTAAAAAAAATATTGTTTAGAAATGTCCAGGTTAGCTAATTTGAGAGCTTTTGGAGTTTGTAAAAAAATGATAAGAACATTAATTTAAAGGACGAATTTTAAAGTATTTTACTAGTTTTAAGAGAGATTAATAAAAAATATATATTTAATTAGATCTAATTAATTACGATTAATTTAATTAAGATCTAAAAAAAATCAAATCCTTATTAATATTTAAAAAACTTTCCCTTTTATTAATTAAGATCTTAAGTATTAATAAAAAGAAAATGATTTTATTAAAAAAGCTTACCAAAAAAATCAAATGCTTTTTTTTTTGAAAAAAAAGAAGGTATTTAAAAACTTACCAAAATATAAATTAGAAACTTTTTGGTTAAATTAGAAGGTATGAAAAATATTTTTGAGTTTTAAAATAGAAAGTATTTAAAAAAATACTTACCAAAATTACCACAAAAACTTACCACTTTGCAAAAAAGAAAGGTGATTGAATACGTGTTTTCACAGTCCGTGAAATAAGGTTACACAGTCTTATGAAAAAGGTCACACAATCCACGGCAGATGCGAGGGAAGAGAGGACTGGTGCTTTTTGGTTTTAGAGGGAGGAGGGAGGGGGGAGCTGAATGCTGTAGGCAAACCAAAGCTCAGGGCAAAGGGAGCAGCACTGTTGGGAGGTTCCAACAACCACGTAGGGTAGAGGGGGGGCAAGCCATGATGAGTAGGGAAACACCACCACGAGTTGAGACAAAAAACCCGGGGCAGAGACAAAAAAGGATGACCCGCCACAAAAAATGACTGCAAGGAAGGAGTTTGGAGGAGAAGGAGGAGTACGTAATGAACTCACTAAAAAATGCAAATCAAAAAAGGTTTGAAACTCCAAAACACGTTGCAAAAAAACAGTCTA
This sequence comes from Taxus chinensis, assembly GCA_019776745.2. Classification (NCBI taxonomy): domain Eukaryota; kingdom Viridiplantae; phylum Streptophyta; class Pinopsida; order Cupressales; family Taxaceae; genus Taxus; species Taxus chinensis. The sequence continues at coordinate 253,331,417 of CM034151.1, read as the reverse complement.
TAGTTTTGAACTTGAATCTGTAAGCAAAAACATGTAAAAGCACAGAAAACCATAAAACACTAGAGATCTAAAGAATTTTCAGTTTAATAAAAAAAATTTAAAAAAACTAGAAAATACTCTAATTTTCTATTTTAACTGATCTGCCAAATTTAGCTGAAGCTAACTTAATGTAGCTGTAAAACCCCTGAAAAACTAAAGGAGACCTACACATGCATGAAGAACACAACAAAAAACAACAACTTTCCAAGAGTAACTTGTTAAATACGTTAGCAAGGAAAAACCAAAAAATAATGATCAAAAACTTGCACAAGGAGTTAAAAAAAGGAAAACAAGAGTAATCAAAACTAAAAAAATGAGTGCATGTTTACCTGATCTCAGCTCTGATACCATGAAAGAGTTGACAAATCGTATCGAAAACTATGCACCACGATCAAGTTAAACTCTAGTTGAATCATAATGGCTCCAACGTAATCACAAGAAGAATTGATCAATAACTGAACAATCTTGCATAACAGAACAAAGCTTACACATGTAGAGAAAAGACAACGGAGTGTCTTAGCATGCTCATAAATGAATATTGAAAGGGTACATATAGGGTGCTGAGTAACCATAGTGCATGACTCAATAAGAAACCCTAAACCTAACCCATCGTGAGATGACCCTCCAATATGTGAGGGGATACACATTTGGTTGAAGGTTCTTACTCCTATGATCATACCACTGGTTCTGATGAAGGTGTGTCTTCATAACAAAATCTTAGACCATTGACAATTGGGTTAAAAGGATGATCAGACATGTTTCCAATGACAATGTGAAACGAATATTTTATGCAATAGAATGTCTAAGGAATCATCTTTTATCATGCACTGTGACTTTGACATAGATCTTGTTGGCAGAAGATCTCCTTCAAGAGGTTATATTGAATAAATAGAGGCCAATTGCAATCAAATGTCCCTGAAGAGTAAGGCTGTATTTGTTGTCTAGAAGTGCTAACGTGACTTCTCCTCTAAAAACACCATTAATATGAATGCTATGGAGGATTCTTTCCCTATGCATTATCTGAAGAGATCTGGAAATACTCTTAATGAGATGTAGACCATTTGATGACAAAAAACACTCCTAGCGATTGCAAAAGCCACTAGCGGATCTCATTGAAGTAGAAAATTTCTAAATCATTTAGACCTTCTAACGAGACTATGAAGAAGCTAAATGTAGAGCTAATGAGAAAAGATATGGTGATCTATGAAGGTTTAGAATATTTTTAATCCAATGGAGAGGTTGAACTGTCCAGTAAAGTCTAGAGAAGCACATGGTTTCAATGGCATACTCCTGAAGAATGCTTGGTTGAGATTGAACATGCAATGGTGACAATGGTGCCTCAAAGGGGAACCCAAGAAAATCAAGCAAGTAGAGAAGGTGCATTCGAAATGGGGATTTGGAACTATGAGTCATTAGACTGTTTGTTGGGACCCATGGAGTACATAATTCAAATCATCATGTATGAGGCAATTCTAGCTGTACCCTTAAAAAGGTCTTCGATAAGATTGGGAGAGTTCTTAATGCCACTAAAGATAATTATTGACAGGGGATATATGCATTGAACATCAGCTCAATTGGCTTATGGGGAGCTCTTAACCTAGCTGCAAAAATAAAAAAGGATGATGGAAGAGTCTACTCAAGGTCATTCAAGCACCTTTCAAGAGTTCTATGGATCCAACATTTACTTGATTGAGTCAAGGAAACAAGTTAGCGGATAATATGGCTAACGTGGCAGTTAAAATCTTATTATTTCCAAGCTAGGTGTAATAGGGATGAACCCCCTTCCACTTGATTTATGCCTGAATGTGATCTATTATGCTGTGAAGCTTTTTTTTCATGTGTGGAAGTATTGAATATTGTACACTAACGATTTTTGATAAACTCTGGGATCAGTTTTCTTGATTTCCGAATGATCAGGGCCATGGCCGAGCGTGCGGGGGTGTAGGGGCGGTATAGTCCTTGCTAGTAGGATGTTTGAGGGAATAGGCCCCAAGAAAATAATGTGACCTCAAAAAGACCATGTCATGATACCTATGGGAGACGTGCTCTTCTCATATGGAGCAGTGATTTTGACCTATAGGTACTATGGGGTTGGATTTGACCCATTATTTTGGTAACCACTGTATTCTAAATCTACTTGATGTTAGTTGACATTAGAATTGGTTTCTTCGTGTTTGGTGCATATGGTAAATGTATTGTACATGTATAGATGTGTGATCCATGTTCTAAGTGTGAACTTCCAATTGTGTTTGTTGAAGCACAACCCAAATTTCATGCATCTTTGTAATTGTATGGATAGTTGGAGAAAGAGGTAAGGCATGCAAAATAAAAAAATTATGAGCAATTGGAATTCTTGAAATGGATACTATAGCTCTAAATGTATGCTCCTGAACCACATTAAATATTTTCTTTGTGTAACTTGTTATTTTATTTTCTACGTTTTTATTTCAGATATCATAATATCTTTCTAGGATATTAGTTTCTTGTATTTCGATTCTGTGTGTTAGAAGTTCTGCCATATTTGTATGGAAGTATTACCTAACGTGTTGGTAGCAAGGATAACTGGATTGGTTTCTTGAAGTGTCAATATCACAGGGATACATTTTTAGCTTGAGTTGGATGAATATGGAATACCATATTCTCAAGCCACTCAAACTCTTGATAAATTCAATGAGAATAATGTTGATAGTTCTTGGAAGATGTATCCATGGAAGATTACAGGTGAGACTCGTAGCCATAGGTACTTGCTATTATATTTTAGATGTCTGAGAATAGGGAATAGGATTTTCTATATAGGAAGGTCACTTAGGACAGTTCAGCTATGTACAAAGAAAAAGTTGGTGATTATTTAGACATTAGTCTCAGAAGTCCATAAAGGGTCTGCAAAAATCAACTCATGGATGTATTACGGAAGTTATCATGAAAAGCCCTCGAGCCTCTAACAAGATATTTTTTAATGAATTTTTTTTAGATGCTACAAGATGTCTTGGAATATTTCAGTAGCAGATCATTTGGATGATTTTAATGACTAGGGTTGGATTGAATATGCTAGATTCTGGTTATAATATAATTTGAATAAAGAGGTCTAGGGATTTATTAAAAAAAATCTAAACCAATACCTATAGTAGTTGAGAATATTGGCCTTGGTAATGGCGCCATAGCAAATCGGTATCTAGCTGGACTCAAAGTGGATAGTTTGAAGGACATTATAAGGGTGATTCTAAGCATGAGGAAATAGAGAAATGAAAAATTCCCATTCTAGAAGGAGAGGGGTTCTACTATGAGGTAATTCTATTGATGGAGAAAACTAGAGGATGAGACATAAGAAGTAGAGGAAGCCATAGAAAACTGAAAGATTTCAGGCATTTATGTCATCAACAAGTGCTAAAAGTAATATGTGTATGATGGCACTGTAGGAAAGTCTGCGCATGCAAAGAGACCTCTTAGAAATTGGAGGTGGAAAATACCTGGTGAATATCCCCGGAACCAGTTTCACTGAAAGGTGAATTTACCAATTTTTCAGAACTGAATTTTTACCCACTTTTTTTTAGTCAGAGAGACTGCAGAGTTGCAGACACTAAATCATGGTTGACATGCATCAACAAGCCTTGTTGGTGCATCATTTTGATGCCTTGTTGACACATGTCAACAAGGATCATTGATGCATGTCAACAAGGCTCATTGACGTGCGCCAACAAGGCTCGTTGACACGCGTCATAGAATTGACCGCTCAATAAGGCTATTGACGTGATTTCAGACATGGCCTCATTTTCAAACGTTTACACTTTGATGTGCGTCAAATGAGCTTGTTATGTGCATCAACAAGGCTCATTGACGCGCGTCAACCAAGGCTTTGTATAACAAGGTTAATTGTCTTGTCCATAAATACCCTCCCACCGGTCATTTTCATGTTTACACATTCCAGCTCTCAAATTTTCTTGTATACAAGAATTCATTATTTAGGTTAGGTACAATCAAGCTCAAGGACAACTACAAGTGCATCCTAAGCTCAAGACAAAAATCAAGAGGAAAATCTAGTCAACCCACAAGCCCTATCCACGGGCAAGATACTCTATAGGAACCCTTTGTGCCCCCACATCCAGACTATTTTACAAATGAATTCGGAATACAAGGATTTGATTGATGCATGTGAGTTGGTGGGCTTTTGTTAAGATGCCCCATTTCAAAAATGAACCAAGATATATTAAACTACCTTCTATCCTCGTACAATATAGAGGATGACATGTTTAATGTTACTGTGAATGATAGACAATTATTTCAATTCGGTATCGACCCAGCTGATATTCATCAGTTTACAGGCCTCCCATTCAAAAATTTACCCATTGCTACAACAAAGGAAACACTTGTTGAAGACAATAAGAAATATCTCGAATCGAACTTTTGGTTTCCATGTTGATTGTAAGTGTAAATTGTTTTCATTCATCATTTTGTATTCAATTTTTTATTTTGATACAATTCAAATTTATATTAATTCCAACGGTTTTTTGGCATTTGCAGCTCATGTCAATAAATCTAGATGTGGTGTGGATATGCAAGGAATTGCACACCACTTTCTTGCTGCTATGATTTCCTTCTTTCAATCCAAAATAGTTTTACAGGGTTGGTAAACAAATATACCAAACTGGGCCATTGCATACATTCTTGTAACTATCACAAAGCAAAAAAATTATTGGTGCACCTTTTTCTAAAAAAAATAAGAAATGACATTACAAATGCAAAGCTTTCAGAAAAACCAGTCATTCACACCACAAACTATCTCCTTGGCCTTTATTACGAGGCTCTTTTAAATTTAAAAGACAAACCAATTCCCACTTGCAAGGATAAGGTGTTGATGAATTTGTCAATTCCATTTCAAGAACAACAGGTATAAATAAAGTTTAAAGTATTTCGACATTAGAATGACAACATGTATTAACTATTTACTGTTTGCAGAGAATATTTTTGGAGGCCCTTCCCTGAAAAAAGGTAGCATCAAGAGGAAGAGGCCAACAACACGCTGAGGCATCAGGAGATTCACAATCTGAAATGGAAGCTCACTCATCTCTGAACTGCCAACCATTTGAATTCGTTAAACACTAGAGAAGTAATACCCTTACATGTATTATTTACAAATTCCAAATTTATATTTTCATTTTCCCATTTAAATTTTACCATATTGAATTGACATACAATCGTATGTTGATGACATTGTAGGGACTTTGGACCATACACGTGCTTCTCAAAGTCAACCGTCTTCCTCAACTCACTCAGTTCAGTCGCATGCATTTGTGTCTTCTCAACAACCACCTCAGCAATCCCAGCAACAGAACAGCTCAAAAACCACCAATTACTACTCCAACATGGCCACCTCAAGCACCGCAACAAGCTACCCCTCAACAACAAGGTACAAGTTTTGAATATTACTTCGTTTAATTTCGTAGTTTTTGCATAGTTTAACTAGTTTTTCATATGATTTTTCTTGAACTTTTCAACACATTGCAGTCCTCCGCCTTCTATACAAACAGCAGCACTGCCCCCTCCTCCACCAATAATATTCAAAATGCCAACCAGAGGATCAAGAAAAAAGAACATTGGTAAACGCATGCCAATTCCTTCGGCCCCTAGTGGGACACTAAACATTGCCTCCTCATTTCGAATTCCAACCCTCTCACTTGGTGGCTTGCCCAGCACAACAGGCATATCGGTTTTAAATAATATAAATTTAGATGAAGATTACTTGGGCATTGATAGCAATGACCCAACATGATTTTTCAATACACGTGAGATGATTCAAGGCCAGCAGGTATACTTCTATTTCAACATAATTTATTCAAATTTCATTACATTTCACTTTAGATTTATTTGTTTGAATATTGATTTATTTTATCACAAATAGGATCATGCCACCCAAAGGTAGAAACAAGTAGCAGTCGATCAACCCGAAAGCCCCCATACCTCTCCAGCAAGATCATCTTCTTCAGATATAGATGGTGAATAGTTGCTACCTTTTCCTTTAGAGAACTTAATTGGTTATGATTTTCAATCCCATGTCGATGAGTTTATTCTACCTCATATCAATCAGCTCATAGAATGGAGAGAAGGGCTAAAGTACTTATCAATGAGATAATAATTCATTATGAAAATTATTGGCAAAGGGATAGTTTATATGCTGCAGTCCAGAATCAACCTGCGAAGATGGATTCCTTACTTACCCAAGTAAGAAGTGGGACTGTCACGTATAACAACAACTATAAAGATGAAATTTTGGATAAGACATTAAACAAATTGGAAAATATTAGTGCTGAGGCCCAGGGAATATTTTAACAAATGGTCTAAGGAAAAGGATCTGGTAGCAGTTGCAAATGCCGAGAGAGATAGAGCGGTCATAAGTATTATCACTTTCAAACAATATTTTTTGTTAATTTGAAGTTTTCTTATTTTAGTAATATGTTGAATTGACATCACTTTTTTGTGCAGTTGAAATATGAAAATTTGAAGAGTCAAGCAAAGGTTTTCCAAGTTCACTTGGAAACCGTGAAGAACAGTTTATCCACAACGAAGAATTTGAAAGGAAAATATTGTTTTGGTTAACAAACAAAACAATACATTGAAGTGGATAATTAAAGAGCATGGCTTCGACCCTGAAATTTTATTCAAAACCAAGGCAGCTACTGATCCAAATTTGCTATCCCATGGAGATGCGACAAAGCAAGAAGAAAGAATTTTAAAAAATCTAGACAATGTTGTAGAAGATCTCATAAGTTTTGGGATTATTTCTGCCATTGGGGAAAGGGGTACAGGTGGAGAAGCCATTGGGGAAAGGAGTACAGAAGTGGAAAGGGGTACAGAAAATTGAGGGTTGAAAATTTTCATTATCGAGTATGGAAACTTGAAAAATAGAATCTATATTTGAAAATTTGAAACATAGAATGTGATGGTCATGGCATTTGAATTTTATTATCTGGATTTGAAACTTGAAACTTGAATTTGATAGCCTTTGAAAATTTGAAATACTATATAATCTTTAATTTTATAACTTCCTATATATTATGTATAGAATTTCTAGATTGTATATGGTGTTTATGTTTCTTCTCTACTTGTAATGATGATTGCATTAGATGTGGATGATGACATTACAATAGAATCATAGTCTCATAGATATGGATTATCATGAATTGTATGTGGATGTAGATTTAGCTTCAAGCACGATCATGGAATCTGGATGATGATAATGGATAATTGTTTTAAGAAAATTTGGAATGTAGTACGACAAAGACATTTAAACATTCTCAAAATCTTCTTCTCTATACTTGTAATGATATGATGACATTAGAATGGATATAGATGATGATGAATGATGATAATGGATAATTGTTTTTAAAAAATGGAATGTGTTAGGACAGAGACGTTTCTACACATTTAAAATAGATAAATAATTGTTTTAATAATAATTGGAGTGTCAGGATTATGATAATGATATGATGAATTTAATAATAATTGGAGTGTCAGGATTATGATATGATAATGATATGATATATATGGATGATGATGAATTTTATGTGGACGTAGATTTAGCTTCAAGCACGATCATGGATGATGAATTGTATAATGGATCGTGGATTATGAATTGTATAATATGGAAAAATCTTCCTCTTTGTAAAATTCGATTGTGTGATTTTATCCCACAAAGTTTTAAGAATATATCAAAGCATTTTGCAAATATAAAAATAAATTAAACATAATTGTAAAAAATCAAGAAATGTCATATGATAGGGTTTAAGTTACCTCTAGTGTTTTAGATGGATGTGAAATCATCCTTCGTAGTGTGCTAGATCTTTGATTTAAGAAAACTCAACATGAGAAATGGATTAGTAGATAGATGGGTGAGTTTCCTGACATTTTCAGTCCCGAGAAGTGCGAGCTTCCTCGGATGGATGTCAACCCATGTTTTCAAAAAAAAAGATGAAATAATTGTATTTAAATAAATGTAAATATATATACCTGTAACATCTTTAATGATAACAAGAGCTGAAACAAAATTTAAGGTGACAAAAAATAAAAGTAAGGTGAAGGAGATACCTATTTAAAGTTGAAACAATCCATTATCAATAGCTTCTTCAAACTTGATGTTCTCTTCTTGTAGAGTGTGACGATGCACCAATTCCACTCTCATCGTTGGGAACAGTTGTACTTGTAGCTGTATTATTCACACCTCTTCTTTCGCAAAGGGAATTCCAATGCACAGTTTCAATGTCGAAAGGAAAGGTTTCCATGGAGTAGCGAGATACATAACACCTCATGCAACTTTCCAAATTTTTATCCAACTTGTTTCTCAGTTTTGATTTTATAAATGATAAAGCACTGAAAACCCTTTCATCCTCCACAGACCCCAAAATCATTATTTGGCATAACTCATATAATCTGAAATATTCACTGATGTCTTCTTGTAAGATAGAACTTTGATAGATTCCTCACCACAGCCTTGTAATAACACCACTTTCAGAAGGTTTGTCTAAATTTTTATATTGGTTCCTCATTGTTGTTACAAAATTTGTTGATTGAAACTTTAATAAATCAGCATTTAGTATACCTTTGATTTCCATACCCTTGAACTCTGAAGTCTTTGTGAAATGTTCCATTATTGTACCCATGGATTTATGGAAATGCTTTCTTACAAAGTCTGCACGACCACCTTTAATATTCCAAAAATTAGGATTCATCACACCCATTGCTTCAAGAATTTTATCTTTGGAGAAATGTTCTCTAATTTATGATGATAAGGATTCTGATTTTTTTTAAGCTTTATTCTTGTTTCAACTATAACAGAATCAAAAGATTACATGTCACGAGGAACATCTTCTCATTCTGATCCTGTAATATCTTGAACATTTTTGCAAAATGTGCAGTGGTATGTCCCTCCCATTAACAGTGATGCAGAGGTGATCGTGGATATTAAATCTCAAATAGTTACTGGGATTTTTTAAGATCTAATAAAGCTTTCCAATTCTCAAAAATAGGTGTATCAAAACTATCTTGGGAACAGTACAAGATATCAAGACTTTGACATACCATTTTTCTCATCCGTATAAAATCCACAATATAGATTAATCTCCCATGTGCATGCTTCATTAGTGTATTGATCTCCTACAACATTGGAAGAATACCAACCAATGTAAGCAATGTCTCCAAATCAGTTAAACGGAACAACAAGTCCCTCGCCCTATCAACTTCATGATGATATTTGTGCATGAAACCAACCAACGAAGGATACTCCTCATGAACTCTGCATGCAGGTTCATACAAAGAGATCCATCTCATCTCAACATCTTTCAGAAGTTTTTTTCCATCTATAATTCCAATTACAAATTTTTGGAACTCAAGAAATCTCTTTGGGATGCTTGACCATATAGGCATGAAGTTCTCTTATAAGGTCTTCTAATTTAGCAACATTTTCGTAGTTGCTTACCATTTTATACGCTAAATTCATTCTATGAGCCATATAGTGAATTGGTAGCATATATGGGGCCACTGTTGTTTATAATCTAACACACAGCCTGTTCTGGTGACCTTGCATGACAGATGCACCATTTGATCCGACGCATACCAACTTCTTAGCAATTTCATAATCAGTCATTCCAGCAATATCTTTCAAATGAGAAACAACTATTTTATGTAGGTTTTCAACATTACAGTTTTCAACCATTTTCATAACACCCAGCAGATGAGGTGTCCTTATATGATTTTCTAAAGTATAGACATGGATACATACCCATGCAGTGTTGTCGACTATTGTCACTTCATCAATTGAAAGAGAGATAAACTTTGATTTTTTTACATTCTCTTTCAAATCTTCCTTCTCTATCATCGAAAGGCATTTTTCCATTTCCCATCCACTACTTTCAGACCAATGAGACTAAGGAACATTTGACATTCCATTATATTGATACAAAAATTTGAAATCGAGGAAATCTGAAATCGGTCTTCCTTTCTTTAGTATGTGAAATAAAGTAGAGAACTGTATGAGTTTTGCATGTAGATTTGTTTGATTCATCTTACCAATTTGCGATGTGATCGTTCCTCCCTTTTCCATGAGATGTCTGCGTTTTTTCTGCTCTGCTTCATAATCCACTGCATATTTAACGTGCATGCATTCTTTTTCAATTTTCCACCTGTGTGTTTTGATTTTCTGGCCATCCGCCCCCGTTACAGTCAAATATTATTTTCCACAACGTTTTTCTATAGTGTCTAGCTTCATTTGCATTTTTTCCTGCTTTCCCAATTTCCACGTACATATTGTACATGTACATTCAGATGGGATCTCTTCTGAATTAGATGATTGTACAAGTTCAATAAATGGAAATTTGGCAGCCCAATCAAACTTGTATGTCCTGCCAATGGTCCACATATTCTTGTTTGTTTTCAATGTTTTACTTTTTTGAGTAGAATTTTGAGCAATATCACAATCACTTGGTTTCCTCTTTCGTGAACCAGAATTTGAATTTGATTTATGTGTTCCATTTTATTGAGTATTTGTATGTGTGATATCTTGATGCACTCCTGGTTGCACCCCAACAGGAAGAATATCTTCAAGATCTGGCATCTCAACAGTTATATCTTCAAGATCTGGCATATTATCATAGGTGTCATTTGTTTGATACTATGTAGAATACATGTCCACCTCAATATTACCTTCCACACAGTCAACATTTGTATTATTTCTAGTGGCAGCTATATGGTTGTTGGTAGTTGAAATATCTGTATCAACAGAGTTTCCAAAATACTTGAACAGGGACTTTTGAGATTTCTTAGTTACTTTTAGGTCTTCACATTCTGAGGACTAAGCACCTTCCATTATTCTGAATAGAGTCTCTGCGTCAGCAAAAGAACCAAGTTGCGCGTCAGAGACAAAATTCCTGTCACATACCTCCTTGTCTGTAATAACCTTGTCTTATCATGCGTCAACTAACTAACCCCCTATATTTCTTGCATTTCTCATCTATATCCATGCAATAACTAACCCTTGTCATCTATAATACCTCGTTGTCACGCACAACTAAAAACCCCCTTGTTCACGTGTCTGCAATACAACGTAACTATCCCTGTCACACGTCAACAACTAACCCCCTTGTCACGTTACCTCCTTGTCACGTGTCAACTAACCCCTTTGTGTGTCACGTGTCTACATCATATGTCGCCCGACTCTAAACTACAACAAGTCCTTTATCTAGTGCTTAGTTGCATGTTTGCAACTATATCCAATACTCGCACGCGTCTGCAATACCTCCTTTTCATGCGTCAACAACAAACCCCCTTATCATGCATCTGTAATACCTCTTTATCATGCGTCAACTATATCCCTGTCACACATCAACAACTAACCCCCTTGTCATGCATCTGCAATACCTCCTTGTCGCACGTTAGCTATATCCCTGTCACGCATCAACAGCTAACCCCTTTGTCATGCATCAGCAAATTCAATGGGTCACGCGTTAGCAAATATCATTTTTCACCCGACTCTAAACTACTAACAGGGTAACAAAAATCTCTGGTTCTTAGAGTATGTGAGTTCACAGTATTGGTAAGCTACTAGTGGTAGTACCATAGTATACTACCTAGGGAATAATCTAGGTTTTTATAGGAGATGTTTTCAAATGTAAGTGAAGCCAACCCCAAAAAAATATATATACTGTAAATTTTAGGTGAATAGGACACCGACTCATTCTGAAAATTAGCCTTTTCAAATTTTCCTAAAATGAAATTCTCACCATATTACGGCGTGTGCGTGTGTGTGTGTGTGTGTGTGTGTGTGTGTGTGTGTGTGTGTGTGTGTGTGTGTGTGTGTGTGTGTGTGTGTGTGTGTGTGTGTGTGTGTGTGTGTGTGTGTGTGTGTGTGTGTGTGTGTGTGTGTGTACAAGATGCAATAGTGTGAATAAATCCTACATGAAGTCACTTAAAGGAGATCCTCATATTCAAGAGCAAGGGATATGATGGTAGTATGCTAGCCTAAGTGGTTAGATGTTGGGAAGGTAATGTATGATTTGAGGTAAGTATGGTTTACACAAATAAGAAGAGATAAAAAATGTCTAGATCCCTTGCACAAAGATTTCATGAAGTATTTTCAAAGGGTTTAAGAGGATATTTTTCCATGCCAGAGAGAGGGATTCCAAGGGTTTTCAGATCAAATTAATTACAGCATTCAGAGATGAGTTTGGCGCATGTTTTAGAGACATTTTTGTGGATTTTCAGCCCTTCCCTTAGGGGTGACATCAGCCCTAGGGTTTTGCAGCATCATTTTAGGAGGTTTCCAAGTGTTTTTTTCTAGATTTAGAGGTTGGGTTCTCTTCTATATCATTTGTAGATGTTATTTCCAGAAATTCATATTTGTATTTATTGTATTTGCAAAGTTATGAATTTTTGAAGATTTCCAATAGTTTAGGGCATTATAAAAATTATTGGCATTCATATATTATTAATAGAAATCCAAAAACATTCGCCTAGTCTTTTTTTATCATTATAGCAATATCTATATAAATTTTCATGGGATTTGGATAAGTATTTTGTGAGTTATCAATGAAATTAAGTCTGCTTCCCTAGTTGGCTTAGTTCCAAAAAAACAAAAAAATTATTTGCTGAAAATTTTTATATATTTTTTGGTTTGTATGTCATATCCCTCAAGGGATATTTCAATAGTATCAGATAAATTGTTCCTCTAGCCTATTGGGTGGAGAAGATGGGTGACAATGAAGAAATGGGTGTTGATTTGATGAAACAATTATTCACCAACATGGTAAAACAACAAGAGACTACTAATATTTATCTGAGCAAGCTCACTGAAATATTAACACAGGGAAGAATTGAGAGTCATGCTAAAAGAGGAGAACATGGTAACATGGGGCAGCAAGGTAGAAGGGGTGAAAATAGCAATGCATGACATTCAGGGCAGCACACTCCCAATTCCCATAATACACATCTAAGCATGTTTGAGCCAACATTTTTGAAAGAGCCACAAGCTACGCAAGTGGGATAGTGATTATAAATTATTGATGAAGACTCTTCTTGGGAAATATACCAATCCATGAGAAAGGGTTTCTAAGATAACATGTCATTCCAAGAATACTGTAAAATGAAGATTGGTAGCAGGCCCAAGAAAGATCATCATATGCAGGTGCCAAAGTTACAGACGAGATTGGGACAAATCTCCATTCCACACTTTTATGGTTCTAAGAAGTATACTGTGTAATCTTGGATTCAAAATTTGCAGACATACTTGAATTGAATCCCATACGCAAGGAGGATGTAATTAAGTTTGTAATCCTACACCTTGAGGGATATGCACATGACTGGTGGCATCATGGCCTTATTACATAGGGACACGTGTATATTTGTACATATGCAGAGTTCACCCAGAGGGTGATGAGCATATTTCACAGGAGGGACCCTAACAGGTATTTCAGAGATTTGACTCACATGAGATAGATAGGTTCCTTGGATGGGTACATTACATATTTTGAGAGGATTTTAGTCATGGTTCTTGATGTTTCAGAGATGAGGATGACTTCCCTATTCATAGCAGGTTTGACATATGCACTATCAGGGTTTGTGAAGGCATTTGAGCCTTCTTCACTACATGATGCTATTAGGAGAGCATGGTATTTGGAGTCAGCCACTCCAAAGTCGGGGTTTCCACCTCGAGTTCAACAAAAGGAACCTCCATCTAGACCGAATGAGCTTCAACAGAAGGATCCTATACCTAGGCAGGAGGTGGTTAAGAAGCCAATCATTTCCCGATATCTTAGGGATGAGTTGAGGTGAAAGAAATTATGTTTTGATTTTTGTACACCTTGACCTCCAGGGCATTATTACACAAGAAAAGGGAAGGCCCAATTCATCAAGGTTTTTAGGGAGAGTGAGGGTGACAAAGATGAGGAGTTAGAGACCTACAAGATGGATGATGGAGAAGGAGTTGCATTGGATAGTGCAGATGTGGAGTAGGAGGAGGAGAAGGAGAATTTTACTCAGGAGATTATAGACACATTGTATAGTACTCTGATTTATAAGGCATTCAAGGTTAGAGGAGTTATGCAGGGTCAACAAGTTGTGGTATTCATTAATAGTGTGGCTTCCCAAAACTTTATTGTTGCATCGTTGTTTGAGAGACAAGCTTTGTAGATAGATGAATTTGAGGGATTCAACATTGTTGTAGCCAATGGGAGTATATGAGATGCACATGAAGAGTTCCACAGTTGAGCATCACCATGGGTAACTACAGATTTACCAATGATTTCCTCATTGTTGGTATGGGAGTGACCAACATAGTGTTGGGAGTGTAGTGTATTTACTCTCTTGGTGAGTTTTGGACTAAAATTCAAATGATGGAGTTGAAGTTTAAGTCTGAGGGTGGGAATGTGATCTTGAGGGGATTATCTACAGGAGCACCCAGAGTGGTTGCAACTAAGGGGATGGAGAGTAATTTCTGGCATGATGAGGGGTTTTACTATAGAGAGCTGATGTGGATTTTGCTGGATATGGGTGTGACTAGTAGTGTTGCATAGGAAACAGTTATAGGGATTGGGATTTCGGGTTCAGATCACCCAAGATCATCCTTGTGTTGGTTATATGAGGTTTCAGTAGACTAGATATCTCACATGCTTGTTGAGTACTCCAAGAATTGACAAACTTAAATGATATTATGGGTGGTCACACACAGGAGGATGACAACTACATATTGGAGGATGAGATGATTCTCTATCAGGGTAGATTATACCTTGTGTCAGATTCATGGTTCAGGATAGATATATTGTGATACATGCATTTTTTTCTCCAACTGGACACTTGAGCTTTAATGATACCTACGGGTTCATATGGGAGAGGTTTAGATGACATGGGTTGATGGAGGATATCCTCAACTTTATACAGGCATGTACGGTTTATCACTAAGAAAATTTGGAGCTTACATGTTCATCATTTTTTTAGTCGACATGGGATACCACTCCTATGTATTTTATTGCTTCTATGCCCAGTAGGTTCACATTCAACACAATAGGTGGACTATGTGAAGCTGAAATTTCCAGTTGACCGTCTACTAGAGTTTTGGGACGTTCCCCCCATGGTAAACATTGAGATACATTATGAGAAGCCTTACTCTCACCCAAGTGGAGGTCATGTGGTATATTTAACACACTTTGTGCATATATAAGTTGTTTTATAGGTTGATCCAAGTGATTATATAGGATTCAAAGTGGACTTTCATACCTAGGATTTGACTAGAGAGGCAGTGAGAGATCACATGATGATAACATTACATTAACAGGTATTGGACAAATTGGAAATTTTGGTGTGGGTACCAGTAGAGATTCGGTGTGGGCATCATACTACTTCAGGGGCAACATTGTTCTCTACACGACATGGAGATCATGATGACTACATGGGGTGTCTTGGTTACTTTGCATCACACTGATCATTAGTTGACTACAGGGCGAGGTGGAGAAACCTACTTTGTGGTATTCAATTTCTACATCATGGCAACATAATGCTTAGGGTCAAGCATTTCTCAGGAGGGGAGGATTATAATGTCCCCAATTCCAAGTAGATATCCTAGGAGTTTTTTCATTCATCTTAGCCTTAGACATACCCGAGGGGATAACCATGTTGGAGACTATTGGTTATAGATGACTTATTACCACATTGATTTTTTGTTATATTTTGTCATTGGCATTAATTTGGGTGACTTGGTGGTAATAATTGTTATATTTTTTCATTGAGGGGGATCATAGTAATTTATTATTCTATTTATTGATTGTGGAGTAAAATACCATCAAAACCCTAGCTTCGGTGGTGAGATATCCACTCTTAGCTAGTAGGGAACTCTTCAATGATGAAAGATCCACCCTAGTTTTTCATTTTGGAGTTAATTCAAGGTAGATATTCAGACATATTTTTTTAGAGATTTCAGTAAGGATTTTCAAATGGTTTTAGAGGATATTTTTCCATACTAGTGAGAGGAATTCCAAGGGTTTTCATATCATATTAATTGCAACATTCAGACTAGAGTTTGATGTAGGTTTTAAAGACAATTTTATGGATTTTCAACCCTTCCCTTAGGGTGACATCAACCCTAGGGTTTTGAAACAGCCTTTTAGGAGGTTTTCGAGTGTTTGTTTCCATATCTGGAGGTTGGGTTATTTTTTATATCATTTGTAAATGTTATTTCCAGAAATTTAGATTTTTTATCTATTGTATTTACAAAGTTATGAATTTTTGAAGATTTTCAGCAGTTTAGGGAATTCTAAAAATTATTGGCATTCATATGCTATTAAGAAAAATCAAAAAACATTTTCCTAGTCTTTGTTATCATTGTATCAAGCTCTATATAAATTTTCGTGGCATTTGGAAAATTATTTTGTGAGTTATCAATAAAATTCAGCCCTAGTTGGCTTGATTCTAGAAAAACCAGAAATTTAATTTGCTGTAAATTTTTATATATTTTGTGGATTGTAAGTCATATCCCTCAAGAGATATTTCAGAGGGTATATGGAAATTACAGTTTTAAGGTGAAATAGTTATCATATCAAGTTTGTAACATGACTTTATTATCAGTTTCTTGATTGCAATATATTGTTTTCACTCTCCTAGTTAAATGGATCGAACTCCTCCATGATGGGAACAAATTTCCAAGTTTACGAATTTTTTTCTTGTTCTCCCAACAAATGTAAAGGTACCAAATACTCCAATTTGAGTCAATAGAAGGCTGCAAAATGTGATATTTCACAAACGAAAGACCGTGGAACCAAATGGACTACACCAACACATTGTGAGGTTTGGCCTAAATGACTACGGGTGAGGCTTCTTTTTGGTGTCCCAACAGATCCTGGTCCTTCCCGAGCAACATCATGGTCAAGCATATTCACTTAAGAACCTTGAGATTAAAAAAGGCAATAAATTTGATTGAGTGATTTCTCAGTCTTTGTGGCACCTTGAAAGGTATATTTTATACCTACACCTCCATGTCATTGAGATGCTCTATGAATTTCTATCATGGTTTTCCCTAGGTCAATTTGGTTTTTCTCGATCGTCCCAACGAATGCAAAAGTGCCAAATAATTCCAATTTGAGTTAGTGTAAGGCTGTCAAAATGCAATAATTTGTAAACGGAAGCTCTATGACACCAAACAGATTATGCACAAAAATGTTAGGGTAGACTATGTATACATTCTAGGTGAGGATTTGTTTTGATGCCCAACAATGGTCCCAGTCCTTCTCAGCTATATTGGTCACGCATAATCCCTTAAGAGCCCTTACAGAAAAAAAAAAAGGGCTATAACTTCCACGGGTGATTTATTGGTCTCTGTGGTACCTTGAAAGGTCTCGTCTAGACCTAAACCTCCAATGTTGAGACCCAATACAGAAATCACTGTCTTGATATTCATCAAGTTCAATTCATTTTTTTTCATTGTCCCAACAAATGCAAAGGTGCCAAATACTCCAATTTGAGGCAGTGGAAGGCTGCAAAATTTGATATTTTACAAACAGAAGCCTATGGACACCAAACTAATTACTGCACCAATGCATTGGGGTGGCTTGGTAAATGTATAGGTGAGGCATTCGTTTTTAGGTGCCCAACAATTTCTCGGTTCTACCTGGCTACATTGGTCAGGGCGTAGTCCCTTATAGATCGCTTACAGATAAAAACAGGTTACAACTTTGACATGGGTGATTTCTTGGTCTCCATTATGGCACCTTGAAAGGTCTCATTGGACCTACACCTCTGCATTGATACCCTCTACATGAAATACTATCATGGTTTTCCTGGGGTAAATTTGGGTTTTCTCATCTATCCCAACGAATGCAAAGGTGTCAAATACTTCTAATTTGAGTCAATGTAAGGATGCAAAATGTGATATTTCATAAACAAAAGTCTCATGGCACAAAACAAACTATGTACACATGTCAGGGTGGCCTAGTAAATGCTAGGTGAGGATTCATTTTTTATTCCCAACGATCTTGGTCCTTCTCGGCTACATCAATCGGGCGTAGTCCCTTAAGATCCATGAGAGAAAAACAACCAATAACTTTGATGAGTGATTTCTCTATCTTTCCATGATACCTTGAAAATTCTTGTTTAGACCTAAACCTCCATGTTGAGACACCTCAATATGAATATTGTCATCATGGTTTTCCCTAGATAAATTTTGTTTTCTCAGTGTCCCAACAAATGCAAAGGTGCTAAATACTCCAATTTGATTCAGTGAAAGGCTGTAAAATGTGAAATTTCACAAATGGAATCCTATGACACTAAATGGACTACACCAAAATGTCAGGTGGCCTGGAAATGCTAGGTGAGGCTTTTTTCCAGTGCCTAACAATCCTGATCCTTACCGGATACATTGGTTGGGTGTAGTCTCTTAAGATCCTTGAGAGAAAAATAGGTTATAACTTTGACGCATTATTTCTCTATCTCCATGGAACCTTGAAAGGTATTGTCTATACCTACACCTTCATTTTAATACCCTCTAAAAATCCCATTATGGTTTTCCCCAGGTAAATTTTGTTTTCTCTTTTTCCCAACGAATGCAAAGGTGTTAAATACTCCATTTTGAGTCAATGTAAGGCTGCAAATGTGATATTTCACAAATGGAAGCTCGTGACACTAAATGGATTATGGTAACACATAAGGGTGGTTTGGTAAACACTAGGTGAGGTTTCGTTTCAATTCCCAATGATCCTGGTCATTCCCGGCTACATCACTCAAGCGTAGTCCCTTAAGAGCCTTGGGAGAAAAATAGATTATATCTTTAATGGGTTATTTCTTGCTCTCCATGGCACCTTGAAATGTCTCTTTTGGACCTACACCTCTACACTAAGACATTACACAAAATTATATCATGGTTTTCCTGAAGTCAATTTAGTTGTCTTGTTGTCCCAATGAATGTAAAGGTGTCAAATACTCCAATTTGAGACAATGTAAGGCTGTAAAATGTGATATTTCACAAATGGAAGCATGTGGCACCAAACGGACTGTGCTAACAAATAGAGGTGGCTTGGTAAATGTTAGGTGAGGATTTTTCTTGGTTCCCAATGATCTTGTTCCTTCTCAGCTACATCGGTCGGGCGTAGTCCCTTAAGAGGCCTAAGATAAAAACAGACTATAACTTTGACGGGTGATTTATCGGCATTGGTGTCGCCTTGAAAAGTCTCATTTAGACCTACACCTCCATGTTGAGAACGTCCACAAAATCCTACCATGTTTTTCCCCATATCAATTTGGTTTTCTCGTTGTCCCAACGAATGAAAGGCTGTAAAATGTGATATTTAACAAGAAGAAGTTTGTGGCACCAAAAAGACTGTGCCAGCACGTCAAGGTGGCCTGGTAAATGTTAATAATATTAATGCTGACATGGATAATAATATTTATATGTGGTAAATATTTGGTAATTGTAAATGAGTTATATCATTTACTCATATATTTAAGTTATATTGGTTTGGCGTAATATTGTTGTATATAACAACAATAGTTCGGATATAGATTGTCGAGATATATTTTTGTAAAAATATATCGTCAAGGGAGATTCTTGTGAAAGAATAGTGGAGATTGCATCTCCCAAATTATAGGAATATTATCCCTATATATTTGTAATCGTATTCAAATATAGAAGAAATATATTTTGTGTGTGTGATTCTGAGAGTTATTTCCTGTGTAAGTGAGGTTCATAGTTTAGATTTGGTATCAGAGAAATTTATCCCTAAGGTCTGTGATGGAAATCTAAAATAACTATAGAGGGGTAGTGCATGTTTGTCATTGCTCCTACAGATGAAATTATATTTTTGTAGAATGCCGAGGTATTTGAATATGTGTATGTCATCGACTTCAATAGTACAAAGCCGAGGTATTTACATTAAAAAGTGTTTGAGTCAATAGCTCTCATTTTTTCAATATCAAAGTTCACAAACAACTGGAAAATCTCACAAAACAAAAGGTTTGATTTGTTATTTACAAAGACATGCTCATTACAGGTGGAAGTTTTAAAATTTTGATATCTTAGTTGGTATAATCTTTTTTGGAAACTTGGAAAGATAAGTCATTATTGATTGCCACGAAACGTCTCATGTCTGTGTGTAAATAAACATCATTATTTTATTAATCTACAAATGTCATCTACGTACTTGATATGCTCTGATAAGTGGATAGATCTTCCAATGATTACATCTTATTCAAATCTCAATGTTTTTATGGAAGCTAGGTGTCAGTTTTTATAGATATGCGTTTTTTTCCTTAAACATGGCAAGTGCCCTTGATCGGAAGAATATTATGTGACATTATCTATCATTTTCATGCAAATTTCATTGTGCAATCTAGTCAATGCATGCATCTTTAATCCTACATTTGGTTCAGATCGAATTCATTGGTTGAAAATCTCTCACCGTCAACTCGACAACGAATGAAGCATATAGGTCGGTCTTGTTTTTTAAGTGGGTCGTTTTAATTTGTTTTAGATGATTAGTCATTTTTTAAATGTTGTGTCTTCATGGTCCATTAGATTTTTTTAATTGTCTTTTGTTCGTAGTACCAAATTCAACTATCATTAAGAGTCAATTAAAGAATTTTCTCCTTGTAAGTCCATATTTGTGAAGACAACTTATATGTGAGTCAATATAAATCAATATTAGGTGTTTGTATTTAGGTATTAGTTGGTAATGTATCATTTTTAAGATTATAGGTTTTTGGTGTTTAAATATTTTATTAGAGTCATTGTGTATCACAATAAAAAAAAGCATACATTTGTTTAAGTCAATGTTTGTAATTGTCAACATATTAGTGATAAATATCACTGTTTGGGTCAAAAGAGTCGTTTGTTTATACCATCATTGTCGTCAAAATAAAACAATTTGTGTAGTTAAAATTGTATCATAAAAAATTTGTATTGTCAAGAATCATATTTTTAAAAAAGTTTGAAAAATTAAAAATAAATTGCCTCACGGATGCATTTTCGGTGTTACCCGAGGTCTGACAAATAAACTATTTCACATCGAGGGAGGAAGAGTAAATAAACAATGTGAAAAAATTTGAGCTTCATATTCCAAATATGTTGAGTTAGAAACACATATAATGGAGGACGGCGGCATCGGAGGCTAGAGGTCAATTAGCAACCTCTCGTCAGTCGCCAACGACAGGGACGCTTCACTTATTTGGTGGCATGTGTATGAGTATTTTAGTATGGAGTTTGTTTGATTTTTGCATTTCAGTTTGGTGTGGATTTCAATTTTTCAGCTTGTAAGTTTGGTGTGAAAAATACAAAACAGATGTTCATTCTTGTTCACATGTGTATATGGATATTTCTACATAATTCCCTAATGTAATAACATAGTGAAGAGAAGATAATGTTAGAATTTGAGGATTCTAATAAATATAGATTTAATCAACTTACATATTACATAATATTACAATAAATATTTTAATAAAGATTACATCATAACATAAGTAAATAAAGAAATACTTACATGAAATAAATAACACACGTGACACATTATTTATAGTGGAAAATCTCAATAGGGTAAAAACTACTTTGAAAATAACTTTTTTCTTTAGAGAACTTATTTTACATCCAGTAAGATTACCTCCTCCTTTGAAAACCTATTTACCAAGGGTAAAACCAAATCACTTGATTTGCACACCTTTGATATATTTCCTGAATATATCAAATGAGGACCTAAATTCCTTTTTATACAAGGTGATCGGGTATGTCTCCCGAACCACCTTTTCAACCTAAAATGGTTGACACATACACCTAGGTTTATAATATTTAATATTAGCAATATAATCATTTTATGATATTATATATTTAACCTAAAGTATATACCTAGGTTAAGGCATATTTAATAACAGAAATATAAATATTTCATATTATTAAATATTAACCTATATATTAGTGATGGACCCATATACATTAAGGGTTGGCCAGACCATTTAATCATTATGTTCCAACACTCCCCCTTAATGTTAAGTAGGATAACCATAAACATATGCCAATAGATTACCTGTCCGTAGTACACTACAGGATTTACAATCCTTAAACCATAAAGGTTTTAGGCTAACATATCGGTTGAAAGAATTATAACACCTTCATACTCAAATTATATTTTGGTACAAAACGATTTGGAATCCCAAAGATCATTCCATGATCGGTGGCTAAGTATTATCTGTGAGTTTTACATGTTCTCACAGGTTCTTGTAAAAGGTTATTGAACCCAAGCATATAGAATTCTTTTACAACCAAGGACCTCCTTAACAATCTGTTTATATTGGATGTTTATCAGTAAACTCAATAGCACTAGAGAGTTTATTGAAGACCGCCTTTAAGATCTTTCTACAATTCTTTCCAAAAAATAAGTCGAGGAGGTATACATGCCCGAAGGTCTTTTTACACTTCCCCGAAGGTCTTTTTTACACTTGCCCAAAGGTCTTTTACATATATCCTATGGTCTTTTTACAAAAAACTAATTTCCATTAGGAGGTGACATTGTCATGCACACCTCCCCCTCAATGAAAACTCCGACAATCCAAGATTTTTACGAAAGTGACAAAAACTTTGTAGCACTCAGGGACTTTTTGAAGCTGTCAGCAACCTACTTTTCAGTCAACATGAACTTGAGATTTATCACATCACTTTGCACCTTCTCACGGGTGAAGCGTATATGTATCTCAATGTTCTTCATCCTCTGATGTTGAACTGGATTCTTAATTAAGAGTAATACAATTTTGACCACCACATAGGAGAGAAATACTTCATTTAGCTTATATGTATATCTCTACCAATAGTCATTGCATCCATATGGATTCTTTACTTCTTCCATTGTACTTCTCTGTATCAGTAGAAGAAATTGAGACTGTTGATTATATTTGTTTGTTCCAATTAATGGTTCTTTCACCAAAAAAACTTGAACACATATCCAGTATATTTTATAACACAACATCGGTATGGTTAGAATCAAAAAATCCATATACAATAGCATTTTCATTCTTATTATAATACAACCCATAATTGATTGTTCCTTTCAAATATCTAAAAATTCTTTTTGCAAGATTCCAATTATCCTCTAAAAAATGTTCCTGCATAAACCTTGAAGTAATTCCTACTGTATAGGAAATATCTGATCTAGTTTATAGTTAGATAAAATCAAACTATCAACTAACAACGTATATAAAATAGGATCAACCTTTTTCATATACATATTTAGGATCAATATTTATTTCAAATTCCATTGAAGTAGAAAAATAGCTTATAAATCAATCATAAGAAACTTTTTCAATACAATGGGTTGCATATTATGTTTTGAAAAATATACAATAGAATTAAATACAGTCATACAAATAACATGATGTGAGAGACTTAACTCATTCATTTCAAATTATTGCTTCAATTTCTCTTTAATCCTATGAATTAAATCAAAATTATCACCAATCATAATAAAATCATCAACATATATACATATAATGATAATATGTGAGCCTGATTGCTTAATGAATATATCATTTTTAGAAGAACAATTAAAAAAACCTAATAGTTTAAAGAAGGAAACAATTTTTGCATACCAAGCTCTAAGAACTTGTTTTAAACCATACAAGGATTTTTCAACTTACAAACATAGTTTTCTTTACCAGTTTCTTCAAATCCCTTAGGTTGAAACATGTAAAGTTCTTCTTTTAAATCACAATTCAAAAAAGTATTTTTCTTATCCATTTGGTGGATTTTCCTCTCAAATTGAGCTGCAATTGCAAATAAGGCCATAACAGTACTCATTTTAGCTACAAGAAATGTCTCAACATAATCAATACCAGGTTTCTTAGTGAAACCTCTAGCAACATGTCTAGCTTTATGTTTGTTAATACTACCATCAACATTATATTTTACTTTGTATATCCACCTATACCTTATAATACTTCGTGGCTCAGGTTCATACAAGTTAATTAATGTATGGTACATATGATGGCTTCTGGTCATTTTCCTAAGGTTAATAGGATTTAAACTTTTTAACATAGATTGAAACCAATTTCAATTTCTTATTTATGACGATAAGAGTTTCAGAAACATCTATAACATCAAAACGTCATCATGACCATTTACTAACTTAGAATCAAAAACCACCATTTAGAAGCATTTAATTGAAGTAACTTCAAGAGAAGAACGCAACACATGTACATTTTTCACTGGATTATATCTAGACATTTCATATAAGCTTCAATAATTAATATGTCCTAACCTTTCATGTCATAGTTTTGAATTATTCAAACTTTGAGATATAAAACAAGATGCAGAAGAGAAATCATAAAAAATATAAAAAACTTTTATTTGAATTCATTCAGCTATTTTACTCTCATTACTATTCTTGATATACCAAGTATCCTTCATGCATGGATTATAGTTGTATCTATACCTCTTTCGAATGTTCGATATTACCAATGTGTAGAAAGTACTCATTGTTCACATTGTGTAGAAACATAGAAATAGCCTCCTACATTCGTTGTAAGAATGTATTCATGTTATCTACAGTTGCTTGATAACCAGTGGGAGCAACCTCAAATCCAGAAACAATCATCCAGAGTTTTTTCACCATAAATTTTATTTTGACCCAAAGGTTGTAGTTGGTTTCATTCAGGATTTGGGTTTTATCAAGACAAAAATAGTTTGATGCCATTGTTTTCCTAAACTTGTAAAACACACCCAATTATAATATACAATGTACCATAGAGCTAGATACATATTTATCGATAATAAAAATAACAGTTTAATAGAATCAGATCTAAATGTTATAGATCTAAAGAAACTATTTGATCATAACTAATTATGTCATTTCAATTCATACTAATTAACCTTACATGATTCAGCATGCCTGTGGAGAAGCCCAAGGAGGAGGATTTGCTGGAGAAGGTTGACAGATTGGAGAGGGAGATTCAAGAGCTCAAAGGGGCTCTTAAGAACATGGAGAAAGCCAAAGGTAAAAGGATCCTGCAAGGTGAGGGGGAAGAGGGGGTCATTGATGAGGTCTTCAAGAAGCTGCAGTCCCTTGATGGCAGATTGGGGGATTGCCAAAAGCCGTAATGACTGTATTTTGTCTGCCCTAAAAAGCATCTATAACTTCATTGAACAGCACGTCCACAGTGTTTGCATCTTAAGTGGAATCAATGAAGATATATGGGGCCCTAAAGAAACTAGGGACAGTGCAATCTCCCAAGCAGACATGAAGGATCCCTCTCAGGCCACAGTCATTGCCTTTTTCATGTCACTGCAGGCCATCAAGGCCAAGATTGACAGAGCCCTCAAGTAACGGGCTGATGTGCTACTATTTTTTGGCTATGATTTGGCTGTCATCGGGTGGTTCTAGAGCTGTTTTTTGATGGAGCTCTGTATTCTATTTCTCTTTTGGTTTCTTTTTGAACTTGTCTCCTTTGCTCTGGATCTCTGTACGTTTAGATCCACTCTTCACCTTTATTGTAATATCTGGCTGCTAAACATTTCTTAGCTGACTGTTTTTCCCTTCTCTGGGCTGCTTTTCTCATGTTTATTATCTGGCTTTTGAGCCCTTTTGTACACAAGGTATAGTCCCTTCAAAACTATTTTCCCTTAATAAAAAAAATTAACCTTCCATGATCAAAATAATAACCCACAATATAAATGGCTCTGTATTATACCCCAGATTTATATAAAAAATATTTCTGACCATATAGAAGTGAAGAAAAGACCCCTAAGAATGCATAACAGTTTCAAATTTCAGAAAAAATTAATGTAGACAAACATATGGCCAGCTTAAATTTGACGTCTAAATGACCATCATAATGACTTATTTTTTGGTTTGTCGTGACGGTCATTTGACCATCAAATTTAATAAAGCTAAAACTTGTGTATTTCTAGAATGTGAAATTCTAAAATTTCTTCTTTCATATAATATTAGGGAGATTATATTTTAAGACATTATATTAACCTATTATAATTTATAATGTAAAAATATATTCACTTTTTAAAAAAGTATATAGTTTATATAAAATAAAAAAACATATAGTCTATGAAAAGTTATAAACTATAGTATATATATATATATATTTAAAAAATAAACACATATAACCCTTATTACGGTGCCCTTCATGAAAAAAATATTTAAAACATTTACCGGGCCATGTAATTTTAAATTCTACATAAACCTTAGAATTTATATTTTCACACTTCCCGTGGGCCGCCAATAATTTTTTTTTTTAAAACATATATAAACCAAATCTAATAAAATTTTAAGCAGTTTAAACTAACCATATCTATAAAATATGATTAAATTTAGGTTTGTTTCTTTTTAAAATAAAACTATATATGCCTAGATTTATAAGTTAAATATGATTTAAACTTAGACTTAAAATATGGTTTGTTGACTCTTCCCTCAATCCCATGTAATTTTAATATGGTTAAAGGCTTTTAATATATAGTTTTTTTTTAAGACTATATAAATTTTAATATGATGTTTATATAAATTATTATATAAACCTTATTCTATATTATATATATTTTATTTAAAAATAATAACATAGTTTTTAAATTATATAGGATATAGTTATAAATTAACTATAAACTATAGTTTTTAAAATTGAATCCTTTTAGAGGGGACCAAAGAACACGGGTATGAATTTACTTTCCGAAATATTTAACCTACAAACATTTGAAATTATAGAAAACATGAAAATTATTTCATATAATAATAATTTTTTTCTTTTTCTGTATGTGATTTTCATGCAAGTAAATATTTGAAGCCCCTTTTACCTGTGCACACATCAATCTCCAAACAAACATTAATTCCATATAATTTATAAAATGTAAATGAAAATAAAAAAATTAGGGAAAAAAGAAGGGGACCAGATACTTTTAAATACCCTTTCGGGTTGGTTAAAAAACCCGTACAAATTAAATAAATAAAATACAAAAAAAAATGATCTTAATTTATTTAATTTACCCCTCCGACATTCGATCTTAATTTATTTAATTTACCTCTCCAAGTTAGTTTAAAAAAACCGTACAAATTAAATAAATAAAATACAAAATATTTGATCTTAATTTATTTAATTTACCTTACTTTGTTACTGTGTTAGAATTTGAAGACTCTAATAAATACATATTTAAATAACTTACATATTACATAATGTTACAATAAATATTTAAATAAAGATTACATCATAACATAAGTAAGTAAAGAAATATTTACATGAAATAAATAACACATGTGACACAGTATTTATAGTGGAAAACCCCAATAGGGTAAAAACCACTTTGAAAATAACCTTTTACTTCAGAGAACTTATTTTACATTCAGTAAGATCACCTCCTCCTTTGAAACCCTATTTACCAAGGGTAAAACCAAATCACTTGATTTGCACACCTTTGGTATATTTCCCGAATATATCAAATGAGGACCTAAAGTCCTTTTTATATAAGGTGATTGGGTATGTCTCCCGACCCACTTTTTCAACCTAAAATGGTTGACACATACACCTAAGATTATAGTATTTAATATTAGCGATATAATCATTTCATGATATTAAATATTTAACCTAAAGTATATATTTAGGTTAGCATATTTAATAACAGAAATATAAATATTTCATATTATTAAATATTTACCTATATATTAGTGATTGACCCATATACATTAAGGGTTTGCCAGGCCACTTAATCATTATGTTCCAACAGATAGTACAGTGAAATGCAACATCATGAGTCTTGAAGAGGTTGAATAGTCAAATGTGTTCTTGTTCATATCCAGGTTTGTGGTTGGCCTCTGGAAAACCATTAAAGGTTGTTCAAATGTGTTCTTGCTTGAGTTCCCACACTGCTCAGTCAAATGTGTTCCCTAGAGTGATTGGTTGACAAACAGAAGATTCATGAGTGTGTTCTCATCCTTGTTGGTTAGATGTGTTCCGACAGTGCATGGTAGATAATAAGTTGATGTGTTCCTTCTTCTACCTTAAGTTCGAGTGTTGTACCAAGATCATAAGTAAGCACGGGTAGTAGGATGCAGAGGAAGTGTGAAATTTATTTTTCTACCATGTAAACATTAGGGGGAAATGTTATGAATATTAATTTTGACATGTGTAATAATATTTAACTGCGGTAAATATTCAGTAATTATAAATGAGTTATATCAAACTCATATATTTAAGTTATATTGGTTTGGTGTAATTTTTTTGTGTATAACAACAATAGTTTGAATATAGATTGTTGAGATATATTGTTATAACAATATATCGTCAAGGGAGATTCTTGTTAGAGAATAGTGGAGATTACTTCTCCCTATATATTTTTAATCGTATTCAAAGATAGAAGAAATATATTTTGTGTGTGTGATTCTGAGAGTTATTTCCTGTATAAGTCTGGTTCAGAGTTTAGAGTAAACACCAAGTGATGCTTTATTTTGGTGCCCAACGATCCCAGTCCTTCCTAACTACCTCGGTTAGCCATAGTCCCTTGAGAGCCTTGAGAGAAAAATCAATCTATAACTTCGGCGGGTGATTTATTGTTTTTGGTTTGTAGCAAACATGTTAAGAATAATTTTTTTATACAATATAGGTGGTGAAATGAGAATTTATGTTGTAAGTTAGATGTTGGATTTTAGGCCAACTTCACACACACATGAAATTGTCACCATTTTTCAAGTAATTGATTTGTCACAACCGAAACATGTACGTCCAATTGGGCCTTTAATTTCCCTTAGCTTTGAGAATAAGAAATTCTCTACTAACAGTGTCAACCACATGAAGTTGAAATTTTTTTGACACCACTAACCTACATAAGCATGTTAGTAAGTAATTAAATTGAATTTTAAAACCTACAAACTTTAAACAAAATCATTTAAGTTTATTCAAATTAAATTCATGTAGATGTATATAGCTAGTCTTAAGTAAAAATACCTTGGAAAGTCAATCCAATGAAACGTAAGGATCAACTCTACTCTTGACGGTAGCTATAATTGCTTCATGATCTGACTCGTGAACCTTCCACATATTCTTGTTTGTTATCCTACCTTAATATTTGATGAACTGAATATTTGTTGTAAGAACCAAATGTGAATACTGAAGTATTTTTCTATGTATTTCATAGTCTTCAAACAACAAAGTATTTTTTATTTGATATCGACGAAGCCAAGTTCCAGTAACTACTATTGACCTGGTGGGATACCACGGGGGGTTCACTTAGTAAATTTATGGTATAACACGTTTGTTTGAAGGGTATTAAAGAATACCCTTAATTCTATTTTTTACCTCTAATTATTCAATTGATAATACCCCTCCCGTTATATTATTAGAATGAAAATAACCCCTATTTTTTCCATGTACCTTAGCCACCCATTTTTCCATGACAATTTTATTTACTCTTTTTTATTTCTACCCTAATATATTGAACAAAAAATATATCATATTTCTCACTTAATTTTTTTAAAATATGCATTTTCTCTCGAAAGATAGTTTGGAGCCATTCAAAACCTATTACCAATTACCTTATAAATGTTAAGCTTTACGCATTTATCAATAGTTCTTTAAATAATTAAGATTGTGAAATAATATCACTTGTGTTTGTAGACACCCTAAATTCACATTTGTCCTAAATCAATTAATTCCCCTTCCTCATTTCCCATAAATATACACTTCGAATTAATCAAATATAATTTGATTAATTATCCATTTCAAAATCTAAAAAAATAACTCAATCCTCACCACATGTCATTATTCTCCATGTTTTTCTACTATTGAATTAAAAATTCAAATTCAAATCCTCACCCACCCTTCGTGGTCCCCACTCACCTAAAATCCTCCACTTATGAATTAAAAATATAATTCAAATCCTCACCCATTCTTCGTGGCCCCCACTCACCTAATCTTGCCCACATTTTCAAACCACTCACTTAATCTTGCCCACATTTTCAAACTATGATTACTTAAATTACTCTAAGTTAACCACTCTCCCAAGCTATAAATACAACCTTACCCCTCCCCTCTATACACACGGAGAATAAGCTTGAATGCCATATCTAAGTTCTTGCATCGTTTGAGCAAAAAACATCATTTTACCTCGTCCTATGCCTAAATAGCCTCATAATTCTTTTTCCCATTTGGTGCAAAGTAAGAGGATCATTGTTGTAGGAAGGTCTTGCTCTATCTTGAAGAAAAACACCTACATATCACACAATCAGGGCTCAATCCAAGTTTCTTAGCCCATTTCGAGGTTTGCTACGAAACGCGAAGGAGGAGGTATGATTATTTGTATTTTACTTCCTTGTTAATAGTATATTTTTCCTAGCTTATATTCTAGCACGCCCGGTTACTTTCGATCTGTTACCATTAATTTCTTAATAGTGGTTTTATCTGTTCTTTATTTATTATTGTTCATTATTATTTCATTTTCTGTTCCTTATGGTATTCTTTGGTTAACCTTCACGCTTTGGGTAGTGTTTTTGTTGTGTGGTGTATCTACAGGTTATAGCAACAATGAAACTATGAAGCTCATCATGTCTTTGATCTCTTCAGTGCTTGGTGTTTAGTTCCCAGTTTTGATTTTGTTATTTACTCATCATCTGTAGAAACACATGAACTAGCCATTAGTTTATCATCTTACTGTCATAGGACAACCAATCCGGAAAATGTATTTATTTATTTACTTTTGCTAAAATAACTACTTTGTAGGAAGTTAATCATTTTTTTCTTTTATTTTAGTCAATCATTTTGCGATCTAACTCTTTATTTCTATTTATTGTTCTTTTTTAACCTTGCTGTCAAAATTTTAGCTCTTCAGGTGAAGTACAGAAGTCAGAAAATAAAAAAACTAGCTCTCGGGACTTTTTTCTCACGTTTAAAATTTTCATTCAGAGTGCCACCGTAGCCCATCTTCCGGAAGCCATAAATTTTTCTCCTAAACTCAGAATGACTTCATTATTTTTAACGGAAATGTATTAAAAAGATCTATGCAATGGAAAAATATTTTTTTGATTTAGACTTATAGAAAAGTTTTGGTTTCATTTCTTATAACACCTGTTTTTTAACAAAAAAACAACAAAATTATAGTTTTTTATTTTATTTTATTTATTTATTTCACATAACCTCACACGTATGTTCTTTCGTCACACTTCAAAAGTGATCTTAGAAATCAAAAACATGAGGCCACCCGGGCTCTGTAAAACAATTTTTTTTAATTTTTAATTTTTTGCCTTACATTTCAATTTTCCACGACAACACTTCTAGGTAACGTTTTCACACTCTTCTTTCATCATTTTTCTTTTTTGTGAAAATAATCATTATCGCTATTTCGCAATCATAATTAATTGCAATAATTATTAACATTTAAAAATAAAAAAATCTATTTCAAATTGTATCCGCGTATGCTCTTTTCTTGCGCCTTCGAGCGATCTGGAAAATCAGAAACGGTCACAATTTTTTAGTTTTTTGTTCTAACATTGCAGGATCCTCTAGCTTTTTTTTCCAACAGTCATTTCAATAATTATTTTATTTTGTCATATTATCAATATTTGTTTGGTCGTTGGTTGTGTATGCTCTTTTCCTGCACCTTCAAGCGATCTGGAAAATCAAAAACAGCCACGATCACTTTTCTAACATTTCATTTGCAGGATAACAACTAATTTGTTTTCTGTAGAACCATGTTGCTAGAATATTATTAAAAAAAATTAAAAAAAACAACAAAAATCCCGTAAAAATACCCCCATTCAAAGAAAATTGCTGAAACAAAAAAAAAGTACGCTCAAATACGTAATTATTTTTTGCTAGTGATTTATTTCAAGTTGGAAATAACCTTTTGTTTAATCACTTTATCATTTTATTTTTACACATAGACGAGGTGGATTTCATCACCACCAAAGCTACACCGGTGACGTGGACTTGACTACCACGCACCAACAACATTTGCATTTGCATTGCACTTTGAGACCTAGTCTCATCATAGCATTCGGTATTTACCTCGCCCCTACTCTTCACTTACAGGTAATGCTATCGTGCAACGCATGCGAGTCACGCCTAAATAGCTATAACAAAGAAGCCTAGGCATCGTCCCTATAAATCTTCAGGGAGATATAAGGACACCATACACATTCATCCCTCCATCACTTTCCACCTTTTCACAAAACTTGTTCTGGACGTGGTGATTCACTCTGAAATAGGCAAGTAAGAATTGGTGAGTCTCCTTCAGTGCTCTAAGAGTTCCCTATACCAATTCTGTCCCCGTATAAAATTAGGTATATCAGGACTAGGATATATTGGAGGGCGCGTCTTCTTGGAGTAATAAGAGTCTACATCCACTATTTCACATCATACTCATATGATTGCATGAAAAAATGATCATTCCTAAAGAATTTACCTCATAAGCCAAAACAATTGAATCCACATGATTGCTTGATGTTTGAAAATAAAATAGTTTAGCATTTTTTTATCATAAAACTTGGCTGATATCAATGTGTTCATTGTAAAAGTTCAGACCCTAGTTGTGTTCCACAAAAAAAAATCAGTTCTCGACCAATTCAGTACCAAGCAAAAACATCCAAACAATCCAACAACACAGACCAAAACATTGCACCAATTTCATTAGCTTACTTCATCCAATAATACATTTGTCATAACTTGTCTTCAGCTATATCTAATTGATATTGAGTGACTAGCATTCACTCCCCATATCGTCAATTGTCAAAACATCCTTCATAGCTTGTTTCAAGCTATATCAAACTAATATTGGGTGACTTGTTTGAGTTCACTCATTATTCTATCCACCATCGTGTTTATCTAAATCACAGCGAACACAAATCCTTTCATAACTCATTTTGAGTTATATCACAACCATATCACGATTAACCTATTCAGGTTACTCTCCCCATCAATATTCTAGAGCTTGTTTAAGCCAAATCTACACAACGTGCAAAAAATCCTCTAATAACTCGTCTCGAGTTACATCATCATCATATTGAGATAACTTGTTTGAGTTACTCTCCTTATCAATCATCATGAGTTTATTCACGATAAATATAAAGTAATCGAGTTATCGTTTCCTCACACCTGTTCAAAATTTCTACCCACTTTTTAGCTTAATCAGACACATTTCATCATGGTATTCACTCGCAGTCACAATCATGAAAATGACGACGAAGAAGTCGCATAACTAGAACTCACCAATGAAGAACAAGAACAAGTCAATAGGGTGATAGAACAAAACAAAAATGAATATCTGTTACGCATCCTAGCCATGGGGAAAAAACTACCCACTGACTTTAGGATGGAAAATTTAAACAAACTCATCAACAATGTTGAATCCAGTTATCACAACGAAATACCAAACAATCTAAATGGTTCTTCGGCCGAAGAGTTATTCACTAAAATCTAAGACTTAACAAAGAAACTTGAGGAGTAACGACTAGAGCTGAAAGATTAAAAGACCTCAATCTAAATTTCAATACTCATGACATGTTTGATAAACCATCCCTTGCTTCTCCATTCGCACAAGAATGGAAACTTATGATAAACACCATTCAGGGACTACAAAAATAATCAAAACAATTCAACTTTGAAGAATTGTGTCCTTATCCATTTGATACATAGATATCACGATTACCATTTCCATCATCTTTTGAAATCCCTAAGTTTGATAAATACAAAAGCAAAGGTGACCCCTGTGAACATGTCAAGGAATTTTACATGCAATGTCAGGAAGTTGCCTATCGAGACACGTACCTTTTACGATTATTCCCTTAAAGTTTAGGAGGACAGGCTTTAGACTGGTTTTTCCATCTACCCAAAGGGTCGGTCACGACATTTACAGACTTATCAGAGAAATTTGTCAAACATTTTTCCTATAACCTAGACTCAGAAATAACCATGCTTGATCTCTGCAACACTAGGCAATGGTCAAATGAAAATTTTGCCTCCTTTTTACAACGATGGTGTGGAATTGCAAGTCGATTTCCCTGCTCAGTACCCGAGAGACAATTAGTTAGCATTTTTGTCCCTAATCTCAATGTTGAATTATCATTCCACATGCAAATGCATTGTCTGAATAGTTTCTAAGAAGTCATCGAAAATGACACACAAATTGAAAAAGCCCTCATTTCTAAAGGAATACTTAAAGCACCCTTTAGGGACCAACCTTATCGAGACACTCCTTAGAACCATGACAAATCTAAATTCTTTAACCGGAATCGAAATATAGTCAACGATGGCATTACTGATTCCCGCCATGTCTGAAATGTCTAAAACCATCCCATCAACACATTAAAATCTAAACAACCAATCATTATCCCTAGAAAGGAAGTTCCTTCTCGAGATCGACGAAGAGAGTTCACTCCTCTTGGAGAAAGTCTATCTAGGGTCTTTCTTTATTTGGAAAATGCTAATATGATTACATATCCCATTATCAGACTCTTTGAAGAAGGACAACCCAAACCAAATTGGTATAAAGACAACGAATATTGTGATTACCATCGAATAAAAGGGCACTCCACAGATCGATGCATGCAACTCTGCCATTACGTCCAAGACCTGATTGAACGTGGAGACATAGAAGTTGAAAATACTTCTAAGACAAAAACACCTAATGAAAAACTTCACATGTTCAAAAATCCCTTCCCTAACCATGATAACAATTCAACAGATAGGGTCAATCATCAAGTAATGTCGAGTATGACTCATTCATCTCGACCATAGATTATGACCAAGACTTATACCTAACTATAAAGATCAGAACTGACTGTGAGATCACCACTAGACAGAAAAAAATGTGGGTCCCTACAACAAAAAATCTACCACTACATCCCCAACATCACCTTCTAATCCACCATCTAATTCTACTGCTAATTCCTCTCCACAACCTACACCATCATTTAATATTGTCAAATAATTAGAGAATACTGCTGCATAAATTTCAATCATGGAACTACTTAATCCTTATCCCGCACTACAATGCATCCTTATGCAAACATTGAATAACGCTCATGTCCCTGAGAACATCAATTCACAACAATTCCAAGATTTAATTACAAATATTATAGTCCCCAATCCTATTTTATCTTTTGGTCCCGCTGACCTACTTAATCCCAACATCACTAATAATCATTATTTATATGTCGAGGGTTATGTAACTCGTCGTAAAATCAAGCGCATCTTAATCGACAATGGATCAACATTAAATATTTGTTCCATGAAACTTTTACATTATCTATGTTACACTGAAAATTATTTACAAAACAATATCATAACCATTCATGGGTATGATAATAGCGAAAGAAAGTCTGAAGGCACAATCACATTGCCTCTCCAAGTTGGACCCATCACCTTAGACACGGTCTGTCATGTGATAGATGTAAAAGTTGCATATAACATTCTCGTCGGCTAACCATGGATTCATGCCATGAAATTCGTCCCATCAACATTCCACCAATGCATTAAATTTCCTCATTTAGACAAGGAATTTACATTACGTGCAGATCCTCAACCTTTTGAGTATTGTAGATTCCTCAAAGGATGGTATCGACATGATCACTATTGTCCATCAACAGATAAATATGCTCCACCTTGCATAATCCCTAACAAAACATGCATTGATCCTGATACACTCCCTAACAATGCTCCAAAACCATCATCTCATAGCCAAAACACATTTTCCAACCCATTATCTTCCACTAGTCAACCATTTTCCACCAGTCCTCCCACTAATCAATCATTTTCTTCCACTAATCAAGTTTCTTCTTCTAGCAACAATTATTCTTCCACCACACCATCTTCTTCTTCACCTAGCCAATCTTCTTCATCTAACCACACCTCTGCTATTAAGATATCTCCTCCTGTGAATAACCAACCTTCATCCTTCAATCCACCCCCTTCTTCTTATAACCCATTCTTTTCATCTTTTAAGACTACCAAACTAACTTCCCCACCACATGAGGTACCTATTGGTCCCCCATCTCACACATTTAAAATCATTAACACAGGATGCGGTGAATATCAATTTCAAAATATGGCACTCTTTTTATATCACCAAATCCCCACATAGCTATGGCAAACCTAACGCTCCACATCTGAAAATCCATCCCACTTACCAAATAGGACAGTTAGTTTGGAAAAAGTTTGGTTATCTCGATAATGAACATATTCCAAGTTCTTCAGGATCTTGGTTATACAATGACGACTTTGCTCCATGTTATAAGTCCCCTCAATTTACCAAAACTCACCGAATAATGAAAAACATGCAATGGAAGGGTAAAGGACTCGGTCCAAATGAACAAGGTCGTTTAGACCCGATAAATTGCACACAACATCATGACAAACATGGTCTAGGTTTAAAGGTGTTTGATGTTGCTCCCATAATAATTTTAAGTGATAATGATGACACCAGTTTTGATAACGACATCAAGTCTCCATGTAGTATTTTTGAGGACCTCGCTGAAACACATCTTTCCTTTAAACACTTATCTATTAATGTCATCAATTTTGAGCCTACACATCCGAGTCTCATAGACCATGGCCAACCACATCATGCGGCCATGGACATGTTCCAAAATGATGAAGCCATCGAAGAATTCCTTAAAAATCATGACCAAATCCCTACTTCTGACCATAGAAAAGGATTTGAAATCAATCTAAATGAATCAGCCTATTTTGGTGAATAGATAAAATATTTAGATCCTTCACCCTCAAAAAATTTGGATCAAAAGTGAAAACAGAGGATTTCCCATAGTCAAAACCTCACCGCCACCCTATCCAACAAACATGTCAATAAAAAGTTCCAACAAACACCCGACACTGATGACCTACATCTAAAATGCTTGTAGAAGAAACAAAAAACATAAACATTGGCACCACCGAACAACCAAAAATTTTACAACTTGGCATTAGTCTGTCTGACCAATAATGCATGGAATTCACAACACTCCTTATTGAATTCCAAGATATATTTACATGGACATATAAGGACATGCCAGGCCTGGACCCATCTCTTGTAGTACACCATCTTGTGGTACATCCGGATGCAAAACTTGTAAAGAAAAACTACGTAAAATACTTCCCCAAGTTGCATTGCTTGTCAAAGTCAAACTCAAGAAACTCTTGGAAGCTAACTTTATCAAACCTATTGATTATTCGGCATGAATATCTAACATAGTTCCCATTGCCAAGAAAACTCCCAGCATCATAATATGTATATACTTCTGCGACATCAACAAGGCTTGTCCCAAAGATGACTTACCCTTGTCAAATATAGACATGATTATTGATTCTACGGTAGGTCATGTAATGCTCTCCTTAATGGATGTATTCTCTGGTTACAATCAAATATGTATTGCTGAAGGGGATCAACATAAAACGGCATTTACTACACCATGGGGCACCTTCTGTTTTAAGGTCATGCCTTTCGGCTTGAAAAATGCTGGTGCCACCTATCAACGAGCAATGACTGTCATCTTCCATGACATGTTACATGATATAATGGAATATTATGTTGATGATATATTAGCAAAATCCAAAACACGAATAGGGCATCTAAGTGTGTTGAGATGCATTTTCGATAGATTATGCGAGTATAAGGTTCATCTTAACCCAAAGAAATGTGTGTTCGGAGTAACCTCTGGTAAATTATTAAGGTTTATTGTCTCACGAAGAGGCATAGAAGTGGATCCTGCTAAAGTCAAAGCCATTCTAGAAATGCCTCCTCCCCAAAACCTAAAACAATTACGCAGTCTTCAGGGAAAGATACAATCTATTTGGTGTTTCATATCACAGTTGGTTGACAAGTGCCATCACTTTAATTAGTTACTCAAGAAAGATGCACACTTTCACTAGAACCACGATTGCCAAGACTCTTTTGCTAAGTTAAAAGAATACCTCTCTAGTCCACCTGTTCTTATGTCACCAGTTGCCGATAAACCCATGTTGCTTTATACATCTACTACTGAACATGCCATAGGAGTTCTACTAGCACAACATAACGATCAAGGAAAAGAACAGGCTGTATATTACCTTAGTCGAACACTTATTGAGCACAAAGTACGTTATTCCCAAATCAAAAAAGTATGCTTAGCAGTCACCTTTACATTCCATAAGTTACGTCATTACTTGTTCAATCACACAACTAAGTTGATTGTCAAAATTGATCCTCTTAAGTATTTGTTGTCCAGACCCATTCTCATAGGAAGAATGTCTAGTTGGGTCGTATTACTTAGTGAATTTGATGTCGAATTTGTTCTGCAGAAATAAATTAAAGGATAAGCCCTTGCCAACCAACTTGCCGAGGCACCCCTTCCTGGCACAGAACCACTTCAGTTCTCTTTTCCTGATGAAGATATTCTACACATAGACATCACGCCAGCTTGGACTCTATTTTTTTATGGATCTTGTAATCTCCATGGCTCATGGGTTGGTATTTTTCTTATCACACCCAGCGGACATGTTATCCCCAAGTCATTTCATTTAACATTCCCATGTACCAATAATATCGCAGAATATGAAGCTCTCATCGTAGGATTAAAACTGACTATATCTTAGAATCTTACAGAATTAGTTGTATTTGATGATTCTTTACTTATCATCAAGCAAGTTACCGATGAATACTAGGTCAAGGATGAAAAACTTATCCCATATAAATGCATGGTGGATAGTCTTCAAAGCTATTTTTGATTAATTAGCTTTGATCAAATTCCTAGAATTCGTAATAAATCTGCTGACGCTATGGCAACCATCGAATCCCTATTAGAAATTGCATCTAGTCAACCCCAGGCACATTTTCTCGTCAAACATCTCTTAATTCTTGCCTATGATCTTCCTAAAAACACTATGGTATGTGAGATCATGGGCCTGAATAACCGTTGGTACCATGATCTTTATACCTTCATTCATGATAAAACATTTCTTTCCGACATGAAACCAATGTATAAACGTGCTTTAGCACAACGTGCTTCTCGTTACACCATTTTAGCGTAAACTCTTTATAAACGAGGATATGATGGAACCCTACTTTGATGTCTTAATCAGGAAGAATCCTCAAGTGTCTTAGCTGAAGTCCATTCTGGTATCTGTGGAGCACACACGAATGGTATCGCCTTAGCCAAGAAAATCCTGCGAGTTGGATATTATTGGCCCACCATGGAAAGTGACACATGTCATTTTGTCAAGCATGGAAATCTTATCCATGCACCTTTTTAGGAATTACAATCAATAACCACACCATGGCCATTCTCTCAATGGGGACTTGACCTCATTGGTAAAATCATACCAACATTTTCCGATGGACATAAATTCATCATTACCGCTACCGATTACTTCACTAAATGGGTATAAGCTATGCCTCTCACTTATGTTATCAGTAGCCAAATATCGAAATTCATTTTTAATAATCTCATTTGTCGATTTGGTTTTCCATCCGCTCTGGTTGCATATAATGGCAAATCATTTAAAAAACAGGATGTAAAAGACCTAGCCAAATGTTTTCACATCAAATTTAAATGGTCCACTCCATACTACCCTTAGGGCAACGGTCAAGCGGAAGCAACCAATAAGACCTTAAAATCCATCATGGAAAATATTGTCAGCACCCATGGACGTAATTGGCATACTCAAATTTACCCCGCTCTTTGGGCTTACCATACATCTTACCGCACGCCTACCAGAGCCACCCCATTTTCCCTTGTTTATGGTTGCGAAGCCATTTTACCTATTGAGATAGAACTCCCATCCTTGAGGATCTCCCTTAAAGATTTAATTAATGAGGATGAATACCGAAAGTCATGGCTTCAAGAGCTTGAGTTTCTCGATAAAAATGGCTTAATGCTCTCAATCATCTTCAAGTCTATCAAAACTGACTGCAACGTAGTTATCATAAAAAGATAAGACCTGGAGAATTCAAAATTGGTGACCTCATTTTAAAATAAAATCAAAAGAAAACCACTAAAGAACGAGAAAAACAAGGAAAATTTGAGCCTAATTGGTTAGGACCCTATGTAATCACAACTAAATTTGGCTCTGGAGCCTATAAATTGGCCACTAAAGATGGTCAAGATCTTGATGAACCAATGAATGTAATTCATTTAAAGACATTTTATCCTTGAGATGTTCACTATTCCAGGAAACAATGTGTACATTGTTCCTTCTGTCTTGCTTATCTCCAAATAATTTAAATTTATTCATTTCCATTGGCAAATATTTTCTTTATCAAAATCACATCTTCATATTTATCATCATGAGACAAGTGCTAATATAAATCCTATTAAGTTTGTGAGCATCATACTTCTTCCATTTTCAGTCGCTTTCATCTATGGTCATACCTAGAAGCTTACTGATGGTAATATATTCCCTTCAAAGACATTTTCTCTTTCATAACAAAGATCTAAACTTCGTTACCCAGTTCATTTGGTTGTCCATCTCAGTCTTCGATGTTGAACCCTCGCATCCTACTAGTCATTTCGAGCTGAGATTGGGGGCAGACGTTTCTTCCCAAATACAAAGAACTATTGTAAAAACATCTATCAATTCAATAACTTATGAATAATTCATTGTCACATCTTTCATCCTTCATAGTCTTTGGTGTTGAGCCCACACTTCTTACTAGTAGTGTGAGACTGTGAATAGAGGAGGGTGCCCTTACTTGTCTACGTCTTGCCTTCGGTGATAAACCCTTGCCTCTTACAAGTGGCATGGGGTAAATCGTAGAGGGTCATTTTCATAAAAGCATAAAAACATTGCAAAATATTTTTAAAAAATAAAAAACAATAAAAAATAAAAAATAAAACAAAACAAAACAAAGAAAAAGGGAATTCACTCGCTTATATTTTACCTTTGGTGATGAGCCCTTGCTTCTCACTAGTAGCATGAGGCAAGGCATAGGGAGTCATTTCAAAAATAAAAAATCTTACAGTGCTTGCAAATTATAAAATCCCCAAAGAAGTAATTTAGATGCCTAAGTGAAGAGAGAACTATCCATTCACCTCATATCTTACCAATCAGCAGGCCAGATAATTATCTAAGCCTAGCATGTGACTCATAAAGTGAAATCCATTTTTGAAACTGGTTCAGTACCGTTATGAAGAATGGAGTCACAATTTCCCAAAGGGATTTTTGTTAGCATTTGTCTCTATAATCATTATCTACCTCCTGCGTCCTTCTTGATTCTCAATAATGAGCCCGCACATCTTACTAGTTGTGTGGAGTCAAGAATAGAGTTGGACTTCTTTTCATCATATCATCACCACTATATCCTGCTAATAGAAAGAGAATTTGTGTTATTCTGAGCATAAGTTACAATACGAAACACGGTACATACGGATAATATCTTGGTTTATCACCTCTCAAAAATAAGTCTGCACTCTAGTCCATACATTGCCAATCACAGTGTAAAAATTTACAAACAGTGTGAAAATCATCAAAAATCTAAAAACTGTGTAAAAATCTAAAAACATTTGAAAATTGTCAAAAATCTAAAAACAGTGTAAAAATCTAAAAATCTAAAACATTTGAAAATTGTCAAAAACCCAAAAACATTAGCAACAGTCGTCCAAAATCCAAAAACATTAGAAACACTCGTAAAAAATCTAAAAACATTAGACATAATCGTCAAAAATTTAAAACCATTAGCAAGAATCGTCAAAAATCTAAAAACATTTGAAACTCGTCAAAAATCTAAAAAATATTAGAAAATCTATATATATATATATATGATAAACAAAACAAATAAAAAAAATCCACAAAATCACAAAAACTCTAAAATAACCAACACAATTTAACCTTTGAACTATTATCCCCAACGAATGATCCAATCACCTTAAGACTACCAAATACAAACTACTCCTCACGTGAATCCTCGCTTGGGGTAAATCCGGCTCTCATTGTTTCCTTGTTTGAGGACAATGACCCAATACTTTACTATGTCCTTGCACCCCTATTTGGGGGCACATCCAATCAATCCTCACTGTGAACACGTTAGGGACATGTTTATTGGTTCTTGTGTTGCATTATTAGTTGTAAATTATTAATTACTTTCTTGCATCTTGATATATTACAGGGGGCATCTTGATTTTATGTATCCTAGTGTTCTCTCTAATATTCTTATGTTATATGATTGCATGTCGTACTAGGGCATCATACTTCCTTGATGGCCTTTGTCTATGCTCTCTTCCATTTGCATATCGTACTGGGGCATCAAACCTTTTTGATGGCCCCTCTCTATGCTATCACGCATATTACAGTCTAGTCATCCTGATCTTTTATATTACAATGCATCATGTTATGTGCTATATTAAAATTAAGATACTTTTCTTCACATGAGTATCTTCCTGCATGATCAACATCTTACTTTGCACCCCATCCATTCACCCATACTAATACATTCCCCAGTTTGGGAATCCTACTTGATCGCCGTTACAGTTTGTGAATTCTACTTGACGATCTTTCTCAAGTAGCATTCACTATCCAGGAGCTCCTCCTCCCCCACCATGCTCACCATGTATTTGATCCATTCATCCTCACTCATTTTTACTCCTCTGCCACTTATCCCCATAATACCCTTCTCACCATTCTTATCCCCTCTCACCCATTTGTATTCTTTCCTTTCACCCTTTTTCTTCCCGCTTGACAATCTTACTTAATAACCCCTTCTATATGGAATCCTCAGTGGAGGTTTACCCTCTCCCTAAGATCTTCTCGTTGTAGAAGCTTCTTCACCACCTTCCCTCTTATCAAACAACAATCACCACCAAACACATCTTCCCATTCCACCTCTTCTGCTTCTCATTCTCGCATCATTACTCTCACCACGCAGGCATCCCAATTAAGGATTCCCCTCACACTCTCCACCCTCCACTACATATATTCCTTCATCCATTCATATTACACTTATTTGTTTCCTTTTTTCTTGTTATCACCTCATCTCATATCATATACCACTCAGGCATACTTCACTTACTCTTTTCTCATCTTTCCCCAAATCCGTCTTATGCCTGGTCATCCTACTTACATGCTTTCGTAGTATGGAAAATTCACTTGAGGGTTCCCCTTCAGTCCATTTTGTCATACCATATTCCCACCAACTTTATCATCATCCTTCTTCTCCTTCAGCTTGGCGATCTTACTTAACCATTCCAGCCGCATGGAAATCTTACTTAAGACTTCCACTTAAGATTGATTTGACCTATGGCCTTCCCCCATCCCATCTTATTTCCCCCATCTTATTTCTCCCACCTCTCATCGTGATCATCTTCTTCAACCTACCATTCCACCCATGTCCCCAATATCATCTTGTCTTTCTCCTTGCATATCATCCCTGTCGGTTAGGTGATCCTACGAAACCTCTCCGGTAGTATGACGATCTTACTTAAGAGATTCTCTTAATCATGGCATATCATCTTACACTCGCCCATCACTCTACAATCTCACCATCCATATTTCCTCTTCATTCCCCATCATCACATATTTTTACCACCACTATCACCCTCCTCTACTTGGCAATCTTACTTAACCACTCACCCGGCATGGCAATCTCACTTAAGAGTCCCTCTTAAGGATGATTTGTCTCCTTGCCTTTCCCCATCACTACACACCCTTCGCCCTTCACTTTTTCTCAGCATTCCCCATTATCACATCCTTTCACCTCCTTTTCAATTCTCGCAAACACCACTTCTCACTTTACCACTTGTCATCTCCAGTTTCGCTCGCTAGGCAATCTTACTTAACCACTTCCATCACATGACAATCTTATGTCAGGGTCCTCCCTACACTTAACTCGTCATCGTGAACTTCTACCCCACCTCATTCTTCGTTCACTTTGTTGATCGCTTCTTCCACCTAGTATCTCCTACTACCCACTTTTTCCTCCTACTATTATCCTTTTTTCACATATCCTCTTACAACATACATCTAATCTCTTATGCCTATAATCACATTCTTTTCCCCCATTTTCCCCTTCTTGATCCATCATCCTTCATAATGTTTCTTCACATTATTTTCATGTCTTGGTTCTTCATCCTCACCTCGTTCATCCTCATCACCCGCATCCTCTTCTCACTTTCACCTAGTCCTAACTCATCCCTCCCATTTTCTTTACTCTTTCCACTTCATCTTCTCAAATCACCCCCACATTTCTACCCACACACGCATTCACCATTATTGTT
This sequence comes from Taxus chinensis, assembly GCA_019776745.2. Classification (NCBI taxonomy): domain Eukaryota; kingdom Viridiplantae; phylum Streptophyta; class Pinopsida; order Cupressales; family Taxaceae; genus Taxus; species Taxus chinensis. The sequence continues at coordinate 253,287,219 of CM034151.1, read as the reverse complement.
CACATTCCTCTATCATTCTTTCATCATCATATTCTATTCCCACGCTAATAATTGTAAATGGGCTTTCCCTAAAAATCATCAATCCTCATTCCGCACATCCTCATTCACTCCCTTGAACCTTCTAGAGTTTCCCTTGATTCCTTCCCTCCTCTAAGCCCATCACTCATTGTAAAAGGGCTTTCCCTAACATCCCTTTGTTGGCATTACCCTTTCCAATCCTCATTAGCTTTCTCATTTTCTTCATTTTTTCTCTCACCCTTCTCCACCACTCATTGTAAAGGGGATTTCCCTAACGTCCCCTCATTGGCATTGCTTCTTCTATCCCCCATTCTCTTTTCTCTCCTATTATTTTCCCTCAATCCTACCCTTTCTTGTCGCTTCTTACCCATCTCTCCATCTTCTCTTCGTCCTCTTCAATATCTTTATCGTCTTCATCATACATCATTTTTCTATTTTCTCGTCATTCTAGTATCCTCATTTCATGCATCTCTGCATCTTTTCCAATCAATGTCATTCCTCCCCTCTTTCTTCTCTGAACATTCCTTATACTGTTCCCTTTCCACTTATTACCCATTTTCTATATTCGCTTCCTTCTGCATCATTTTCTTTGTTATCCTCTTCTCTCTCCCGCCCCTTGTCTTATTTCCCTTCCCCTGTATCATCTTTTTCCCCTCTTTCCATCACATTTCCTGCTTATTTCCCCATCGATAACCTGGTTGTTCAGCGTTGTCCTGTTTTTTTTATCATACCACCCTCCACATGCATCTCCATATGGTTTGTTCCATATTATTTTCCTTGGTCTTCCTCGCAATGACACGATTCATTCAATCTTCTCCTTGTATTCATTCTATCTTCCTTTCCTCTCCCCTAATTTTCACGTTTCTTCTAACCACTTCTTCTTTTCTCTACCACCCCTACCTTTTCGTTCATTCTATATTTGTGTCTCTTCTTTTCTCTCTTTTTTTCACACTTTCCTCGCCCCTCATAGTTTATTTTTTTTCTCTGTTCTACTTCTTCTTTCGTCCTCTTTCCATTTTCATCCATTTCACCCCTTACTCCCACCTCGTTTTCTCCTTCTTATTTGTCCTTTCATGTTTCCTACTTTTCTCAGCTCTATCATTTCTTTCACTTTCACGCATCCCTCTTTACTATCTCTGTTGCTTCCTTCATTTTACACATCTCTCTATTTTATCCCTTCACCCTCTACTCTATCATTTTCTAATTTTTGCCTTGTTTTTCCTTCATCATTCCCTTCTTCGCCTATCATCACTCTCTCTTATTTCTACCTCTTTCATTCTTTTTTTCCCCTCCCCTATCTCCCTTACTCTTCTCGTAATCAACCCCCAATCCTATCCATTCCCTTTTCTCTTTCCCACACACCCTCACACCTAGCATTCAAGGCTGATTGAATCCTTTCTCCATTTGCGTCGTGCGGTCATTCCAGTCTCTTCCACTCCATTATCGTCCTCTTCTCTACATAATTCATTTCTCTTCTTTTCAAGAGTTCTGTCGTATATTCCATTCTCGTCAGTCCTCTCAAAGGGGCATCATCACATCTATCCATAATCACATCTTCTCATGAAATTTTTGTCTTGGAGGATACTATGACATCTGTCACTCACCACTTTCTATTATTCCCAACAAACATTTGCTCTACCTTTTGCTTAAAAAAAGTAGATTGAATTCTTCCCCCATACCGTCTACTTTCTTTGAAAGGACACTACTTTCATAGTACCCTTCCAAAGAGGGGAAAATGTAGACACCCTAATTTCACATCTATCCTAAATCAATTAATTCCCCTTCCTCATTTCCCACAAAAATACACTTCGAATTAATCAAATATAATTTGATTAATTATCCATTTCAAAATCTAAAAAAAAAACTCAATCCTCACCACATGTCATTATTCTCCATGTTTTTCTACTATTGAATTAAAAATTCAAATTCAAATCCTCACCCACCCTTCGTGGTCCCCACTCACCTAAAATCCTCCACTTATGAATTAAAAATATAATTCAAATCCTCACCCATTCTTCATGGCCCCCACTCATCTAATCTTGCCCACATTTTCAAACCACTCACCTAATCTTGCCCACATTTTCAAACCACTCACTTAATCTTGCCCACATTTTCAAACCATGATTACTTAAATTACTCTAAGTTAATCACTCCCTCAAGCTATAAATATAACCTTACCCCTCCCCTCTAAACACACAGAAAATAAGCTTGAATGCCATATCTAAGTTTTTGCATCCTTTGAGCAAAAAACATCCTTTTGCCTTATTCTAATACCCAAATAGCCTCATAATCCTTTTTCCCATCTGGTGCAAAGTAAGAGGATCGTTGCAGGAAGGTCTTGCTCTGTCTTGAAGAAAAGTACTTAGATATCACACAATCAGGGTTCAATCCAAGTTTCCTAGCCCATTCCGAAGTTGCTATGGAATGCGAAGGAGGAGGTATGATTATTGGTATTTTACTTCCTTGTTAGTAGTGTATTTTTCCTAGCTTACAGTGTTGAATAGTATACCGAATTCTAGTTTTATACCATCTTATTATTTCTTGGTTAAGAATATCTTAATTGAGATTTCTTTATTCAAAAAGATATTATAATTTAAATTTATGAACACACTCCTTAAATTTTAATTTTAAGGTATTTAGTTTTAAAAACTAGGGTTCAAATGTTTTAGTTTTATATTAAAATTAAACCTCTCTTTCCTTTGGCTCGCCTCTCTAACCTACCCCCAATACCTGATTCAAAATATTAATAAATTAAACCTTTTCACCCCTTCATGTTTACCGGTATATTGACTTCACTTTTATTAATTTTAATTACCTCAATATGAAACCATGTGCTATGATATTGCCTAGCTAATGAACTCCCCGTGTGGGATACTAAAGATTTTCTCTATCAATGACTAGAGAAGTCAATTTATGTTTTCCCTCTACACTACGAGACAAGTAGTTTATTCCCTTTTCATTAAATTATGTCACAATAACTGTAAAAATATGTCCTATATCACAAAGTAAAAATTAATTGAAATTTAAAATACATTAAGATATTATCATTTAATAATGTATAAATTTATTAAAAAAATACATGTATGTACCTTGTTGCACTAGATCAGAGACTTGGTCAAAGTTAGGTGATGTTGTCATATGATCTAAAGACACAATTTGTAATACTCATGGAAGTTGATATGTTTCAATTCGAATTCCACTCCTATGACTCACATTTATTCCACACAAAATCAATGCATGTTATACAAAAACATGCCATGCATCTAGTATGAATAATGTAAGAACTGTAATTTGAACTGCGGAATGACTGCATATCACTTGACTATGTAATTGTACTACAATGTTCATAGCTTGCCAAATTGTGTTCCTCTATCAAACAAAAATATCTACGAACTGTTGAGCTCTCTTGAAATTCATGGTCCATGTTCTTGTTACACCAATCAACAATGTTTTCTACACCTGTAAATTTTACACCATCTTTGAACTTTAATTCTTCCCTTGCAAGGGATATTTTCACACATGCTCCTGCACCATCATGCTCTCCTTTCTCATGTCATGCCTCAATAAAACCCCTGATATGTTGTTCACATGTTGTCATGTGCATCCTTCTTAGCTATTAAAGCATCCATGTATTCTTAAATTGTGATGTGCAATTATCTAACCAAATGTAATGTTGATTGAAAATAATGCTCCTCTTAGAAACATTTCATAAAACAAATGGAAACACCCTTCCACGTATTTTATAGATTGTTCTTGATCATCATTGATGTAGAAATGGTACTCTCTTAATATTTTCTGATCTTTCTCAAAGGTCTCTGGAGATTGCATGAAGGTTATATGCACAAAAATAGCAACTTGGATTGAGTTATAGTATTGTCATTGAACCCCCATTTGTGGCTTCAATGAGTAATTCTCAACAAATTTTACTGTTGAAATACTAGTACCAAGTTGGAATGTGTCCTTACTTAACTTGAGTTTTTCATCCAACCATTGAGCTATGTGTGTGTGCCTTGTATATTCATAAACAATTTCCTCTCTGAATTTGACCATTCTGATACATGTAATTGTTCTGTGACAAGCTTGCACCTCTTATATTCATTTCCATATTTTAATTAATATTCCACAAATTTATATTTTTTGAGACCGATTGATTATTTTCCTATTGCATGTGTACTCTCATCATGGATACAAATTTTCAATTTCGGCAAGCCACCACATACATTGCGCATTCCATCAAAATATATTTTATTACAAAAAAAATTTTCCAATTAATCTTTCACAAAATATGGTAGGCATAAATTCCCTTGCTGATTTTGGTAGGACATTTAATCTAGACTCCTACAACATGATGTTAGTATGCAAAACACAACATACTTGAAAAAAAATATCATAATTCATAGAAAATTTAACATGATTTCTACAACAAGTAGTACGTGAGTGATTGATTTTCACATAAAAGGGTTTGTTCATTTAAAAAAATATTCAGCTAATGTCGATTTCTGGATTTGTGTTCATAAACTTAGAGAACAATTGTGTTTGATTCATATCCAAGAAAAAAATTTCATGCACTCCACAATTACAAGAACATATTATTATTTTTACTTTATCTCCTCTATGTGGTGAAACCCTTGTGTTCTTATTCTAAAACTTTACAAGTAATTCTTTAATAATATCATATATATCCTTGTTTTTCCATGGGAGTCTACTAGAGAATTCCCAGTAGTCAATGTTATTGGCTAACTCAATACTTTTGCGCCTCCTATTATTTCATAGGCATAGTTTTTCTATATATATCCTTCAAAGAATCTACTTGTTTTTCTAATCTAGGGATTTGGGGACATTATTTTATCACTTACTATACAGTTAAGTTAAAGTGCATGTCATGTAGAATTACTATCTTTGGTGTGTTTTCTTGACACCTAAAATACATATGAAATTAATGTATCTTTTCAAGAAATTTCCGCATTTTGAACATCAATATTAGATGTTCTTAGCCTTAGTGTCTTCATTGTAGGTATCTTCTTAATTAATTTCATTAACGTAACAAATAATTGACATCTTTGTGTACTATTTATTTTCTCAAGGTAATTATCCTAGATTCTCATAGCTTTTCTTCTCACATTTCTGTTAGAATTTTTTTAGGCATTTGTTTTATAATGTTTCCATCAATTTCAATTAAGTGAATGAGTTTTCTATTCAAAATGGAAGGAGGTTTTCTTAGAGGTAAAGATTCATTAGTAAGATTATTTTCTTCATTTGGTGTTTCCATGTAATACATTGAGGAAAATAACATTAGGATTCTAAGGTAAAGGTTCAACCATTATACATTCATATAAAATTCTTTATCCATAATGGATTATCATTCAATTCATTATCAATATTCATTACAAAATCATTATTCTCCTCGTTTTATATTATTTATTTAATTCCTAATTCGATATATGAAATTAGGAAAATGATATAGTAGATGTGTTACCCTCCGAAGTGTTTTGCATTAAACTTTACTTTAACCATTCTAATATCTTTTAATTTCTCAGCTGTCTTAATACTTGTACCTTCTTCATGTCCTTATGATCACTTTTATCACCCATTTTAGAAAAATATAGTACTAGTGGGGTAGGGGACAACTTTGAATGGGTACTAAAACTTCTTGTAGGAAGAGTATTCTAAATCCAGAGAATGACAGATCTGGGGATTCAAAATTACTCTTGTAAGGAACATTTAAAGGATGTTCCTAATGTGGTAACACCTTGGATTCTTATAACATGTGTGCTTTATAACACACGTACCATGAGGTTCTATTTTTTTCTTCCCCTTCACTTTTCTAGAAATGATGGCTTGGAATGTCTGTTTTAGGATTCCCACAGCATCTTCATGCACCACCTAAAACAAAAACAACAATGTGCTTTTGTAGAAACCCTTAAAACCTAAAATGGCTATTCTTCCATAATAAATCCAGATAAAAAATTATAAATCAATTTATTAAATGTTTCACTACGAGGTGATCAACTTTCCCTTTCCAAACTATAAGATTTTGCAAATCCCTTACTTGGGATAAGGTTTCATATAGTTATTTTGTAAGTATGTGCATTTTTATAGCTATTTTTTGAATTTATACACTTATGTATCTTTCATCATGTATATTTTGTTTCACTCATCGAAATTAAGAGTAAAAATATACCCAACATGGCAGTATAGTGATGTAATGTTATACATATTTTAAAATAACTATTTTTTTGATATTTTTGAGGTAATGTTAGGGGGGCACTTGTCGAGCTACTCTCTTATTTTTAAACCTTTTAAAATGATTTGTAAATGAAAATATAAACTTGCTAAAAATGGTTTGATGCTTTAAAAAATGTGGTGGCTACTCAAACTAGATGCTCCTATCTATCATTTTACCAAAGGGTTTTCAAAAATACTAAATAGTGTTAAAAATGGGGGGCAGGGGGCATAACTGACTATTTACTATGTTTTTTACAAAAATAGGAGCTTATTGATTTATAGACTTTAGGCTAAACACTTAACCATTTTTTCAAAAAATAGTAGTTTAGAATAACTAGACTCACAAATGTATGAATTCAATGTTCTAATAACATCATTCAGAAGAGGGTTTGTGATCATAAGGTATCTCAAAGAAATCGTATAAGTTCAAGATTATTATTTTTAAAAAAAAATTAGTCCACTTAAGACCCCCTTTTGGCCCCCCATAATGGTGCACTTACCTAGTAAAAGGATGATTACTTTTGATAATTAATTATTTCCTTGGTTGAACAATAGATGGAACTATGTGTAGAGAGATAAATTCAAGTGAGAATGAGAGAACCATATATAGCTTGAATTGGTGATTATAATGTGAGAATAATGTTTTCTTAGCATAGGATAAAATGCTCAGTGATTCACATATCATATTCCAAATGATAAGTTATCAAATTAGGTGAGTGTCAATAGGTTGAGTGTCAGGGGTAATCCACCCTCACCCACACAAATAATTCTCATATTAGTATATAAGGTCTTATGAAATTTTACAGTATGTCTAAAGGTTTCATATGTTGTAGGTCAACTATACAATTGGTTCTTAAGTTATGTGTCATAGGAATGGAAAATGTTAGTTCCCTATTTATCAAACTAGCGAAGGTCAAGTAAGTTATAAAACCCCTTCGTATGCATAGGTCCACAAGGTCTCATAAAGAGAAACTCAAGACCATACTACACCCAAGGCACATTTGATAGTCCTGCACAATTAAAGTTTCCAAATATTGTTCCATAGATGAAGTATTTCTAGATTTAGAGTAAATCATTATATTCAGACAATTTGCACACCCAAGTCTCTTTTTTACCACAAGGTCTAACGTAGCTTATTTATTTGTATTGTAATATAACTTTATCATAGTGCAAAGTATTTTTATCTTTATTCTATATTGTAAGGAGTTATTGTTTAAAGACACGATAATCAACATTAATGTTACCACATGTTACTCATTCCATGTTTAATAAAGGTCTCTATGCATAACCTTAATTTAATGTAAATGCAAAGTAATCTTTCCAATTAATAACACTTATCACAAATTCTAAAATTAATGACCACTCACTTCAAAATAAAATTATTTGTGTTCATAGGGATATTCATTACATGGTCATTACAATCTAGCATTTGAAATTTGGTGCAATAATTATTTCTAAATTTGATTCAGTAAGTATAAGTTAATGGGTATTAGTTTAGAAATCATTTTCATCGACATCGATTGCGCTAATATCTTCTGAGTTCTTAGGTCATTTACAATTTTGAATATTTACCATTATTTTCCCCTTAATAAAAAGGTTTCGCATAAACATATTAATAGCACAAAAATAATCAATTTAATCATTATTTAACTTCTTGAAAGAGATCTAAATTTTTGTTTTTAGAGTAAAACACAAGCCTCCTTAGAAGCTTTTGTAAGGACTTCTGTATTGAAGTATCAAGGGCATTCCTTCGGGAAAAACTGTTACATTAATTTATTTAATCAATTTCCTATTGAAGGTCATTTTTTGATGGTGCCAAAAACATTTAATTTAGCATTCTTACTCGTACAAGTCAAAAGTGAAGTCAAAGATCACAAGTTGCCGATATGGGGATAAAGGAGAGCCCTTGGATCAAATGGTTCTTCACCCTAGATATTAGATTTCCAAGTTTTTACCTTAAGTTTCCTTATGGGTTGTATAAAGTCTTATTTTTATTCATAATTTGTTTTTTACAAATTGGATTTAGAGCTTTCATGGAGGATTTTTACTTTTGAGCATAATACTATATCCATATGTATATACACCGACATGGATCTATCTCTTCTTTTAATGTATATTTATTTCTTTGAATTGTTTTAAACAAAAATTCACTTTAGATCACTCTAAGTTTCTACACAATTGTGGGTTGGAAAGTATGTGTGTATAAGTTTATATATATATACACACACATAAATATGTGTGTAGTATTATATATTAATATGTGAAGTGGAAATTATTAATATTATTGGATCCAAAACCCTGTATTTAACTCATGATTTTTCGAAATTGATGATATAAGTTTTGTTGAAATTCTGACAGTTTATCATTGACATAGTTATCTAACAACCCTTTAAATTGTTTCTTAATCTAATTTGTAGCAAATAATTTGTGGCATATTTAATGACCATATTTATTTTTGAATGTTTTTTTTAATTTTCAGAACCATATATTAATACTATGATTTCTCTTACTTTGAAAATTGAGTTTTGTTAAAACAATTATAGATTAATTTGAACATAGTTATTTTAAAACTCTTTAATTTTTTTAATCTAGCTTGTAAAGTGAAAAGTATGAGCTATTCAAGTTAGTAGATAAATATACCGATTTCACAACATGTTTTTAAATAAAACTTTAATCCAACTAAACTACATAATAAATTTTATTTTATTTAAACTTCCATAGATATATGTAGATAGATTTAATTTATACAAGGTAATAAAACTCATAAAAATATATATGTATATTTCTATTATAAACAACCATTATATTTTCAAATCAAAACTCATATAAATTTATAAATAAACAAATTTATTCAACTCAAGAATATATAGAGGTACCTTTTTCATTTCCTCTTTAGTTTTTATTCCTTCATTTAATATTAGGGAAGTGGAGAGTGAGAGATAGAGAGAGAATTTTCTAATTTATTTCATCCCAACTTCCTTCTTTACAAGTTTACAATATACAAAATATAGGCTATCATTTGATCATATGTTAACACAAGTTATGCGTGCGTGCGTGTGCGTGTGCGTGTTATATTTATTTTAAATAATTAATGTACCATAATTATTTGATATTTATGTATTTTTCATTTAAAATATGTTAATTTCATTTTACATTTTAAAATGTGTAAATATATATGTATGTGTGTATGTGTATATGTATGTATATGTGTATGTGTGCATGTGTATATACACACATATATACGTAAACTATTCATAAACAATGCACTAATTGTTACCATTAATGACTAACTTCCTTAATGTGAGAACCATGATTGCTTTTACCTTATGAATAACTAGGATTATGAGGTGGCCAAGTTCGTTTGGATTCTCTTCAAGTGATGGTGCACTGTCTACAACCTGTACATTATTGAGCATACATGGGTCATCATATCATATGTGGATTTAAGGTTACCTAGACAATTTATAATGTGATAATGTTACTCTAGCCTATTTTGTCGAAGATTTGTAGGGATTGTAATTTCCCTTACACATAAATAAAATGTTTCACTATTTTAAATATAGTATCACCAAAAAATTGAGTATAAGTTGTGATATAATTTTTCTTGTCATCTCAAACCTAGTGCAGTCATATTCTTGTAGACAATAAGTATTTTAAGTTGTCACTTCTCTGTTAGGGATTAGTGTGTTAGTACTCACATCGTTGTTAATGTGGGTTAATATATTTGTATAAATGAGTTGTTTTAACAACTCATATAATTTAGGAGTTTAGGATGATAATGTTGCGAGACAGTTATACGTGAGTGTTGAGTTGTTCAACCAAATCACAAATATAGGTGATAGAAAATAAGGTTGAGATATTTTATGGGAGTTGGAGAGAATAGGTATTGTTGAGTAGGCTTGTCTCCTTGTTTAAACCCTATATAATTGTATTATGATCGACTGTTCAATTAATCAATAAATTTCATGGTGTAAAACTATGATCAAATCATAATTCTTTCAATGATGAATTGATGTTTACAAACATCCATGCAACAAATGAATATTTACAAATCCCTTGTAATATGTCAAATTGTACAAACCATAATTGTTAGCTATACCAAAATCATGAACAAACATTGTTTCATTTAAATTATTGTTGCAATTGTGTCATTTTATTTTGTTTTAAAAAATTACACATAAATTCATATTGATAATTTATTGATGTAACAAAAAATAAATATCATTTTAGTTTAATTTGTAAGTTCTCACTTGAGTTGTATAAATTTATTCCTAATAAATGGATTTCATATTATTACAATTTAATTGTGTTGGACTCATTTTTTACATAGCATATCTGTTACTTGCATATATACTTTTTGAGACAATTTACATGACATATCTGTTTCTTTTAGGTATACTTTTTGAGGTAATTTTTGATGTTTGTGTCCAAATTTGATTACCTTGTATTATACCTGACTTTATACGTGTATGCCTATAATTATCTCCTTATTTTTTGAAAGACTTATTGAATTATTATTCATATTTTTATTTTGAGAGTAAAATTTCTTTAGTATTGCAAGTATGCTTTACTTCGCAGAGCAGATTCAACATTCAAAAATATATAAAGAGATCATTGGAAGATGACTACAATGTTGTGGCCTCTATAAGGTATTCTACTAAACATTAATTTTATTCTCATGCTATTGAGGTGAATATAATTTGTGTATAGTCCTCCCCTATGGTTTTTTGTTGTGTTATTTATACTTGTCAATAGACACAGTAAATTTCCATTTTATCTTATCTATATTTCACAAATTCCAATTTACAACTTTGAAATTGATTAACTATTAAATTGATTAAATATAAAAGTTTGACATTTATTTTGCATAATGATTTCTTGTTTGCATTTTTCTTTTAGTTGTGGGCAAGCCTTCTCTTTAACTGAGTAGTAAATTAGCTCCATTCATTGCGATATTTTGATACATTTTTATGTTCATACAATTAATGTAGTAAAAGTACAGCCTAAAACTTGCTTTCATGGAAGTACAAAAGAGATCGTAAGTACATTGGGTGTGGTGTAAGTAGTTAGAAGTTTTAGACCCATACCAATTCATTGAATTCTATTACTTGAAGAACAAAGACATTTTTACTCTTAATTCCCAATAATATCTAAGACCCGGGACAAAATATGTAACCTGACCAAGGTTGTTTATTACTAAAATTTATTACTATTGTTCATATCATGTAAAACTATGTAACTCTAGCCCTTTACCCTCTTATGACACATGTATAGGTTTCACCTTAACTCAAATTGAAACCAAATTTTGTATATGTTTTGTTATAATAATACATTTTAAGGAAAGGAATGTTTAGAATGTGTTGTTTTGCCCTTGCAGATGGGCACAAACATGAATAAAAATATATTTTATGAAAGAGTGGATGAGTTTTTGAAAGACAGAACCACGAAACAAAGAGAAACTTGAGGTATAATAAGAGAAAATCAGGCATGGGCAATGATAGTCTAACAAATGCAAGTGGAAATACTACTCCAACTGAGGGATCTTCTTCAATTTATCTACTCCACATGAGAGGTACAAATACATCAATCAGATTATGAAATTTCAGATATTGAAATGGAAATGGATAATCCTTCACCTTCACATCACACTAGAGGTGAACATCTTAACGATCCACACGCATAAGACATTGAAGAAAATGGTTAAGAATTCAAAATTTTAGGAATCTTATGTTCATTTTTAAAATCTGTAATTTTTTCTATTGTGTGATATATTATTTTAGCATTTTGATTTCTTTCTTAAAAAATATATTTTTCATTTGTATTCCATTATTTTATATATATTTCATTTAAATCTTATTAATTATTCTTTATAAAAATGGTATTCAATATACTTTCAGCGTGTATTTCTAATCTAAAATATGTCAATTTTGTTTTACATTTTAAAATGTATGTGCGTATGTGCATGTGCATGTGTACACACACACACACACACACACACACACACACACACACACACACACACACACACACACACACACACACACACACACACACACACACACACACACACACACACACACACACACACACACACACACACACACACACACACACACACACACACACACACAATTAATGTAATAGAATTATTTGATATTTATGTTTTTATAATTTAAAATATTTTAATTTCATTTTACATTTAAAAATGTGTAAATATGTGTGTATAAATATGTATATATACACACGTACATACGTATATATGTATGTATGTATATATGTATATATGTACATATATGTGTGTGTATATATAATATTTATTTTAAATAATTAATGTAATATAATTATTTAATATTTCAAATAGTTATATCACATTTCTTTTTAATTTATTGAACGATTTTTGCATCACTTATATGCCACTTGATATTAATTTATTGAACAAAATGAGCGATGCAAATGTGATGCAAACATGGTGCAAAAATGGCGCAGATGTGACGCAATTAAAACTATCTAATCATGTCAAGTTTGTGTCACTTCCATGACATAATTTCTTCAAATAAACACGGTCAAAACCCAAACAAATGTCGATTTCTGATGTGAAATATACTCAAATAATGGCATTATTTACAGAAAATGTAGTAGTGTATCTTGTTTAATTTGAACATTTTGTAAAGGTAAATTTCATGTTAATTTTGATTGAAACATGTGCCAAAAAATCATCAACTATTGTGGTAAAGCATGTGTGAATCCACATTACAAAGCATTAAACAAATCAAGTGTATAATCTTTCGAACTACTTAAAAATAGCTTGGTTGATAATTTGTTGTAATGCGCAAAATCCTGGAGAGATGTATAGAAAGACAGGAAGGTTTTGAGAAGGATCTTCTTTTCCATTAAATAATTCAAAATTTGGAGCCACCAATCCTAGTGGAATGTGGCATGTAAACACTTCATAAGCCAAAGTGTTAGTAAACTATCATTTGAAGTGACCCTACTACATGGCTTAAGGTAACACCTCAAATTGATTTTGCAAGTTACACATAACATTCATCAGTGTAGCCATTTCAAAAGATAGAAGAGAAGTACCAAAGGAATAAGTTCAAATAGAAGCATTAGGGAAAGAAACAACTTGAGAAGCTTGGTCATAATTTTAAAGGCATGTAGATTTTGAGGAAATTGAGAAGCAATCAAAATTGTTTGATAAGAAAGGGAGGCATTAGCAATAGTAGAAGCATGAGGAGGAATAGATTTAGAAAAAAATGGAGAAATTACTACATTAGTAGGCATAGAAGGTGTCCCCTGCATGTTTGATCTTCATTACAAGCATTCAAATATCCATTGGCCCTATTATTAGCCTCTCGACCTAGGGTTTGGCATTCTACATCTCTTAATGCATGCATCGTATCATTAATTCCTTTAGGGTTTTCCTAAAATTGTTATATAATACATGCAAGCTTTTAAACCATTTCTTGATCGTCTAAACCAATGTGTTTTCCTTGACTAATTTTAGAGGCACCAACAATTCAAGGGTTGTTGAAAATATTTTCATTCAAAGAAGCATGATTGGGAAGAGAAAGTATAACTTCGTGAGCAATAGTAACATCATTTGCAACATCCAATTTTTTAGATTATGTATTTTTGTGGGATTTTTATTTATGTGATTTTAGTCATTAACCAAATGACCTCCATGAGTAGTCATTACCCTAATAACATTTTTTTCTCATGTATTTTTTATAATAATAAAAATGCAAGGGGGGCACTTAGCACACAAGCATCATAACCATTTGTTTTTAGTGAGTAGAAATGGAAAATATAACTAGCCAATTTTCTTTTTCACATAATGTTTAGTATAAATCAAATAATTTAAAAAAATCAATAAGGTTGAAATTTATCATAGCACTCCTAGAGAGAAGGGGGATGTTATGGTGTGAATCAGTATGGAAGCAATATAATGCAATATCAATGGCTAATAAATTAGAAACAGATCAAATAAATATGCCCCAAAACAATCAGATATATCACCAAACATGCAAGATCTATCCCTAGTAATCTACAAACATGCACAACAATGCAGGGTCACTAAGATGTTTCATGGAAAAGTAGTTTTACTTTAACAATACAATACATATACCAAAAAACATTGCAATTCATACCAAAATAGATATGATGTAATAAAATCAAACCCCATTGCATAAAAGAATATTCATGAAGTATAAATAATTGACAAGAGATGACTTTAGAGGAATACATGTTTGGTCACAACTCTAGAGACGAATGTCACACATAAGTTAACTCCATAATTTGATTTTGTATGTCACTCATAACATTCAACATTCACCATTATAGTCACTTTGAAAAATAAAAGAGAAGTATCAATGGAATATTTTGGAATAGAAACATTAAGAAAAGAAGTGAATTTAGAAGAGTGTTGATAATTTTCAAGACATTGAAAAACATCAAGTGGAAGATTTTGAGGAACTTGAGAATTTTGAGAATCAAGATAAACATTAACAATAGTAGAAGCACAAGGAAAAATAGTTCTAGAAAAAATTGAAGAAATGACATGACACATAACGTGATCCCTTAAGTGTTTAATCTTCATTACAAGCAATCAAATATCCATTGTTCACCTTATAAGCACCATTGTTAGCCTCTTGACTTAGGATTTGAAATTGGAAATCTCATAACACATTCATTAAATCATTAATTTCTTAAGGATTTTTCAAAAAACAATATATAAGAAGTGCAAGCTTTTGAACCCATTCTTGATTATAAAAGCCAATGTGTTTCCCTTGACTAATTTTAGAAGCACTAACAATTTGAGAGCCACTAGTGATATTTTCATTCAAATAAGCGTCACTCATAAGAGAAGCCACAACTTCAAGATAAACATTAACTTCATTTGCAACATCCGATTTCTTTTTTACGTATTAATCTAATGAATTTCAGAAAAATCAATAAAAGTGAAATTTATCCTAGCACTCGTAGTTGCGGATTTGTATGTGGTCACTTTGGATGCCATAAACATTGTGTGTGTGTGTGTGTGTTTGTGTGTGTGTGTGCGTGCGTGCGTGCGTGTGTGGGCGTGTGTGTGCGTGTGTGCGTGCGTGTGTGCGTGTGTGTGTGCGTTCGTGCGTGTGCGTGTGCGTGTGCGTGTGTGTGCGTTTGTGTGTGTGTGCGTTTGCGTGTGCGTGTGCGTGTGCGTGTGCGTGTGCGTGTGTGTGTGCGTGTGTGTGTGTGTGTGTGAGTGATTGTGTGAGTGATTGTGATTTTCATTCAAAGAAGCATCACTCATAAGAGAAGCCACAACTTCAAGATAAACATTAACTTCATTTGCAACATCCGATTTCTTTTTTACGTATTAATCTAATGAATTTCAGAAAAATCAATAAAAGTGAAATTTATCCTAGCACTCGTAGTTGCAGATTTGGATGTGGTCACTTTGGATGCCATAAATTGTGTGTGTGTGTGCGTGTGTGCATGTGTGTGTGTGTGTGTGTGTGTGTGTGTGTGTGTGTGTGTGTGTGTGTGTGTGTGTGTGTGTGTGTGTGTGTGTAGCAATATAACACAATATCTAGGGCTACTAGATTTGAGAGATAAAATAAAATAAGCCCTAAAACAATTAGATCTATCACCAAATATGAAATTTTTAACCTTAGCAATCTATAAGTATGCACAATCATGCAAGTTCACTAAAATGTTTTACTAGAAAGTGGTTTTACATTAACAATACAATACATTATACCTTGACAATTGTTATTCTAAGAAAAATAAATACAAAGCATAAAATCAAACCTAATTGCATAAAAGAATATTCATGAAGCATAAATAGTTGAACAATTTTTATAGGAATACATGCTTAATCACAATTTTAGAGATTTTCATCAAAATTTGACAGCATAGTGGAGGTCCAAACAACATTATGAATAAAACCCAAAAAATCAATATGAACAAAGAATCTTCAGTAGACTTGATATAATCCTCTTCTACTATTGTAATAGTTCAGTTCAAGCAACACACAAGTGTAGAAATTCTAATTTTACAACCTTGTTCATCAACTTCAAGGCTCTAAAAACCTCATGCTCTTTTCTCTTATTTTGCAAAGATGTTTGAAAAATTGATTGTCTTCCTTAGAATTCCAAAAAGTAACAACACCTTGGAAGAACACAATAAAAATGGGGGATGTTTTTAACGGTATGTGTTTTCCCTCCATATAATAAAGGCCCTCAATGAGGGAAATTCTTTGAATCCAACAAAAAGTATAATACAAGTTTACACGCATATGGTCTTATAAACTCCTTGACTTTAAATTAAGACCCTATTGTCATGCATGTCGACACACGAGTGGAAAAATTCCACAAAGACCAAAAACCTGGAGAGACCAAAGGTTGGATTGGACCTTTACACATAATATCCCCAAAATCATTCAATTGCAAATCTTGGAATCAAAATTGTTTACATACTATAACAGGTGACTCTAAACCATAAATGTCCAACTGTACAATTCTAAGAACCAACATTGTTTCCATACAATTATATGGCACATTAAACCATAAATGTTTAATATCTACCAAGAAACATATATTAAAACCATGTTACATACAAATAGTGATCATCCATTAAAGATTTGATGATCACAAGCTTTGTATTTTCAGTACTCGACTCGTCAACATGCAAACCAAAGTTACATAATGTCATTTGACGGGAATAGATTCCATACTTTATCCTACTTCCCTCGTATTTGTCCTTTAATTTCTTATCTTCATAACAAGAAGATGCACTAGTATATATATTATTACAATGTGGTTGAAATAATTACCCCAAAAATAATTATTTTCATCTTTAACAAGGGTTTCATTTTAATCATTCTAAAATTTTCACCTCTTTGCAAGCATGATGAATGTTGGTACACTTGCATGGGACCTAGTTCTTTTAGTGGTTCTACAATTACTAAAACTACTAGTACTAAACATTTGGGCATATGCACATTTCTATCATCAACAATGTTTTCATTCTCTCATACTCTTCCATGGACTGTTGAGTTGTGGAGCTTAATTGTTTCACTGGCATGTTTTTGCAGACTTGCTGGAATACACAGTAATCAGCGTCGGTTGACGAACTGTTGTCATTCACCCATGGACCGGTATCGGTCAAGAAAGGAGGAACCGGCATTGGTTAGGGCTAACTGGCATCGGTTAAGGTTGACCGACATTGGTTGCTTGTGCGTGATTATTATAATTAAGTTGTGGAAATTAGATCTATCTTTGGTTGTAAAGTGAATCTAATGGTTGTAATTGCATAGTTAAATTGCCCTAAGATTGTAGATGCATATATAAGCATAAAGTCAGGGTTTAGAAGGTAGAATTCAATTGAGATTTAAAAGAAGTTTCCTTTTGAGAAAAAAGAGAAATTTGTAGAGACGAAAGTACAGGACATCCAAGAAGGTGTGGAAGATTGCAAATCTTCATTGTATTTCCTCTATGATAATAAATTGGTTGTTTCTTAGTGGACGTAGCCCACACTGGGTGAACCACGTTAAATCTTGTGTATTATTTCTTCTTGTTTATTTTCATATTGATTATTTTTATGCTTAATATATTTTTACAACCGGTGTGTTAACCCCAACACCTGGTATCAAAGCATCTTTGTTTGAGGGTTGTGTGTGTTGACATATTTACTCACAAAGGGATTTATGATTGAGTGGGAGCAAAGCAATGGGAGAAGAAGGCAAATTCAGAGTAGATAAATTTGATGGTCATGACTATCTATTATGGAAGATGCAGGTGGAGGATTATCTGTATCAGTAATATTTATACTTACTGTTGGATGAAAAGGCAAGACCTACAAAGATGACTGATGAAGAATGAAAAATTCTTAATAGAAAGGCTTTAGGATCTATAAGATTGAGTCTAGCAACATCTGTAGCTTCGAATATTACCGAAGCAAGATCTACGGTAGAGTTGATGAAATCTTTAGCAAATCTATATGAAAAACCTAGTGCTTCAAATAAAATTTATTTGATGAAAAAAAAATGTTTAATTTAAAGATGCAAGAAGGTGGATCTACATCAAGTCATTTGAATTATTTCTGGTCTATTGTAAATCAATTAATATCATTTAGTATTTTGTTTGAGGATGAAGTGAAAGAAATTTTATTATTATACTCTTTGCCAGATAGTTGGGATAACTTGGTAATGGTTGTTAGTAATGCAGCATCTGTTACTAATGTTTTAAAGTTTGATGATATGGATAGTATAATCATGAATGAAGAAATACGCAGGAAAAGTATAGGATAATCATCATCTGGGAATGTTTTGAATGTAGAAAGCATGAGAAGGTAGAAGGAGAGATCCAAGAGCAAGAATAATGGGAGATCAAAGTCTAAGAATGGTAAATCTAAATCCAGAGGTAGAGGTATAATTTGTTGGAATTGTGGAAAGAATGGTCATTCAAAGAAGGGCTGTTGGTTCAAGGAAAACAAAGAGAATGTATCAGAAAAAGGTAAAGAAGCAAATTTTTTTGCAAAAGAGGTAATGCAAGATGCCCTAACTCTCTCCTTGGATGATAAAATTGGGTCATGGGTTTTAGATTCAGGAGTTTCTTTCTATGTAACCCCTAATAAGGGTTATTTCAAAAATTATGTCCATGGTAATTTTGAGCATGTTTATTAAAGAGATTATGAACCATGCAATATTACTAGTAGAGGTGAAGTTCATCTTAAATTACAGAATGGAAATACATGGATATTGAAAGATTTGAGGCATGTTCCAATCCTTAAAAGAAATTTAATTTTTGTAGGACAATTGTGTGAAACTGGTTGCATGGTACACTCGCAGCCGAATCTTGGGATGTTGCCAAGGAATCTCTTGTTGTAGCAAGAGGCAAGAAAGTAGGATCATTGTATTTGTTTACTTGTATTACCAATTCTTTTTCTGTTTTATCTACTTCAGATTCAGATGCAAGCATGTGACACAATCGACTAGGCCATATGAGTGAAAAGGGAATGTAGATCTTAAAGGCAAAGGGTAAGTTATCAGATCTGAAATGTGTAGATCTTGATTTCTGTGAGCATTGTATTTTTGGAAAGCAGAAGAGAGTGAGATTTCTCGAAGTTGGGGCAACAAAGAAAAATCATAAATTGGAGCTTGTACACTTAGATGTGTGGGGACCAGCCTAAGTAGCTTCTCATGGAGGATCTCAATACTATGTTATTTTCATTGATGATGCCACAAGAGAGGTATGCTTTTATCGTATTAATCGTAAATCTAATGTTTTTGAAACTTTTAAAAGATGGAAAACCCTTATTGAAAATGAATCGAATTCAAAGTTAAAGTGTCTTAGATATGATAATGGTGGTGAGTACTGCAACAACGTTTTCAATGATTATTGTTCAGTAATTGGAATACACAGAGAAAGAACGGTTCCTAGAACACCACAAGAGAATGGTTTTGCAGAGAGATTGATTAGGACAATCATGGAATGTGCTAGAAGCATGAGGATACATGTTGGATTGCCCTCACAGTTTTGGGTGGAAGTAGTAGACACAACAGTTTATTTGATTAACCGTGGACCTTCAAGTGCACTGAATGGTGGAATAGCAGAAGACACTTGGACTGGAAAAGAGGTAGATCTTTCTTTTCATAGAGTATTTGACTCAGAAGCTTTTGTGCATATTGATAAGGAAAATAGAAAGAAATTAGATGCTAAATCTAAAATATGTATTTTCATGGTTTATGGCTCTGGTGATTTCAGATTCCGGTTTTAGAATTTAGAAGGTTCTAAGATAATTAGGAGTCATGACATTGATTAGAATGAAAAGATAATGTACAGGGATCAATTTTTGGTACCCAAAGGTGAACTGGTGGAGAAGTTTGTGGATGAAAATGAACTCTCAGATTCAAAATTAACACCTACAGGTTTACACAGTAACCAGTATCGGTTTACCCTTGACCGACATCGGTCCCCTGTACCAGCATCGGTTACAGAAGAGATAGACCGGTGTCAGTTAACCGAATCAACATCAGTTGAAGGTGACCAGTGTCGGTCACTGTCAGAAGTAGATACAAATCTACAGGATGAGCAGATTGAGCCTCTAGCGCCCCAAATCCCAGTGAGAAGGTCAAAAGGGTAAGTAGACCTCCAGAAAAAATTTCACCTTCCTTGTCTTATTTATTATTGACTGATAGTGGTGAACTAGAAAGCTTTGAAAGAGCATTGCAAGCTAAAGGCCACAAGCAATGGGAGCATGGCATGAATGAGGAGGACACCTTAGAGCAGAACCAGACATGAAATTTTGTTGAGTTGTCAGCTGGTAAAAGAGCATTGTAGAACAAGTGGGTTTACATGATCAAGGAAGAAGATGGTGGACAGAAGAGATACAAGGCAAGGCTTGTAGTAAATAGATTTGCACAAAAAACAGGTATTGACTTTGGTAAAAAAAATTCTCCTGTTGTTAAGATGACTTCTATTCGTACTGTATTGAGTTTAGTTGCGATAGAGGATTTGCATTTAGAGAAACTTGATGTCAAGACGGCATTTCTTAATGGTGTTTTAGAGGAAGAGATTTATATGAATCAATCACTTGAATACGAAGTCAAGGGTAAGGAGATTTGTGCATATTGAAAAATAGCATATATGGGTTCAAGCAAGCTCCAAGGTAATGGAATATGAGGTTTGATAGTTTCATGCAAGAGCATGGTTATTTGAGATGTGAATCTGACCATTGTGTTTATTTCAAAATACTTAGAAATGAGAGCTATATTATTTTTTTATTGTATGTGAATGATATGTTTATAGCAAGATCTAGTATGCAGGACATTTATGAGCTTAAAGAAAAGCTAGCTCACACTTTTGTGATGAAGGATTTGGGAGTTGCTAAGAGAATCTTTGGCATGCAAATTCACAGAGACAAGAAAAACAAGAAGTTGTATTTGTCTCAAGAGCATTATATCAATAAGGTGTTGGAGAGGGTTTAATTTGCAAAATTCAAAACCTACAAGTACACCTATGGCTAGACACTTCAAATTGAGCAAAGATCAGTTTCCTACATCACACGAGGAGGTTGAGTACAGGGAACGAGTTATGTATGCTTCAACAGTTGGGAGCTTGATGTATGTTATGGTTTTTACCAGACCAGACATTGCACATAATGTAGTGCCCAACGTTTTAAAAAAAATAAAATAATATAAATAAATAATTTTTTAAAAAAGGGTGAATCAGGGAATGCGTACCAAGGGGGGAGTAGGTGAAAATTAAAATAAGTAGATGGGGGTGGCATGAAGTCTGGGTGGCGTGTGGCAGGAGGGATGAAGGGAAGTGAGGATGGAGATTGGTAGTGGATGACATTGGTAATGATTGTTAAAGAGTTTGACCACGTAAAACCCATGTCCACATTGTAAACTTACCAATAATTGACAGTTGCAGCAAGGGTAGTGTGGTTGGAGACTGGTGGTGGATGGCATTGGCTTTGATGCTCTTGTTGTGTTTGACCAAATGAAAGAAGCGACAGTTTCTTAGGGAATACGATTTCAGCAGTTTATCGAATACATGGCGATTCCCTTGAGATAGTCAGACGATTTCACTATACAAAAAACATGTCTCCAACCTGATCCATTTACTCATCCATGCACTCCCAACCCATGTAAATTTGTGAGCCTTGGAATAGGGTATAAGCATCCATCGAAGCAAAAAAAAAGATATAGTAATTTTTTTCTAACGTTGCAGTTGAAAGTGCTCTTGTGGGTATGTATGGAAAATGTGGAAGCATGCGCTTGGCATGTGAACTATTTGACTTAGTGCCTGAAAGAAATACAGTCTAATGGAATGCCATGGTTACATGCTTAGTGGAAAAAGGGTTGTAAATACTACGATAGCAATGTGCTGCAACTCAGCATGAGATCTCTGCAACTTTCCATGATTTTATTTGTAAGCTCACTTGTAATTGTACTAGGGTTTGAGTTTAGGGAGTTCACCCTTGGAGATTGCTAGCTCGGGCTTGGCTGCATCTTTGTGTTCGATCTTGGAATTTCATCATGGCTCGATCCTTTTTTTGTTATTTCTCTCCTCCAAGCTAGGGCTTGTGGAGTGCTCTTTTGAACTTTATCATATATTTAACGAGCTCAGTTTGACCCTTGGGAGAACCCATCTCTACATGATATACAACTTGGATGAACTCAATGTGATCTCGAGCTCTTCCTACTTTTACTGTGCCAGCTCACTTTCAACCTTGTAGCTTGGCTCATTTTTTTAGGACCCATCTCGGCCTTTTTCAAGGAGCTAGATCTGTAATTACTCTTGCATAGCTTGGGTGTGAGGGTTGATGTTCTACACTGAATCACCATTTCCTGGAAGGGTATATGGAGTAGCAACACGGAATAATCTAGAGCATCAGCCTAAAAGGAAGGGTTATCGTCCACCAGGTACGTGGAGTTGTTGTGAATGAATATGGATAAGCTTTCCGAATGTGTGCAACTATTTGAAGAAATGCCTAGCTATGACGCAAAACTGAGTCCCTCAATTTTTGACCTACTTCTTTTCTCCAAGCATGGTTCATCTCTCCTTGTCTTTTGTAATTATCATACTTTAGTTTCTCATTTGCGATAAAAGATAATTTTAAAAGCTTAGATTTGTCATACATTTAATTGGTTACAAATCAATAAATGTCATATCGTAACTCACGCAATCAAATAAGCCTTTTGTATTAAACCATGAACTTCAACCATCATTCTAATGTGATTTAGAAAACTTCCTACCAAAACTAGATCACTACAATATTTTTTTATCGACAAGACAAAATTGACTTCCTAGTAAAAAGGTTGACCATCTCCCTATTTAAATAGATAAATTTGTGTTTTTCGGAGACTCGTTAAATACCCTTCGTAACTCCGAAAATGGGATGTTAAGCTTCATTTGTGTACCTTGTTATGTGGGGAGTCACCTCAATCTTTGGTTTGACCCCGAATGAACATTTTTGATCTTTTTAATGCCCTATTGGGAGCAATGTTACACCATTTTGTAGATTGTAAGAAGCTACTAAAACTATAAACTTGACTTTCGTTTTGAACCGCCATTTGAATCTTGGTCAACGAAATGTTTATCCATCTTCGCAAACCTCTAGTGTTTTTACTAAAAAATTACCTAGTACTTTCATTATGAGGAAAAATACTTTTCTTGATAGTTTGGCAAAGCCATTTTGTAGGCTTCCGGTTGTAGTTGACTAGGTCAAATTGGACCAACTACGACCAGAGGCTCCAGAAGGCATGTCGTTGTTTGTATATTGTTTGTTAGTTCTGAATTCTGACAGTTCCTATGAATTCTTGGTGTATAGGAGGACACATAGAAAATTACTTGGAGTGGGTTTGCTCATTAGAGGACAACGTTTGAAGTTGGCTTCTTAACCTCCAAGTGTTAATTGAACGTTTTTTACAGCTAGCAAGGAAACGTAAGAAGGAAGGTTTATGACCCATGTCGGGTTGCCCAAACCATCATAGAAATTTGTTGACACTTATAAATAACTACTTGAAACTTCATTGTGTGATTTGTTGTGTGAAATTGAACTTTTGGTAAAATAGTGTTTCTCTCTCTTCCCTATTTCTTCTCTCCTTGGTTAGGAAATGAAGCAAACTGAAAAGAAATAAATGTGTCTCTAACCTTTATCCTTAAAATGCAAAATTATTAATGTTATTATGTAAATGGGAAACTAAAAATGTTAATTATGCTAGATTATGGTGGATGCCATGCTAGCGATTTATCGTTGATTTCATGCTCACATGGTTTTGCAGGATGCAAGAAAGACGACGAAAAGACGTTGCGCAATTTATTATTTATTTTTGTAATTTATATAGTTCCTTGTAAAATGTATATATGTATAATGTAGTCCCATGTTTCAGAAAGGTTGTGTTTGAAATTGCTAATATGTTTGAGATACTAGTTTTAGGGATACCTTGGGAAACGTGCATTTAATCATGGGTGCATTTTTTGATTCTTTGTTATGTATGGTAAAAAGGATTGATGTGTGTGTGTGTGTGTGTGTTAAATGAATTTGAATTTAATATCGTGTAGTGTGTTCTAGTATGCAATAGATGATTAAATAATTGGTGTTGTGTTTCTTACCTTGAAAATGTAATAAAGGAATCCCACCACAACAATGAACCCTAACATAAGATTCGTTCATAACTTGTCTTCATGTGTGATCCTTCTTAGTGTAGAAGAAAATGAAACCGTATAATGAACTTAAACCTCTTACTCGATGGCACCTCCTAGTTTAGGTAAATAAGACCCTTAGTTTGAGGTTAGCATCATAGTCGGTATGTTTAGCGACATTGTCGTGAACCTTCTTTTAGGAATGACATGGTCCAACTTTATCCGGAGTATGTGGTTTCCTTCTAGGTTTGGTAACCGTGAAGAGAACGTCTTCTCTTAAGTCTGACACTATGTTGAGTAGTGAAGACCACCTTGGATGTTACCTTAAGAGTCCTTGTTTGAACTAACGTCTATGGGGTGTAACCTTACCATTTCTGGAGTAAGTAGAGCTAACTCTTCCTTTATATCCCAATGGACTACCTTGTTTTTCGAAGTTAGTTTTAGAATTAAATTTCTTCATCGAATGAATTGCTTGTGAGATCCATATGACATCATGGAGCTAGTGAAATAGTTGTACTATCACTTAAAATTTTGTTAATGACCTCTTAGATCATCTCAACTAAATGTCTTATATTTGGCTAGAGACAATATAGTGCCTTGATCCTTTATGGAGGGTCCATCGGATAAATATGTTTTTTGAACCTTAATCAAATCTATAATAGGGCGTAAAGCCCTGAGTGCAAATTGAAATTTAACTAAACCTCATTTGATTAGGAGGTTATCTTGTGGGTAGAAAATGGTAAGTAGCTCCTTGAAAATGAAATTGATTTTGAAAGATGTTGACTTTAGAGAACCCATGAAACAATAATCTTGGTCCCGTAATCCCTTGTTATGCCCTTTTATGACATTAAGAATAAAATAAATTTCACATGCGAAATCATGAAATGCAAAAACATGGGATCTTACCTTAAACAAAAATCACTTGTGGATTATATGTAGTTTATAATATTTCCAATCAAGTACTTCTTCTAGATGTTAGACAAATACTTATGTAACTCCTTTTGTTATAAACCAATGCTAATAATGAAACCATAGTATGATGTAAGAGCAAAACGAGATTAGAGGCTAGTAATAATGTCACTCTTGGAGTCCTTATAACTCAATTAAACAATTTCAAGTGTTACAAAGTATATGAATTTATCTTGGTGAGATCAAACTTCGAGAAAACAAAATATATATATATATATATCTAAATACAATTTCTTGCTGTGGAAATATTGAATGGATACAACAAGTTATTGATCTATATTAACTATGGTAGGGAAATAAATTTTACGTGATCGAAGAATGGTTTGGGGACAGGGTATCTTGAATCTAAATCTCCCTCAAATCCTAATAATTCTTTCTTAATATCACGTCATATTCACCTATGTAGTAAGGGTAATTATTAAACATCGTATAAACATTTGAGAAGCATATTCTTAACTAAAGAACGAGAGAATTAAAGACTTTGTTTGTATTTTGAAATGTGACAAATAAGTATGTAAGTTACGGAAATTTCTGTAAAGGATTAAAAAAAAATCCAACTTAAAATGTTCGAACTGTAATTTAAATGTGGAATGAACTTAAGAATCTGTAGGTGGAAAAAGGATAAAATTATCCTTGCATAATAATATTCTTGGAATGTTATTCGTAACTAAGATGTAATCATGTAAATTATGTGTTGTGGGCTTGCCAATCATGTTGTCCCTTTTTTTGTGGTTGGGTCATTAATAGTATTCATTCATTGGGGAATGTGTGGCATCGACATGTATATGGTGTTGTCATGTGTCTATGTGATTTGATGACTTCTGTGTCTTGTGAGTTGAGTTTCTCTACTTGGAACATTGTGGTGTTGTGTAGTGAACAATGTAAGTAAAAAAAAATCCTAGTATTTTTACTATTGTATTTGTGTGTGTGAAATGTGGGCGTTACACAGTGGGAATTGTGAGCAGATTTATGGCTAATTCAGGCAAAGAGCATTGGAAAGCAGTCCAATGAATTCTCAGGTATTTGAGAGAGACATCTGACATGCAATTACGCTATGAAGGGTCAGATACTTCTTTACGTGGCTATGTTGATTCAAACATGGCTTGCGATTTGGATAGCAAGAAGAGCACCCTTATATATGTTTTCACACTAAGTGGCACGACAGTTAGCTGGATTTTTAAATTGCAGAAGGTTGTGGCCATGTCTACTATAGAGACTGAATATGTTGCAGTTACAAAAGCTAGCAAGGAGATGATATGGATGAGCAGGTTCATGGAAGAGTTGGAAAAAAAACAAGAGGATTGCAGATTGTACTGTGATAGTCAAAGTGCAATTCATCTGACAAAGAACTCAGCGTTTCATTCTAGAATGAAACACATTTAGTTGAGATATTACTTCCTACAACAGGTATTGGAGGATGGACATCTGAAGTCAGAAAAAATTCATACAAAGAAAAATCATACAGATATGCTAACGAAGTCATTGGAAAAGGAGAAGTTGGAACTACACTCCACTTCTGTTAGTCTTCAAGTTTGAGACTTAAAGAGGGAGAGATAGGCCAAAGGAAAGGATCAGAGGATGGAATTGTATAATACAGTGCAACAATTTATCTCCAAGTGGAAGATTGTTGAGTTGTGGTGCTTAATCGCTTCATTGGCATCTTTTCACAGACTTGTTAGAATACACAGTAACTAGTGTCAGTTGACGAATACTTGTCGGTTACCCATGGACCGATATTGGTCATGCAAGGAGGAACCAGCATCGGTTAAGGCTAACCGGCATCAGTTGCCTATGCGTGACTATTATAATTAAGTTGCGGGAATTAGATCTATCTTTAGTTGTAAAGTGAATCTAATGGTTGTAATTGCATAGCTAAAGTGCCCTAAGATTGTAAATGCATATATAAGCAAAAAACTAGGGTTTAGAAAATAGAATTCAATTGAGATTAGAAAGAAGTTTCCTTTTGAAATAAAAGAGAAATTTGTAGAGAAAAAAGTACATGACATCCAAAGTGTGTAAGATTGCAAATCTTCATTGTATTTCCTCATGATAATAAATTTGTTGTTTCTTGGCGGACGTATAGCCCACACTGGGTGAACCACGTTAAATCTTATGTATTGTTTCTTCTTGTTTATTTCCATATTGATTATGTTTATGCTTAAATATGATTAATATATCTGTATAACCAGTGTGCTAACCCCAACATTGACAATCAACAATCCTTTAAATTTAACATGGCTATGTGCGCTGGACACTATAAACACCTAAACTTGCAAGCATTTCCATCATCAAATCCAAAGAGAATTTTTTGGGAGTGCTCATTAATGGAGAACCCGATTGTTGTAAGAAAACCCAATTGTCAACAGTTCCATGAAATGTAATTGAGATTGTGTTCCAAAGATGAGATCATCTCACATCAAAATATCGTTCACTCAAGTTCTTTTGTGTGGCCCCTAATTGATGGGGCACTCGATATCGATTAAACCTAAGATACAAGGTATTGTGAGGTGTTATGTCTATCACCTCTTAATGCATTGGATTTTTTGTCTCCATCTTCTCCTCCTCTAGTTCCATTTCTTCACCTTTCTAGAACTCCTTCCATTGCAAACACTTTCCCCTAGAGACATATTGTTGCTCTGTGCACTACAATACTAGGTCATTCCATGAGATAAATCTCAAGGACACTTGCCCTAAGAATCAAGTCATTTGTACTAATAATGGTCTTTAGGGTCCCAAAGATTGGCCATTATGCAATAGTTTAAGGGTTATAAATTATTTTTCAATCTTACATAGTTGTTTTGAACCAAATGATATGATTTGAGATCTAGGGTTTGAATTCGAGAGAGAACAGCACTGAGCAAGGAGTTCAATGCCAACACAAATCTACATTCAATGCAAATGTATCTACCTCCATTGATTCCTCATACTCATTCACCCCTTGTTTCCAAATCTCTCTTAGCATCACCATTGTAGAGGTATTGTATAGAGAGTGCCATTAGATGTAAATGTTGAATATCATTAACCAATTACCTATTGATAATATGCTCACAAAAAATGCCCTATATATATCTACAAATCATATGCTATGATCTTCACATAAAGAAAAATATGCCCAAGAAAATTACCATGGAAAAATTCCCATTAAAATGTCAACATGGTAATCACATCGTGCACTTTATGAAGTAATAATTTTGTTAATGAAATAAATGCTCTCCTTGTCTAAGACGAGGACAAACGATGAAAGGCAACGAATGAGATCAATTTCTAGGGAAGATAATAATTCCTCTCCATCAATAGTGTATATCTAGCTTGCATGATTGTAGAATCTAATTTTGCTTCTAGGTGGTTTCTATCTCTCAACCTAATCCTCAAATCTAGTGATCTAAGCATGCATTGTGGATAAACACAAAATTCTATCCTCTGGAGATTCCAACCAAACCTAAATTGGAATTGAAATTGAAATTGAAACCCATTTTCTTGACTTTGATTACACTAAATGGTACTTGCATGTAACATAGGCACTGCCCCCTAAAATTTTCATTATAATCCTCCGTATTTAAATAAAATTACTTAGGTTTTACCAATATGTATTCGTAGCTAACATATGTTCAATACACTATATCACAGTTGTGCATCTCAAGAAACACCATTTTCTACAACAATATTGCCGTGCATTGATCTACATTCTATGTTGCTTCCCTTTCAAATTAATAAATTTTGTCGAACAAAATAAGAAACTATGTACAGCTTTTGCCTGAAGGAAGTATACAAAATGGAACAGCTTTAAAAACTTATTATGGAAAGGCACGATAATTCCACTAACATTAAAATATGCTGAAACACAAGCTAGTTTGACAATTCCATAACAAGAAACTCAGCTTGACATAGATCACCACATAGAAGTCTCCCTGATGAAGAAATGCACACAAAACTGCCATGAAATTCTACACAAAAAACTATATTTAATAAGTCGAGCCCTCTTGAATTCGCCATATAATATATCTACAGTCGGGATTGTAACTACTGACTAAATGAGGGTTTGTTTTTGAATTGGCCGATAAAATAATGAATAGTTCTTGCTATTTCTTTTCCTACAATAAAATAAAAGAACTTGAAACCCAGAAATAAACATCTATACAACAAAGCATTGTAACTAGTGCCTAAATGAGCGTTTGTTTTTGAATTGGCTCATAAGATAGTAGTAGATAGTTCTTGCCATTTATTTTCCTACAATAAAACAAAATAACTTGTAACCCAGAAATAAACATTTATACACTAAAGCACGTCATTAACTTTGATCATTCTTATATCATGGACAGATCAAAATGTTGTCAGTTCCAATAAATTGTAGCCGAAGGTTTACGTTAATTTAGCATTTCACATGACATTACTTATGCTTTTGGTTGAATTGACATAACATTTCACATGACATTAACATTCGCTAGTTCGTGCTTCACTCTATCAAAATATGTCTCGTCTGGCTGCCAAAACACAAACTCCAGGCTGTCAACATTTGTTATTTGAAGATGGCTACTAACCTTGTCAACCAAATAACATTAAAATTGATATTGAAATTACAAATAATTTAAGCTAAAAGAAAGAGCAGCAAAAATGCTTACATAACCAAAAGCACTGGATCCTCCACTTTTTTGTGTTTTATGGTGAATGCCTGCCCACCTAACATAAAAGAGAAGTGTTTTACAATGATATTCAAAAGGAAAAAATCAGTTACTCAGGATACAGACTCAAAAAATAACTGAACATACATCGTAAAGAATGTGAC
This sequence comes from Taxus chinensis, assembly GCA_019776745.2. Taxonomy (NCBI): domain Eukaryota; kingdom Viridiplantae; phylum Streptophyta; class Pinopsida; order Cupressales; family Taxaceae; genus Taxus; species Taxus chinensis. The sequence goes on along the minus strand of CM034151.1, from coordinate 253,257,087 downwards.
ATGTTCTTTGTTCAAGAAGTGTTTTACAATGATATTCAAAAGGGAAAAAATGATATTGCTCAATCAGTTACCCAGGATACAGACTCGAAAAATAACTGAATATACATGGTAAAGAATGTGACACATTCATTGTTCAATCTGTTTCCTTCATCTCTGATTATAAGCAACATGGTAAACCCAACAAATACTTCAGTTGTTTATCAAGCCAAGAACTTTGTTAAAAGGTCTTCACAATCAAATAGTTATCAGAATCTTTCATACTATAAACTAGCAATTGTACATTAAATGTACGATGTGAACGCTGAAAGGGAAATAGTGAAGAAGGGAAACCAGTTGAAGAGAAATGAAGGAAAATGAAGAGGGGTTTAGAAAAATGCATGTGAGGGTGGCAAAGAGGATGGGAAAGGAAAGAAGAATGGAGGAGACAATGTGGAAAAATACAAAATATGAAGAGCACAACATGTTTGTTAATCAACAAATGGATTAAAGCCGTGTTGTGGTAGACGTCGGCAGAATGTAGAGGAAGATGTATGAAAATGCAAGTGGATGGAAAATGTTGTCGGGGTGAATACTTGATTGAATTTGCAAATCTCGACTCTATTGGGTAGTTAGAGAAAATGTAAAAGTACGGGGAATTTGAATGCATGTTTTACGGGATAGGAAGATGCGGAGTACCCACGTTAGCAATGAGGGTAGTGAAGTATTCACGCAAGTGCAATTTGCGCCCATAGGGGGAAAATAAAAAAAGCAAAAAATCAACATGTTCCTACTTCAGAACCTGACCGCAATAAGTATTTGTTGCAGAACTTTCTAGCCTCTGTATCTAGTTGGAAGGTCAAGTAATTCCAGGGACCAGATGCACGTCCATGTATTGGTAATGCCACTTGATTGGATAAGATGAACAACCTACGAAGGAGATAGCGACGACAGCCCAACGATGGAAGGAAAGTGCCATCAAAGTGTACCATGGGCAGTGATCACTGCTAGATATATTTCAGCAACGCTTCAATGTACATACATGATAGTGCCCATGGATCTTCACGGACAGGTCGAACCAGAAAAAGTAGTGTCCAAAATAGAAAAAGATAAGTAAAAAAAGTCTCCAACCTGGTTCATGTTTTTCAAAGGATTGTGCCCTTTCGATTTGGTCGTGTTTGGCTCCACACACACCCAGGGCTTGAAGAGTTTCGAAGCAATATTACGAAGCCTTAGCCGCCTTTCTGTGAGCAACTGTAGACGAAAATCAGAGCTTCTTGTAGATTTTCCACGAAGGGGGGGTGAGAACCAAGGGCTAAACTTGAATAAAGCTTACGATCACATGGCTTGGCTTGCAAGTGTTATTTATTTGTTTCTTTCGAATCGTTTCTTTTATGTCTAATCGATTTTGGTTCTTTTATTGAATGGAATAGAACAAAAGCAAAAGAAAGATAAAACATCCGAGCCGACACTGATGACCAGGATGCCTAATCCCACAACATTCTTCGACGAACTGATCTCGAACATGCCATTTGTGGGAGCAATTATAGACAAAAATCAAAGCTTCTTGTAGAATTTCCACGGAGAAGGGGTGATTACCAAGGGTAAACTCTAATAAACCTTACGATCGCATGGATTTGCCTATGAGTGTTATTTATTTATTTCTTCTGGATCATTTCTTTTAAGTCTAATCAATTTTAGTTATTTTATTGAACGGAAAAGAACGAAAGCAAAAAGACAGACAAATCATCTATTTAGCCGTTGACGACCAGAATATCCAATCCCACGATTTCCTTTAACGAACCAATGTCGTAAATGTCAGGGCTAGGCAGATAGAAAGATTCCCATTGCACGGCTCGGATTATTGACAGGATTGTTTATGCGGACTATCTGGATGGTGTCAATTACAATATGTTGACAAAGCCCCCGGGCTTTCTACTTGTAAACATGTCTTTTGATGTAAATATATAAAACATCTATGCCGCCACCGATGGCCAAAATCTATGATCTTGCAATGTGTAGGGCAGGCACAGGCACAACTGGGGATTAAATTTGATGTCTATTTGGACTTTTTTTTGTGTTCTTAAATGCAAAAAAAGGCCAACTTATTTGTTAATCGTATCAAAGAATGGGGAATTTTTTCCTCATACTATCATATTCACATCCTCTATGAAATCAAAAATTATTGTTGCCAAACAAACTGTAATATGGCTACATCAAATTTTAAACGATTAACATCAAATTCAAGATATAATCCAAAAATGCATAACTAAAGATTTTTACTTTTTTCTATTCTATAATAGTTCGAATATAATTACGCCCATTATTGAGTATCCAGGTCGATTAGGGGGCTATCACGCCTCATCGCAATTGGATGAGGTAGTAACAGTTTTAAGTTGAGATGATGCTCTCGCTTTGAACAAAGAAAGAATCGAAATTATGTAACTCTTGTATTTTGGATGCCTCCGTTCCACCCCCATTATTATTTATGCTTTGCTCCTGGTTTCGTTTCGTTTTCGTTTGTAAGCATAATACACAGGGTGGATTTATATCTTTGGTTCGAAATACATCTGAACCTTAGACATGTTCTTGTTCAAGAGTGTTTTACACTGATATTCAAAAGGGAGAAATGTATGCGCAATCAGTCCCAGGAGATACAGACTCGAAAAATAACTGAATATACATGGTAAAGAATGTGCCCACATTCATTGTTCAATCTGTGTCCGTCATCTCTTGATATACGCAAACATGGATAACCCAACAAATACTTCAGTTGTTTATCAATCAAGAACTTTGTTAAAAGGTCTTCACAATTCAAATAGTATCAGAATTCGTTCAACTATAAACTAGCAATTGTACATAAATGTACGATGTGACGACTGAAAGGGAATAGCTGCAAGAAGGGAAAAAACAGCGCCCCCTGTGATAGAGAGCAAATGCAACGACACCGACCGACCCAGAAGAGGGGCTATCTCTCGGTGTGTTAGACAAACCAATGGACAGGGGCTTAGGCGTGGAAAAGAGGGTGGGACCCTAGGAAAGAAGATATAGGGATGGAAGCATAAAGGGTGGAAACAGAACTAAAAGCAGTATTCGGAAAGATGCACAAAACAGTTTGTTAAGCAACAAATGGATTAAAGCGTGTTGTGGTAGGACGCGGCAGAATGATAGAGGAAGATGTATGAAAATGCAATGTGGATGGAAAATGTTGGCGGGGTGAATAATGATGAATTTGGCAAATCTCGACTCTATTGGGTAGTTTAGAGAAAATGTAAAAGTAAGGGGAATTTGAATGCATGTTTACGGGATAGGAAGATGCGTGGAGTACCACGTTAGCAAGAGGAGTAGTGAAGTATTCACCCAAGTGCAATTTCGCCCAATAGGGGGGGAAAATAAAAAAAGCAAAAATCAACATGTTCCTACTCAGAAACATGACCGCAAAAGTTTTTGTTGCAGAACTTCTGAGCCTCTGTATCTAGTTGGGAAGGCAAGTACTTCCAGGGACCAGATGCACGTCCTGTATTGGTAATGCCACTTGATGGGATAAGATGAAACAACCTACGAGGAGATAGCGGACAAGACCCAACGATGGACGGAAAGTGCCATCAAAGTTGTACAATGGGCAGTGATTCACTGCTCGATATATTTCAGCAACGATTCAATGTACAGACATGATAGTGCCCATGGATCTTCAAGGGACAGGTCGAACCAGAAAAAAAGTAGGGTCCAAAAATAGAAAAAGATAAGTAAAAAAAGTCTCCAACCTGTTCATGTTTTTCAAAGGAAATTGTGCCCTTGCGATATTTGGTCGGGTTTGGCTCCACACACACCAGGGCTTGAAGAGGTTCGAAGCCATATACGAAGCCTTAGCCGCCTTTCTTGTGGAGAAAACATGTAGACGAACACATCAGAGCTTCTTGTAGATTTTCCACGAAGGGGAGGGGGTGAGAACCCAAGGGCTAACTTCGAATTAAAGCTTACGATCACATGGATTGGCTTGCAAGGTTGTTATTTATTTGTTTCTTTCGAACGTTTCCTTTTATGTCTACTCTATCGATTTTGGTTCTTTTTTATTGAATGGAATAGAACAAAGGCAAAAGAAGATTAAACATTCCGAGCCGACACTGCTGACCAGGCTGCCTAAATCCCACAACATTCTTCGACGAACTGATCTCGAACATGCCATTTGTGGGAGCAATTATTAGACAAAATTCCAAAAGCTTCTTGTTAGTTTAATTTTCCACGGAAGAAGGGGTGGTGATACCCAGGGTTCAACTCTAATAAACCTTACGATCGCATGGATTTTGCCTATGAGTGTTATTTATTTATTTCTTCTGGTATCATTTCTTTTAAGTCTAATCAATTTTTAGTTATTTTATTGAACGGAAAAGAACGAAAGCAAAAAGACAGACAAATCATCTATTTAGCCGTTGACGACAAAATATGCCAATCACCGATTCCTTACGTAACCAATGAGTAAATGTCAGGCTAGGCCGATGAGAAAGATTCCATTGCACGGCTCGGATTATTGACAGGATGGTTTATGCGGGAACGATCTGGATGGGTCAATACAATATTGTTGACATTTAAGGCTCCCCCGGGGCTCTACTGTGTAACATGTCTTTGCCGTAAATAACAAACATCTATGCGCACCGATGGCAAAATCTATGATATTGCAGATGTTGTAGGGCAGGAAAGGAACAACTGGGGATAAATTTGTTTTAGGTCTATTGGACTTTTTTGTGTTGTCTTAAAGCGCAAAAAAAGGCCATAAATTAGTTGTAATCGTTATCAAAGAATGGGGGAATTTTTTCCTCATTGACTATCAATTCAACCATCCTCTTGAAATCAAAATTATTGTGTGCCAAAAAAATGTATATTTCTCGATCAAATTAAACGATTAACATTTCAAATCCAAGGATAAATCAAATTAAGCATAAAACTAAAGATTTTACTTTTTTATATCTATAATAGTGAGAATATCAATTAAAGCCCGATTGATGAGTTATCCAGGCGGATTAGGGGATATGCACGACATCATCCCATTGGATGAGGAAGTAGTAAAGTTTAAGGGTTGAGATGATGCTCTTCGCGGTTGAACAAAGCAAGAAAGAATCGATTCGTGTCCATCTTGTTCTTGGAATCGCCTCCAGTTAACCCCTTATTATTGATGCTTTGCCTCCTGGTTGGTTTCGTTTTCGTTTTCGTTTGTAAGCCTAATACAAGGGAGGATTTGAGATCTTTGTTCTAAATACATTGAATTAGACACGTTGTTATTGAAATTCCTAACTTAATAGTCTATGTGTAGATTTTTCACCATTTTGAAAACAAATTATGTATAAAAGAGACACTGGAGTAAAAGGATATTAAATATGACGAATATGATTGTGGCCTGCGGCCGACTTGGCATAATTGATTGCCAGGTGTCTCAACTCCTGTGACGTACCATCACCCTGCAAAATCCAGATCTCAATTGTCACGTAAACACTCTCCTCAGTAAAATTGCCATACGAGAATAAAACATTGTACGGGACACGTAAACCACTAAACAATTAAATTCTACATTCAACATCTCCGCACCCACTATCAATCACACGCCTTATTGAATGTACAAAAAAGGTTTTTTCAACAAAAGACCAACAAAACAACCGATGCAACAGTAACACAATTACCCAAAAGTAGTAACTATCCAAAACGGTATCAAATGTATTCATATTTAGAGCGAAAAAATTGGTTTCTCCCGGAGAAATCCGTCCACAAACCATCCATTTGTTTCTACCTTTCATTTGAAAAAACCCATTGACCATAAAACCAAACAAAGAAAAGCAACAAAACCATCTCTACCAATTTGCGTTCCACTCAAGACTGAAATAAGCATGCCAGTGTCAATTTTCAAATCAAAAAGATTTATAAAGTCCAGGCCATGCAAATTTTTAAAATTCCCTTTCGAAATCATAAATGTGAAAATTTCCACTGGGCTTTTGTGGTTTTTAAAATCTTTTATGGCAAACTTAATAGAAAGCATACAAAACACTGCACAACCCTCGAAAACCTTGTAAGGCCATACATTCTTTCAAATCAATTTCTCCAAAAATACAAAAACAAACAAACCATACGCATTATTTGGTTCCAAAAACATCTAACACTCTTTTTTCCGAAATTCTAGGGTTAGAACATGCCTCTAAACGGGGGCAGGGCCCCAACATGCAAGTCAAAATACCTGGCAGAAACACTCCGAACATGGGCTAGCAAAACAGAGCTGCAAACGAGGTGAATGTCTAGCATTTAGAGAGAATGAAACAACGGGAAACAATTAAACATTAGGGAATCAATAAAAACTCTGAACTTACCATCCATAAAACCCTGGAAACCAGTAAATAGCAGATGACCCACAATGGGCAGAAAATGAGCATGTAACCTGTTATAATGCTGACAAGGCCATTCGTGCATATCGATATGCGTAAATTCGAGCAAGATACATGACATCAGGGGTAAATGCAGACCGAACATTCGCAACGCGGGCAGGTGGCCAGTGATCAAAATTACACCCTTTCCCGGCCCTTCCAAAGGATTCAAACCCGTTGTAGGAAGTACAATTTAAAAGTTACCCAAATCAATTTTTCGAATGCTCTTTGATGTTTTACCAAAACAGAATGTTTTTCAATTTTACTGTTAAAAATAGACGGAAAAAGCACAAACGTCCAGATGGCCGTCAAACCATCAAATTTAATATAGTCACTGAAACGATTGGAAGGGCCTTTCCCAGAGGGGGGACGCCTTTGGCGTAATCACCATAACTATAGGAAAGGAAAGTGCATAGCAGACAGCAGGTTTAAGGATCAAAAATGAGCCAGGCATATTAACAATTGAATCAGAATCGTTGCAAACTACCTTAAGTTCACTAGCAGCAACTAGAAAAACTCCAGAAACAAGTGCATGCTTAAGCAATTGTTAGACTACCATTCTTGCTTAACAGTCATAATTTGTTCCTTTAATCTCCAATTTGTAGTACATCCAAGAATCAAGTACCGCACAAGCTACCTTAAGTTTACTAGCAGCAATAAAATAAATTTCAGAAACATGTGTGTGCTTAATCAATTGTTAGACTACCATTCTTGCTTAGGATTTTACTGCTAAACAGTCGTAATTTAGTCCTTTAATCTCCAATTTGCAGTACATCCAAGAATCCTATCAAAGTTTACTAGCAGCAATAAAATAAAATTCAGAAACATGTGTGTGCTTAATCAATTGTTAGACTACCATTCTTGCTTAGGATTTTACTGCTAAACAGTCGTAATTTAGTCCTTTAATCTCCAATTTGCAGTACATCCAAGAATCCTATCAAAGTTTACTAGCAGCAATAAAATAAAATTCAGAAACATGTGTGTGCTTAATCAATTGTTAGACTACCATTCTTGCTTAGGATTTTACTGCTAAACAGTCGTAATTTAGTCCTTTAATCTCCAATTTGCAGTACATCCAAGAATCCTATCAAAGTTTACTAGCAGCAATAAAATAAAATTCAGAAACATGTGTGTGCTTAATCAATTGTTAGACTACCATTCTTGCTTAGGATTTTACTGCTAAACAGTCGTAATTTAGTCCTTTAATCTCCAATTTGCAGTACATCCAAGAATCCTATCAAAGTTTACTAGCAGCAATAAAATAAAATTCAGAAACATGTGTGTGCTTAATCAATTGTTAGACTACCATTCTTGCTTAGGATTTTACTGCTAAACAGTCGTAATTTAGTCCTTTAATCTCCAATTTGCAGTACATCCAAGAATCCTATCAAAGTTTACTTGCAGCAATAAAATAAAATTCAGAAACATGTGTGTGCTTAATCAATTGTTAGACTACCATTCTTGCTTAAGATTTTACTGCTAAACAGTCGTAATTTAGTCCTTTAATCTCCAATTTGCAGCACATCCAAGAATCCTATCAAAGTGCCGCCTTCTTACAAGGCTAGCGTCTATTCTCAAAGGTCCTTTAAGTGAAAAGGATGTTCCTGAGGATACTGTCAGAGTGGCAATGGTTGTGCTAGATGGGAATATTGTCAGGTTATGCCCAGCAAGAAATCATTGGACAAATAAGAAACTCTCTTACCTGAGCAAAATATGACTGGATCTCCGGCAACAAATGAACAGGATTAAAATGACCTCATCTATGAACCTAAGTTAAAGGTAAGTTAAACCAAGTGCCAGAACTTGAAAATACTCGACTCACAGAACTCCAGACCATCAGGTGCGCTCTTTTTTTCTTCCAGGAAAAGAATGATAGAATTACTTCTTACCGCTAAAGAGGAACCATGGGTCTGATGCAAAACTGAGATAAAACTTCACACTATAGACAATTTTCCTTTCTTCCACAAAAAGAAAGATAGAATTACTTCTTAACGCTAAAGAGGCCTCGTGGATCTGATGAAAAACTGAGATAAAACCTCTCAAAATAGATTTAAGCAATTGCATGGTATAATTTATATACATCAATATTTTGTTGTCACCAAATGCAGCATTCAAATGGATTACTAACTGTACTTAAATGCAGAATGTGAAATTATTAAATAGGATTAATTTGTATTTGCATACCCCCAAGGCACACCAGTATGTTGTTATTCATCAAAAGCAGAAACATAAGCTGCAATGGATATAAAACATAAAACTTACACGACGGTGTTGCTCCTCCCAGTTGTCACAGATGTTCCTATGCTAAAGAGTAGACGACGACTCCAAGCAATCTTCAAGAGTTCAAGAACTTCTTCTCCTTCTTTGTTCTTTGGCAAGTAAGCAACACGTCTTGTACCAGTGTATTGATTTCCAGGAGATGGGTGTTCTGCAGTCTAAACAGTTTCCAGTGTAAAAATTTAGAATACAGTATGGATTTCTTGCTTGTAAATGGCTGCATAATCCATATTTTAATGAAGGAAAGCTTAAAAAACTTTATGCTTAGTATGTTATAGCTACTTTCTTTTGGGTAGGAAAAATTAAATTATATTAATCTGTAGCTAAAACTATCAAACTCTACATACAATACAAAACACGGTTGCAGCCTGTGTCTTCAAGGAACTTTGTTGCAATGTGACTCAAAAAATGCGGTCACATAAACTGTCTGTTCTCCAAATATCATACTTCCAATAGTACATAATGACAACGCAGATACTCAACATGTAGAAACAATGACTGACAAAAGATAACTGACATTTTGAAACAACCTGCATATTAGTGGTAAACCAAGCTCGTCATTGACTGTATCTCAACTTATCAATTTCTCTTCTCAATCATTGACTGTATCTCCCAGACTTTTGCATTGATACTTTCCAACTCAAAAAGAACCATTCCTTTTAAATTTGTTTTACTCTCGATTAAGAGCTGCAATCTTCTTTTTTTGTAGCTGTTTGTTCTATAGCTTTTCATTTACAAAATTAAACATCAATGAACATTCTAAAGAAACACGTTGCAAATTTGCATTCAAAATACAAATATGAAGGAACACATCCAGTCTAAGTCTTAAATAACAAATGAAAATATAACAAGAATATCTGAACCAAGTGATATTTAGAAATGGTCTGACTGGATATTATGGTCTTAATTTGTTATATTTTCAATTTTGCATGCTAGGTCTTAATTTGTTATATTTTCAATTTTGCATGCTAGACATTCAGATATTCTTGTTATATTTTCATTTGTTATTTAAGACTTAGACTGGATATGTGTTCCTTCATATTTGAATTTTGAATGCAAATTTGCAACGCGTTTCTTTAGAATGTTCATTGATGTTTAATTTTGCAAATGAAAAGCTATAGAACAAACAGGGAAGCATCCCCAAGTCCATGGAACTTCTGGAATTGGGACTTGAGAGCAGGGGACATGTCCCCAGGTTACACTGCTTATATACACGATTAACTGACTCATGCAGTAGGCAGACTGGCTGAAGGTGCTGCACATGAGAGACAAGCGAATGCGTTTTTTCTAATGATGGTGCTTTGAAGCGGTATCAGCCAGTATTGGGCATAGTATCCTGTCAAGGATCTTTTTTAAAGCTCTGAGCTGTGTTTGGTACCAGAAGGACAGAAAAATTCACACAAACATGCCACATAAATAGATATTTAAAAATGATGACAACTCCGAAGATATTCACAAGTTAGTTCACAGTGTAAAAATGCCTTTTGACATCAGTATTTGGAGAGACCCTCATGATCTCATTACACATTATGTGTGCGGCCTGTGAGCATGCCGTGATCTAAAATGACTATAAATGAAAATTATTTGAAGATGAGAGGACATTTGGTGCCAACTCAAGCATGAAATGGGCTGATATGCTAGCAGAATTTCTTCCAGTACATAACATGTTCTGGATATCTGGGGCGAATCTGCGGGTATCCAGGCCACACCCAGGCAAAAGAAAAATCCCCTTAACAGCAAATCTGATTCACCATATCCGAACCCGTATCCAAAACGAATCAGCAATGTAGCTCTTAAGCTTCTATTGCCTGGTCATACAACTAATGTATTGAAGCTAAAACTCGGACAAAGCCCTTTCTTGACTTGCCAAATTTCTACAGGCTCATAAACCAACCATAACCTTATTTATCTCACAAATATTATAATATACCCTTTGTCACTTCTTCCCAACTGTGCTCCAGCCGATTGAAGTTTTTAGACAAGAAAGTCAAGTTTTAGAGAGTCGGCCTCCATCCCCTTACAACAGTTTTCATTTCTTCTCGGATTATCTTTAGACTTTTATCTCACCAAATTTTCTCAGATTGTTTTTCTTGCCAAATGTTCAGTTTTTCTTTGCTCGGATTGTTCATGGATTTCCAGGACTATCCACCATCTCTTGGATCCTCTTGATTCTATTTTGATCATTTTCAGTGTCGTGATCCCCAGCTTCAGATCATGTTTCCCAGTACTCGCCCTCAATATCCTCAGAATGTCACATTCCTCGGTTTCAGGTCACATTTTCCAGTTCTTTGACTCTCAATGTTCATCAGCTCTCTTATTTTTGTAAAGCCAATCACTTCTATAGTTGATAAGCATGTTGGCCAGGTTTGAACATAAGTCCTTGTCGTGGTAAGCAACCCCGTCACAAGATATGTTAATCTGAAAAAATATGGAATTTGATTTTTCAATTTTAAAATGAGTTAGACTTCTACATTTTTTGATACCCAAACAGATTGGATTCCGTGCTATTCTCATTGTCTTTAGTCAGTTAATGAACTTCAAGAAAAATATTTTTTGTCAATTTTAAAATGAGTTATCCTTGGACATTTTTTGATACCCAAACAGATTGGATTCCGTGCTATTCTCATTGTCTTTAGTCAGTTAATGAACTTCAAGAGAAATATTTAACTCTGTAGTTGTCTAACAGTCATAATTGTTAATTATGATTTCCATTGTGAATGTTACTAGAGCACCATCTTTAATTTTCCACAATAAGCCTGCTACTAGATATTTAAGTCTCTGACAGGCACAAATCTAACAAAAATAACTTCTTTGGTTCCCAAGGCAAGTTTAGCTTTGAGTGACTCAGACTCTGTTGCCGATCATCATGCAAATTTTGTACCCATCAATGAAAGTTTAAGAAGACAGAAATTTCAGTAATCTTTGCACCACAAGCCAACTTAGGTTAACAATAACAAATCGTTGTATATGTGTCACTAGGCCATGGTTGGCCTACTCACAGGCTGGTGATTAAGTGATTCATTGTGGACAAGGAAAAGAAAGTGAATCACGATGTTGTTATCCAAATCTCATCGGGAAAGAAACGATTATTCTAGCCACATGCAAGTATTTCTGTCGTGTGCCTAATGTTGCATACCTATGGTAAGAACACTTCCCATGTCAAAGAATAACAATACCGATGGGCATGGTCAAAATTGAAAATAGGTATAAAAGTCATCTATACCTGATACACCGAATGTTCACCAAACCTGTTTGGACCAGATTTTTCGGCCGTCCTGAATAATTTGGTCCAATTTAACCCTATTTTTTCCTGTTTATTAGTTTTTTTTAATTATAAATTTATTTCTTTGACCAAAAAAATGAATATATATATTCCAGACCAGATTTCCTGAACTTTTTCAAGATTTCCAGATATTCGGATTATTTTGTCCTTCTGTACAGATCTGGATTTTTGTACTTGGTAACTATAATGAAAACCTGCTAGACATAAATGTGCTCACTCATAAATGTTCTTTGGTCACATATTTATGTGTTCATAGATGAAAGGATGCGCATTGGCATAGGAGGTCAAACTTGTGCCAAGCTCCATCCCCTTGGAAAAATATGATTTCCTTCAACTATACTATTGATTATGTAGCCGTACAAATCATTTTTTCTACTACCCCAAAACAAAGATTCTGGCCAGCGATCAGAGTTGAGCCCATGCTACCTAGCATGAACCCTGACAAAATTGTACAATTAAGATAAAGAAACTCAGAGGCAAGGATTGTTATCATGTCCCAATGGTTTGTAGCATAGTGTGAGGAGCCATGAGCAAGCCACTACTAGGCACTTGGAATTTTGGAATAGCAAAGAAAATTTGGTGGGATTAACCGCAACAGTAAAGAATTTTATGGGAGGCTTGCAAAACTTGTATTTCTTTCCCTGATGGTTGACATGAATAGTGTAACAATGCAAATTTTTATCGTCATCATTTTCCCATGAGTTCATTCATCCTATTCTTTCCCTAATGGTGCACATGACTAGTGTAACAATGCAAATTTTTATCATCATTTTCCCATGAGTTCATTCATCCTATTATAATCCATACAGTAACTATAAAAGACTAACAAGGTCATACATATATGGAGAACAATTCAATTATATGTTGAATATTTCATCCCTATGCTTAGAGTTGTTGTAGAAAAGCAGCAGAACATGATGACTTACCTGAATTCCATTTGGAAATGTGTATGTGATTTCAATAATGTCAGTGTCTGGATATCCCTGAAGGCCATTCCCAGCCTCCGCACTTGTGATTGGAATGTATCGGATGCTCATTTTTCCTGGAGGCTGGGTCCCTGTAATCACGCCATAGACTGCCAAACATTCAGGACAAGAAGGGCGAGTTTTGAACCATTGTGTTATGCATTCTCTATGGAAAATATGATGACATTTTTCCAGTTCTACAGCTTCATCTTCTTGCAAACTGCTAAGACAGACTGAACAGTTTTCCCCCTCCTTAGGGTTAGGACAGTCAATCAAGAAGGAATGTTCACATTCTGGACTCTTTACCTGCTCAGATTCCTCCCTCGTGACCTGTCTCTGTGAAACTGTAGTTGCACGTGAAGACTGGCAAAGTCCCATAGCTGTGGATGCTATAGATCCTGGCTGATTTAGATAGGTTCGCCTGCGAATAATCCTATGGAATGAGGTTTTTAAATTATATTGTATTGCATCAGCTTCAAACAACATAGAATAATGTTGACCACTTAGTTCAAAGAATATGCCAGCAGGACTATCTGGCTTGTTACTTGTTTGGCTAGATATAGATTCAAGCCATGATGTCTCAAAGTTTGAAGCCAGTTGATCATCATATGAGTTCCACTGGTTTCTGTCTGCGTCCCACCACTCCCAAACGACAGTTAAATTTTGCCCCACAGAACGTCTCCTTACTGGCCGTTCTCGCCGAGTTCGAAGATTGACCTGCAAGTTTAACCTTTAACAGTTATTATTTCAAGAAACATCTCAATTTCCACAAGAAGTAGAAACGAATTTAGCAAAGATGCATAGTTACCATGTTCAAAAAGTGTGGTAGCTTCAAGGATGGAAGGGCTTGTCAAAGTTCAGAATTTTCAAAAATGTTTGAAAAGTGTGCCATAGAAATATGAGTACAGAAATTAAATCATATGCAACAAGATTTTATTTTACTATCAAAACAAAATTCTAAAATATAAATAATTGTTCAAAATTGCATAATACAGTGTTTGCCATTTCTGGAACTGAAACAAACTGGACTATGATGGCTACTATCCAAGACTGGGAACTAAACATGATTCTAATCTAATTAACTGTCTGATACGTAATATCCATTTTTAAAGTTTAACCCAAACTAGACAGAAAACTCAGCTATTATAACTTCTAATTGTAAAATCTAACATGAACTATGCCCTAGCTTCCAAACTATCTTCTTCCATGTCTGCAGCAAATACAAAATGATTAACAATTCTTCAGAATTGATCAAATAAGAAGTTCTTGAACTGAGGGAGGCCCGTTAATGTTGAATTTGGCCCACCCCCCGTGCTTTTCATGCTCCCAAGATAAGCCACAACTTGGTTTTGTACGAACTGGATAGCATACGTCAATATTTCAGTTTGCATTGTTATGGTTGTACTCATAGGATATTTCCTGTTCAATGATGTGTGAACAGCAGGTAATATGAAAAGTGGTGATGGTGTTAGGGTGGAATGTCAATTTAAAGGCGGCCTGAAAATTTTGACACTCAATAGGCATTGCGATATGGACTTATCAAGCTCCTTTTGGTAAATCTAATAATCCGTGTTTGTTAAATTTGTCTTCCATCCCTTTCTTTTATGCTTCACCATGAATCTTATTCTTTTGTATGTAAATTTCTTCAATTTCTTTGTCGAGTCCCGCTCCTTATCATACTCAGGTCCTGAGAGAAATTGGCTGTTGCCATGGAGTGATGAGTAGTTTATGGTAACCTTGGTCCAGCAAAAACAAATGGATTATTCCTCCACAAGCTGCCTCTCATCCTCACAGTTGAGTTAACCACAGGGCTTTGCTCAGGGTAGGTCTGTGTAAAACGCTCTCATGCAGACTTGTTTTCATAGACAGGATGATTGGGTTGGAGGTTTCAGCCCACGTGGAAGCCTTTATTGGAAAATATTTCATTCCATATTGCAGGAGAGATTTAAAGTCTTCCGTATTTCATGAGTTATGAGGCCTACTAAATAGTTAACTAGATTGTAAAGTTAAACTGAACTCCTTTAATGTTTATTTTTTCAGGTCCCATATAATAAGAAGGGGATTGGTAGTTTGCTTGCAAGTTTAAGCCTTGACAAGCACGTAGACCTCGACAACATAAGTGGTGATTCCGCCTATGTTTACTACAAAAGCCTTTATAATCTGACCTTCGGAGCCTTTTTTAATGGCACTTACACCTGCCATGTGCATATTTCTACTACTGGCCCCATCTAAATTTTACTTATAGAAAAAAAGGGGATCAAGTCCATGCTAACCTTGGGGTGATTGTGAATTTTGGTAGTGCGAAGTGGACTACAACGCATAATTAAAAAGATTTGTAACCGCATTGGATGTTTTATTGTTGTGAAGCAGCACAGTAGACCTATCATTTGAGCTTGAACAGTAGATATGATGTTTTCTTGCAGCTTGAATTCATTATTAATAATCTTTTGATTTTGTTACAATCAAATAACTAGAGTAGTCACAATCTGGGTTGGTCATGTTGAAGATGATGTCGGGCAGCGTTTAGGTTGACACTTATGGAGAATGAAAAGGTGAAGAGTCAAGTACAAGAGCTATTGGAGAAGGGTTTGACATGAGAAAGCATGAGCCCATGTGCGGTTCCAGCCATACTAGCATCAAAAAGATGAAGAATGGCTCGTGTACACGAATTCATAATTCATCACCAAGACTACAATCAAATATAGATTTCCATTGCCACAGATGGATGACTTAATGGATTACTTGAGCAGAGCTAGATCCTTCACGAATATAGACTTGAAAAGTGGGTATAATCATATCCAGATTCGAGAAGGTGATGAGTAAAAAACTGTAGTTAGTATGAAAGATGTGTTGTATGACTGGCCAGTCTTCCAATAAAATGGTTACAAAATTGAAAGGTAAGCTCTTGCCCTTTGATTATTGATTGAGTTTGTTTAAGAAATTGTAAAACTTGGGCCAAAAGGAGATGAGAGTAAAGACTACACGGAGGATTTTTACAAGCTTGTAATCCGGATTGGTCTTGTTGAAGATGATTAGAAGATCTCAAGGTAAATGAATGGTCTTTGTATTTCCATACAAGATAAGATTGGAATGATTAGATTGCATTCAATAGAAGAAGCATATCAATGTGCTTTGAAGGCAGAAGAGATATTGTCTAGAAGACAGCCAAAATACAAGAAGAGGTAGATGAAGGTTTGCAAGAGGAAGAGGTAAGGCAAACACCAGAAGATGACAGCACACTTGTGAATGAGAAGCAACCACTTCTCACAACAGCAGTTATGGACATAGAGGAAGATATAGCTCCCTTCACCAGGAAGAGACTACTTGGTAGAGGAAGAGGTATGATTTATAGGTCCATGTTAATAGTTGTGAGGTTGGTTGAACATAGAGTCAGTTGAGTGGCCCACAAACCAACAAAATGCAGTGTACTGCATTCAAAAGCCATCAACAAGATTACAATCAAATATAGATTTTTATTGTCGCATATGGATGACTTGATGGATTGTTTGAGTGGGTCGTAGATACTTCACAAAAAGCAGATGGGTGCAAAAATATTACACGGATGAGTTTTACAAGCTCACAATCTAGGCTGGTCATGTTGGAGATGGTGAGAAGATTTCAAGGTATATGAATGGTCTTTATATTTCCATAAAAGATAAGATTGGAATGATTAGATTGCATTCAATAGAAGAAGCATATCAATGTGCTTTGAAGGCAGAAGAGATATTGTCTAGAAGACAGCCAAAATACAAGAAGAGGTAGATGAAGGTTTGCAAGAGGAAGAGGTAAGGCAAACACCAGAAGATGACAGCACACTTGTGAATGAGAAGCAACCACTTCTCACAACAGCAGTTATGGACATAGAGGAAGATGATATATCCTTCACCAGGAAGAGACTACTTTGGTAGAGGAAGAGGTAGTGGATTTATAGGTCAATGTTATAGTTGTGGAGGTGTTGAACATAGAGCATTTGAGTGCCCACAAACGCAACAAAATAGCAGTGTAAGGAATTCAAAAGCCATCAACAAGATTACAATCAAATATAGATTTTTATTGTCGCATATGGATGACTTGATGGATTGTTTGAGTGGGTCGTAGATACTTCACAAAAAGCAGATGGGTGCAAAAATATTACACGGATGAGTTTTACAAGCTCACAATCTAGGCTGGTCATGTTGGAGATGGTGAGAAGATTTCAAGGTATATGAATGGTCTTTATATTTCCATAAAAGATAAGATTGGAATGATTAGATTGCATTCAATACAAGAAGCATATCAATATGCTTTGAAGGCAGAAGAGAAATTGTCTAGGTGACAGCAAAATACAACAAGAGGTAGAGGAAAGTTTGCAATAGGAAGAGGTCAAGAAAACACCAGAAGATGACAGCACACTCATGAAGGAGAAGCAAGTACTTCTCGCAACAGCAGTTATGAACCTAGAGGAAGATGGTATCCTTCAAGAAGAAGATGATACTTTGGTGGAGGAAGACGTGGAGGATTTATAGGTCAATGTTATAGGTGTGGAGACATTGGAAATAGGTCATTTGAGTGCTCACCAAGTGCAACAAAACAGCAGTATAAGGAATTCAAAAGCCATCAACGAAGTGACAATCAAATATAGATTTCCACTATCACAGATGGATGACTAAATGGATTGCTTCAGTGGAGCTTAGGTATTTCACAAATATAGACTTGAAGAGAGGGTAATCAAATCAGGATGTGAGAAGTGATCGGTAACAACTGTATTTAACACAAAAGATGGGTTGTATGAGTTAGTCATGTCATTTGAGATGATCCATGCACCAAGCACATTCATGAGACTCAAGTACGAAGTCTTGAAACCTTAGCTTGGTAAGTTGTTATTCTGTATGGATAGTATCTCGCTTTTTAGAAAACCAAATGGTATCTCGATATTTAGAAAACCAAATGAACACTTAGTGCATTTGAGGTTAGTGTTCCACAGGTTGAAGGAAGAAAAATTGTTAGTTAATTTGAAGAAATGCAGTTTTATGAAGGAAAAAAAGGGTTTACTTGAGATTTGTGATTTCACGCAATGGATTGAGAATGGATCCTTAAAAGCAAAAGAGCCACTAATGAGTGGCCATCACCAAAAAACATATTTGAGGCAAGAAGCTTTCATAGTTTACCAAGTTTTTACAGAAGTTCATCAGGAAATTTAGTGGGAGAACATGAGAAACGATAGGAAAGAGTTCATTTGGACAATTTAAGTAGAGCATAACTTTCATATTTTGATGAAGTTGACCAGACAGTCAGTTCCAGAATTACTAGACTTCAACAAAGCATTCCAAGTTAACTGTAATACCAGCGGGACAGCAGTAGGTGCTGTTTTGAATCAAAAAGTTAAGCGCATTGCTTATTTCTGCAAGAAATTGAATGAAGCTAAGAAAAAACATGCAATTTATGATCAAAAATTTTATGCAATTGTTCAAGCACTTGAGAAGTGGAGGCATTACTTGCTACCAAAGGAGTTTGTTCTATAGACGGACCATCAAGCATTGCAATTCATAAACAGCCAAGATGAGTTAAACCAAAAACATATGAAGTGATTTGAGTTTCTTCAAAGATACTCATTTGTTTTGAAGCACAGAAGTAGGAAGTTCAATAGAGGAGTTGATACATTGAGTAGGAGATATCTCCGCTTCATAAGATGAGAATAGAAGTTGTTGGGTTTGACTCTATGAGAGAGTTATATGAAGAGGATTTGGATTTTAAGGAAGCTTTGGGCAGCGTGCAAGCGCTCGACTGACATGGATAGAACTTCATCATTGGATTTATTCATACAAGAAGGATTGTTGTTTAGAGGGCAGCGATTATGCATACCTTGTGGTTCAGTGAGGGAGAATTTGATAAATCACAAAAGAGAACCATGGAGGACTTGCCAGACACTTTAGTGTTGATATAACATTGCCACAGTTGAGTGACAGCTACTATTGGTGTAGGATGGATGTAAATGTGAAGAAGATTGTGCAAAACTGTAGATTTTGCTCACATTCAAAGGGGGAAAGTGTCAGAATACAGGTTTTATCAGCCATTGCCAATATCAGAAAGACAGTGGGAAGAGGTGAGCATGTATTTCATTTTGGGTTTCTAAGAGCTCAAAAAGGTCAATGATCCTATCTATATGGTTGTAAAAAGATTCTCAAAGATATACTTTATGGCAGCGTTACGCGGGGACGCATCCCCTAGATTTTGGTGACGTCCCAGACGTCCCAAACGTTTCGGGGACTTGGGGACTTGGAGGGGACGTCCCCAATTTTTTATAAATCTTTCCAAAGTTTTATGATGTTTTTACTTTTAAAACGATGTTATTTTTATCAAGAACATCAAATTATAATCTTGAAAGTACTTAAAATACATTAAATACAGTTTAAATCCCTAAATGTCATTAAAAAGTTAAAATATTGAAATATTAATTTGTATGTATTATTTTTAAAGCTGTCCCCAAAATTTGGGAAATTTTTTGCCGTCTCGGAAACCCCGTACCCCCATTCCCCATTCCCCAAGACTTAGGTAACTATGCTTTATAGCTTGCTTTAGTGATACCAACTGTGTTGCAACTTTGTTTTCCAATAATGTAATGAGGCTGTATGGTTTGCTTAAGAGCAATGTTTCAAATGGAGATACAAATTTGTTGGGCATTTTTTTAATCGAAAATTTTGTGGGGTATTTTTAGAGAACTTTGTGGAGATCTCCAACGCATGGCCAAACTGAGGTTGTGAATAGAAACCTCAGAAACTTATTGAGGGAATGTGAAGAGGCCCTACAAGATGTCAGGAGTCTCAGGAGAGGACCAAATTCCTTCAACAGAGAGAGTTTGAGTTGCAAGAAGGTTGCAGGGCGGAAGGCAGAAGCAAGCAAGGGAGAACATGGAGACTTCAGCTAGGAACTTGGAGAGGGAACATTCAAGTCTAAAACATAGTAGAGACTGTGTCAAGCCCATTAAGAGCCTGTATGTGGTGTTTTCATCTTTGTGTGTGTTATAATTCAATAAGGCAAGTGTGTGTTAGTGTGTAAGCTCTGTAAAAAGTCACATGTGCAATAAGACGAAGGTTTTGGCTATCAAGTCCATGTTAGTGTGTGTCCAATTAAGAGAGTTAGTCTAGGCTGCTGGGAAAGGCTGCCATTCATTTGGATTCCTCTTACCCCACCTACATCACAGAGCAAAACAAAAGAACATCCTGTCTCAGTCCCAATGTCATTTGCAACTGGAAGGTCTACAAAAAGAGCCAATTTTGAGGTATTGAGCTAATTTTATGTTCTCTTGAAAGACATATTTTGATTGCCATGTGTTCAAAGTTCAAACACTGAAGGTGCTTGAATACCAAATTGGATTACAGAAAAGACAATAGGCCATCCTTCATTTATTTGTAGTTGACAGCATCATTTTTACTTGGTATCATTTATATCAATGGAAAATTTAGGATTGTTTTGTTATATAGATTTCTGTGTGCTCGCATTTGGACTACGCACAGGCTGTAGGTCATTGCATGTGTGATATTGGTGTTGGAAGAAGCCTCCCCCAATAAGTCTTTTGTTTGCAATGGGCATATGAATGGCGCAATAACATTCAGTGGCATGGCATGAATGCAGAGTTTCTGCTTTATCTTTGGTGAATTTGACTTCATTTCACTTTGTGTCATTTCATGACATGGACTGTAAAATTTTAGTGTGTAAGGTTTACTGCTTCCAAAAAAAAACTGTTTGTTACTACATATAAAGATAATCTAACACATTTTCATTTTCAGAAATCTGCCTGCATACTTGTCTTCATTTCAAAAAGAGCCTTCAAATTTGTCAGATTTGAACGTCAGGTCGCGAAGATATCATGCCAGGAAGATAAGTAACCAAAATTTCTATTGAGCGCAACTGACTATCTGCAGCATATTTTTAAATTGCACTTCCATAGCTGTGTCGTCCTCAGAGATAATATTTTAAAGTCTCTTTTACAAATAGCAGATGTCGGTTCACTGAGATATGAACAGTTGAAATATTTCATAATGGGGGCATCTTAACATTCTTAGAAACCACAATAAATCATAGTTGGTTTTATTTTTTAAATCTACTGATGTAATGGCCAGCTGGGCATATAGTTGGATGCCATCATCTCAAGATCTAGGAGCCGACTCGATACCAGAGAAGCACATTATGGTGTACAAAGGTTGCACAGGGTCTGGTTAAGGACCACATCAAGGTGCATTGCAATAAGGAGCCAGCATCTTTGACCCACCCACAATCCGAGAAGCAAATCATGTGTTTGAATTCAATTGGGCAGTTGTATGGTCATAGAAATCAGCAGATTGAAACGGCCATAAGGGGTGTGAAGAAAGGCACAGTCAATTGGGGATAGACTGGAGCCTGAAAGTGAGGTGGCCCAAGACTCCAAAGTGAGGGCATTGTATCAGGCTAAGGTGCCACAGTGTGCAGAAAGGCAGTCATGGGTTTTTAGTAGAGGCGTGAGGTGTCTGGCTGCTCAGTTTGCCACATACCTCTTTTATTTTTGGCCCCTCATATTGGTTGGTCTTCCTCTTGGGTGTGACAATTTGGCACTTGGATCAAGGCAGAGGGCTTTGGTGCATTCTTAAGAAACTTTATTTGTGAGACGGAGGTCTCAAGTTTAAACCCGTCACTTGGTTACATTAACATATGTATTTCCTCCGCTAGAACCTGGTCTTATGGGAGACCAACCACTAAGCCCCTAGGTGCTAAACTCTTGATGATTAAATAGGTGCAAAAGAATTGCATTTTCAGGGTAATTGGACTACCATTTTTTACCACATTGTTTGCATTCAGTGTCGGTTTTCAGCAAACTTTTTCTCGATTTTGGCAAAATATTGTAAGGAATATGTTTTGTGCTATTAGTTTTCCTGTTTTGGCACATACGTAGTTTATTTGTTATAGCAATGTTTATGATGAAAAAATTGTTAGAACTTCTAATTTCTGTTTATGGTTCATGGAAGATCAAAATAAGAGTTTATATAACCATCAAGAATCAAATATTTGTCATTGAGCAGCTATTGCCTGAATAATAACCCGAAAATTCCAGCGATTTTGATGAAAAGAGTAAACAAGCCCTTTCAATGATCCAAATCTTGATATCTAATGACAATGTTGAGCAGATTATAGATTGTAAAACCACCAAAGCAACTTGGGATCGACCTGAGACTATATAGAAGAGCGCAAATAAATGTTGATTTGTATTATCAAGGACTTGATCAACTAATTTGCATTGATTCCAATGTAATTACATATTTGAAGGAGTTGGATTCTTTGAAATGGAAATTACGGTTAGGTCATGATGTCTAATGATAATCTTGAGCAGATTATAGATTGTAAAACCACCAAAGCGACTTGGGATCGACTTGAGACTATATAGAAGAGCACAAATAAATGTCGACTTGTGTTATTGTGGACTCAATCAACTAATTTGCATCTTGATTCCAATGTAATTACATATTTGAAGAAGTTGCAATGTTTGAAATGGAAATTACAGTTAGGTCATGATGTGTCAAACAAGGATTGATTGCTAAATTTTTCTTTGCTCATCTGGTCCTTAAAATGATTTCATGACTTGTAATGATAAGAATACTTCGAGGATTTTGAGTTTGGCAACCGTTTCTAACATTCTTCTTGAAGAGGAAAAAAATCCCAAGGCTTAAAAAGTTATACCAAATGGGGACAAGCCTTTACATTGTTACAACAAAGCAAGGGATAAAACTGAACTTTGGAAAGCAAAAGAAATGACCCTATACAAGAAAGGGGATCAAACAAGTGGACAAAAGCTCAAGGCAAATGGCAAGCATCAGTACTGAAGCGAGGATGGTCATCATAACAATGAGCAATGCAAGAGTATACATGAAAAAGGAAAGTCTGCACCTACAACCAAGAAGTGTGGCAAAAATCATTCAAAGTTAAAGAAACTCATATTTTGTTTTGTGTTGCACTTACCACTTCTAATTCTTTGAAAAATAAATGGGTGAACTAATGATTTCACACAATGCTAGTGCTTCTTGAATATGTGTGAGCTTAATGACACTAAACTTTTTATAGGCAACAAAACCAGTTTGCATGTTAGTGATGTGCATGGTAGAGATGGTGTCTTCAAGAATGTTAAATATACACAAAGATTGAAGCCAAACTTACTTTTCATAGCACAAAACACCAAAAGTAATAAGACAGTTGAATTTTATGCTTATAAGTGCATGTGATTGAGGAGTTGCTTATGGACATGTCAATGCACCAGTTTTCATGAAGGATACTAATATGAGTTTAAAGGTTATGGTTCCAATGCTATACAGCTGTTTATTGTTGATTTTGATGATGATAGGAGGGTGTGTCATGAAAGAATTGGCCATTTGACTTTCAAGGCATTGCATATCATGATTAAAGAGTTTGGTTTTGTGAGAGATTTTCCTAGTCTAGCTACTGTAATCACATTCTAGTTATCACCTTCTAGCAAACATCTTCATAAACAGAACAATCACATTCCACTTGAACAAGTAACCCCATAGTCACCCATTCCACTTTGAACTGTGATTGCATCGGAGAAGAACAGCCACACCAAAGTGACTGGTATGACATGCCTCAATGATGATTAACAAAGTCATCTATGTAATAAAAGTCTAGCTTGTCTTGGTTAGTTCTTTTAATAATCAGAAATAATGATATTTCTCTGTATAAATATTGATGTTAGGGGTCTACTCAGTAATTGCAAATATGATGTACGAAAAACCCTTAGTGGATAGAGTCCAGCAATTTGCATGAAGTTCATAGATTAAGAAAAAGCCTTACTTTCCTTAAAATAAGGCAAATTCTCACAAGAACAGCCCACAAGGTAGTTTGTATGATTTTAATAGATTCACATAAAGACTTCTTTTCCTTAAAATAAGGCTATTTCTCACAAGATCAACCCCGAGGCATTTTATATGATTTTTATTGGTTAAAATAAAAGCATCTTTTCCTTTAAGTAAGGTGACTTCTCACAGGATCACCCCACAAACTAGTATAATTAACCTAAATTTAAATTATTATGCTTGTCAAGAACAATCACCAGACACTGCACAATCTCTTGTGAAAAGTAAAATTAATCACAGGCAAAGCAATTACACTATAATATAACCAAATATTACTAATCTTCATGTAAAACTAGCGTAAATCCTATAGTGTTTCACAGTCCTAACCAGATAAAGAATAAGAACAAATACTTATTATAAAATAACCTAAGAGCTCACAGAATCAACCTAAACTCGTACTTGTATCATAACCTGTAACAAAGCAATTATATTTTGAATATAAAACTACCCAAACCTTAAGAAATTCATAAAATTTCACAGGAATAGGCTACGTTCCAACCACTTTCCTAATCAAAGACAAATTATACTGTAACAATTCATGCAAATTTTAATCTAAATTTGCACTAATAGTGTTTCAACTTTCAGTATAACACTTTTTGAAAATTAACCTAAGAGATCCAAGAATCAATCTAAACTACAGTGATTTTCCTTGTATTGAGGCATGAAATGTACTTCAGCTATCCCCCAATGACATGGTTGTTAAAATGAAAAACAGAGGTGCTCTTCTGGACACCCCCACCTCCCTCTTTGCTCAAATTACATATAGACAGCGTCTCAAGAGACAACCCTTCAGTGGTTGTCCATGCACTGAAACCTAAAATGTACTTCAGCTATCCCCCAATGACATGGTTGTTAAAATGAAAAACAGAGGTGGTCTTATGGGCACTCCCACCTCCCTCTTTGCTCAAATTACATATGGGCAGCGCCTCAAAGGACAACTCCAACCAAGCAGGTGCTGGAGGAATTATCCACAATCATCTCAAGGATGACATCTTTTGGTTCAGCAAGGATCTTAAAATTTCCATGAATAATTATGCTCAAGTTTACACCATTCATAAAGGTCTGCAGTGGGTCAAAGTTAAGAACCAGACTAAGATTATTATCAAGAGAAATTCCCAAATTCTTTCCTTGAAATTGAACTTCAAATGATGTCTTGTTGATTGGCGATTGAAAGGGATGGTGAGTGAAAGTCAGGAGCTTATTAACACCTTTGAAAAATGGTATATGAAGTACACCCCCAAGGAACAGAATTAACTTGGCAATATGTTGGCAAAGCAGGCATCACATCTCAAGCATGGTAAGGAACGCCATTGGGGTATAAAAAATCAGGATACCCATAGGCTATGAAGAAATTTGGCCACACTATAAAAAAAAAAATTAATTAATACACTTCACGAAGAGTTACATATAGATGATAATCTTCTATTAACAAGGAGTCGTACATTATCACAACCAACTCATAATCCGTACAATATCTCAACTAAACTCTGTCTAATTTCTATCCTACGATCTCTCAACTAAACTCTATCTAAGGTGAGTTGTTACTCACATACAACTCACCAAGCACATTATTTCCTTTCACCCTCATTATTATTACTTTACTCACAAATATATTTTGTCACGCACATGTGAATACTAACCTTAAATATCCAGCATTCCCCCCCTTTATACAACCATGGGGAGAAAACACCATTCTATAAATAAGCAACATGCCACTCCAGAACTTGCACATGGTCTTGAAACACACATTGACTGTGGGAACTACATCAACAATGAACAGGGGCCCATCAACCCATTCATGTGAATACATGTACCAAAAACTAGAACATATCAACCATACCAATCATTTGTCAAGAACAATTCTTGCTACAGCACGTGGTATGGATCTTTGCATTATCATCACAACAGGGGAAAATACAAACTCTTCACACACCGTGCACAAAATAAACCAAAAAAAAAGATTGAGGACTGAGTCCTTATTGTCTTCTCGCCTACAGTATTTATTGTTGACCATTGCCACTTGATCACAAATAGCATAGACAATAACCACTTCCACTGAGGACCGCCCTTGGCTTTAGCCGATGTGGCATAAACATTCGTTGTGCCACTACTACATGGTGCAGCCCCATTGTTAGCAGCTGACGAGATGTCATTGATCCACCTCTTACCTATTGCCACTATCCTCCAATTGTATGATGCTTACTCAACAAGATTAATCTAGAGGTTCAATTGCGCGTCATTTTTGACAAACCCCCCCGCCACATGACTAACACTCATTCCACTTGGACGACCGATCCTCCCTATGATGCATCCATACATAGAAGAATTTTGACATATTTTATTTTTGACAACTTTTGCTTTACTTGGACTGAGCTAACTTCAAGAAGAGGCCTTTTATAAAAATACAACATCACTCGAGGGATGATTTATGGGATTCAACATGTTGAGTTTTTTATTCGAATCCTGATGATGAATCATGGATTGTGGTTCGAAACGCGTCAATCAAAAACTCAACACGTTGAATCCCATAAATCATCCCTCATCTCATGGACTGTGGAAAAATTAGAACTCTCATCTCACATCACTTTAAAAACATTGACTCTTTAAAAAAAACTACCTATAAAAAAATTAAATCTAACCAGAACTATAAACCAGTTATTTGATAAAGCTTAAACTCTAAACCAATAAAAACCATTGACCATCTACAAACTTTATATTAAAAACTTATAGACCAACCTCTATTGTCTATATCTTACAAAAATATTAAAAAGAGAAACATTATCATAAAAACACAGATTAAATACATTTATCATACCAAAAAAAAGCCGTGTATAGCTTTTAAATACTCTTTTGAAAGCTCTAAAAGACTGACTACTACCTTATTGAAAACTTTATATAGTTTTCCATATGACCCATCATCATAAAGAGACATAATAAACTAAACAAACAATAATAGACCCAACAGCTTTGAAAGGAATTGTCTCATGAAAGGATCACGGCAATAGGTGTACAATGAACCATATGATTGTATGGAAAACTACGGGCCATGAGGTAAGAAGTTGAGGGTTGCTAATTACAAGGATGTTGACCAACAGACGCATGTGGAAGGACTGTGGATAAAAAAATAAGATGCTGGCAGCAATAGATGCACATGGCACAGATAAAAGAAAAATTGATCTAACAAAAGGAGGTCTTGGAAGGTTTGTAAATGCCTCGAACACGATGAATCAGCACAAAAATATGCCCACATGGATATAAAGTCTGTATGGGCTGAACATTGATAATAGATGGATCATTCATGTGCATAAAGATCATATCAATAATCATAGTACCCGGATTATTGCACAATGCACTCTACTTTCAATATCAAATTTGTCCTTGCATATAACAATGGAAGTCAGACAAATGTACGCCAACCGTATATCCAGCCCCTGCCCTCAAGGCACAGAATATTTGAGTAAATTGGATACTTTGAGACAAACTTTGACCCCTGCTACTCCTGTCAATGTCCCTCTCCTATCAGAACCATCCCAAACCTGTTCACACCAACCTATTTGTAACCATGAAGTTATGATGAATGAGTTCGCCAAGGTCTGGCTTGATATGGGTTTTCAGGATCAGATTTAGTCCAATTCATTTGGAAGAATTTGGAGCTCATCTGCTGAGACATAGCAGACATTAAAGGCCAGGTTGGTAACTTCGTTCAGGTCTCCTGTAGGAATAAAATGCCACTCTCCTTATGCCCCTGTTTCTGCCCCTTATCATGCTGCTGAGAGAGAGGAGGAGGGAATGGTGCCTAGAGATGTCTAGCAACAGTTTCAGAAGGATTTGAGGAATTTAAAACTGCAGTTGGGTGACCAGGAGTAAATTGAAACCCTTATTGCTCAGCAAAATCATCATGCTTAATGCCTTTCATAAGTTAGTCAACGATGCAGGTTTGTTTGGTTTCAAATATGGGTTGGGGACCTCCATACCACAATTGCTTTGTATCGTCTATGATATTATGAGCAGTGGTGCCAGGATGATAAGACTGTGGCGAACTTCAGGTAACATCTCTTTCTTAATCTTGTGATGGAGGATCTGGTCTGCAAGGAAGGCCAAGAGATTATGACATATATTGGCTGCCTAACAAAAATGGAATTGCAATCCCCCCCATGGCTCCTCCTCGTGATGGATAACTTATATTTGATGCTTCTTTGCTGGTTTTTTAAGTTATGTGGCTTTTATAGATGATACTGCTATTTTCTTTTTAGTTGCAATGACGTGTTATAGATTGATCAATGTTAGTGTCTGTGGCTACCTGATAGACAATTTAGTTACTTTGCCAGTTATTTGAAAACTTGTTTAAAACTCTTTACTATGATAACTGTTGACACCAGGATAGGTATTGTCCCTTTACAGATTACCTGGTTAATCCTGATGATTAGATGACCTTGTACTAGTACTAGTTTGGAATGTGATAGGTGTTTTACTATTTTTTGATAATTAAGTGTTAACTAACTGATGGCTTTTGCCTGTTATATATGTGTGTGTGTCAAAAATAAAATTACAGACCTTACGAAATCCACAGAAATCAACATTATTCACCTGAATAGCGACTACCAATTACTATGCCTGAAAACATCATGAACCCTTCCCCTTGTCCCTGCCCATTTGGCCCCTCCCCGTCCCATTTGGCCCCTCCCCTTGGCATTCCCTTCCGCGTGGCAATTATTCATAGGATTTTAAGGGCGCTTCTAATGGAGTCCCAGAGAAGGGAAACATCTAAAGTAACCAAGAATTGCAAAATTTCTTTGAAAATTGACGTAACAGCTGGAAAAATTACTGTGCATTGTATTTCAACCATGAATTAACCAAATATTAAGAACTCTCGCCTAAATTCTAGTAACATAGAAATGAACCGAGGGAAGCATAATTTCTTTGTAAAAATTGATTTAGCAGGTGACAAAATTACCGTTTATTCTACCCATGAATTAGCCAAACATTAAGAAACTCACCTCAATTTCATAGAAGAGTTTCTGCAACTCCGATATGGAGCAAAGATTAAGACATTTTCTACAAAACTTGCCCAAGAAATCACAAAATACAGCTGAATTACAGCGACTCTGCACCCCACCAATTCCCTTAATTTCTTTGTAAAATTAATTTAGCAGGTGACAAAATTACCGTATATTCTAATTTCTACCCATGAATTAGCCAAACATTAAGAAACCCACCTCAATTCCATAGAACACTTTCTGCGACTCTGAAATGGGGCAAAGATTAAGACATTTTACATAAAACTTGCCCAAGAAAACACAAAGTACAGCTGAATTACAGCAACTCTGCACCCGAACGATTCCCTTAATAATTAACAGCTTAACTAGATTATAGACCAATTAACCAAAGAACTCGCCAAAGCCTAAAGAGCTCACGGCCATGAAAGGCGTGTACACGAAATCTTTCAGAATTACCGAAAAGTTTCCTTATAATTAAAGAAGGGTTGTGTTGTACCTGTTTGAGGGTTTGAGGGAGGAAATAAACGAGGTGTGTGGGAGTGGAACCCTGGTCGGCGCTTAAAGGAATGGGAGAGGTGCCCGAGGCATGCGCTGCTTCGATAGCAGAAGCGAAGACTGGGTCGAATGCACGCCAGCGCAGATCATCAGTTTGCCATTGCCATTCGAAGACAGAGATTGAGGAAGTATTTGAAGAAGAAGAAGAAGAAGAAGACGCCGGAGTTGCATTCGCATTCACATCTGAGCGCATGAATTTTCTCGTGGCCCTTCCATTTTGCCTCCCGGATCTTCCCGCTTGTATTAGTCAAATCGATAGCAGGTTTGTTTGGTTTCGAATAAGGGGGTTGGGGACCAATAAAAAACTCCATACCCAAAGTAGCTTTGTATCGTCTAGGATATTATGATCAGAGTGATTGGAGCCAGGATGATCAGACTTGGCGAACTCTTCAGTAAGTCATCTTTCTTAAGCTTGTGATGGAGGATCTTGCCTGAAGGAACCAAGAGATTCATTGACATCATACTTGGCTGCCTAACAAAAAGGGAATTGCAAGCCCCCATGGCTCCTCCGTCGTGATGGATAACTTTATATTTGATGCGTCTTGCCTGCGGTTTTTTAAGTTATGTGGCTTTTATAGATGAATACCCCGTGCTATTAAACTTTCTTTTACGGTTGCGTCAATGACGTGTTGAGATTGATCATGTTTGAGTGTCCTGTGGGTCACCGGGGGATAGACAATTAGTTACTTGCCATTAATTTGCAAATAAAACCCTTTTTGGTGTAACTCTTACTATGAGAACTTTGACACAGATAGGTATTGTCCCTTACATGATTCCTTGTTAATCCTGATGATTAGATGACCTGTACTACTATCTAGGGTGGGAATGGTATATGGGTGTGTTTAAAAAACCTATTTTTTGATAATTAAATGTTACACTAACTGATGGCTTTTGCCTGTTATTCTTTCATATGTGTGTGGTGTTCAAAAATAAAAATTACAGAGCCGGAACTCATCCACTAGAAATCAATCATTACTGCACCCTCTGTAATGCGACTTACCATTCCTATGGTGATTCGGAAAACATCATGAACCCTTCCCCTTGTCTCCTGCCCATTTGGCCCCCCCTGTCCCATTTGGCCCCTCCCCTTGGCTTTCCGGGTGCCGCGGTGGGCAATTATTCAGTTCGGATTTTAAGGGCGCTTCTTGTAGTCCCGAGACAGGTGAAACTATCTAAAGTACCCACTACATTTGCAAATTTCCTGGGAAAATTGACGTAACACTAGAAAATTACTGTGTCATTGTACTGTTCACCAGGGAATTAACCAATGATTTCACAGGGGGGTGTAAAAACTCTCATCCTAAATTCTAGGCACAAATGACCGAGGGAAGCCTAATTTCTTTGTAAAAATGGAGTTAGCAGGTGACAAAATGAAACGTTTATTCTACCCATGAAGTAGGCCAAACATAAGAAACGCACCTCATGTATAGAAGAGTGTTCGCCACTCCGAGTTGAGCAAAGAGTAAGTACATTTTCTACAAAACTGCCCAGAAATCACAAAATACGCGGAATTAAGCGACTCTGCCCCCACCATCCCTTAATCTGAATTTCTTGAAATGAATGTAGCAGGGACAAAATTACCAGGATATTCTAATGTCTACCCATGATGAGCCAAACATTAGAAACCCACCTCATTCCATAGAACCCTGTCGGCGACTCTGAAATGGGCACAGAGTAACATGTGACAGAATCCATCTTGGCCCAAGAAACCAAAGGACAGCGAAATTCACAGCAACTCTGCACCCAACGATCCGAAATTACAGCGGTAACGAGATTAGAGACAAGTAAGCCAAAGAACTCGCCCAGACCGAAAGAGCTCCGGCCATGAAATGCGTGTACACGAAAGCGTTCAGAATTACCGAAAAGTGCCTGATATGAAAGGTGTTTTCTGGTACCTGTTTGTGAGGGGTTAGGGAGAATCAACAGGTGTTTGGGATGGAAAACCCGGGGTCGGCGCGTAAAGGAAGGGGCGGAGGTGCCCGAGGCATGCGCTCGTCGATACAGAACGAAGACGGGTCGATGCCGCGCGCAGATCAATCAGTTTGCATGCCCTTCGAACATAAGTGAGAAGTATTTGGAAGAAGAAAGAAGAAGACCGCCGTAGTTGCATTCGCTTTCACATTGACGCGTGAATTTCTCCTCCTTTCCTTGCCTCCCGCATCTTCCTTGTATACAGTCAAAACAAAATGTCACTTTTTGAATAGACACATACGGTGAGGCATTCTAATAATTCCGTCTTTCTCAGATAGACCATTTAGAGTCGGGTTTGGCCGTTGGGTGTGGGCTTGAATTACACCCGCCTTCACATCGGGGTAGTGTTAAAGTCTAAGCAGTCAAGTCGGAAAATTAAATATTCTATTCAATTATTCGTGGCCTAATTCGCGGAAGCTGTCCTTTGGAAAAGGCGTTTGCTGGAAGTGTCAAAATTCCCCGCATACCATTGTTCCGGCTTCAACCTTTCCAGCTTCCACTGTTTGGCTCATTTGCCTGAATAACTGTTGTAGAACCACTACTAAAATTTACAAATCCAATTAAATATAAAAAAAGATGAATTTCCGACTGATCAATCCTTAAAGTCAAAGTTGGAAGAGGTCATTATTTATATTTTCAAGTGACACTACTTCTCAAGTAAGTTCACTACTTGCATTTAGCACTTCCTATGAGTCGGCAAGGAAAACTGTCACCCTCCATGCCACCTTTTCCTTTTCACAATAAAACTGTCATGTGTCCATCTCTTTACAATCAAATTAAGTTACTCGCACAATTTTCAGAACGAACCAACTTTGGAGTTGGTATGGTGATGGCTAATGTTTAAAGTTTCTCCCTATTGGTGCGACTAAGGAAGATTTAATACTTGAAAACCCTGTGTATTTTATTGCTCACGTTACCCAGCTCTGTCCCGACCTCCTCCATCGCCTTGCTTTCACAGTCCCATCTGTCCGACCATGCAAAATGAACTAGATCATAGCGAATCTCGTCCACCGCTTTTCAATCAAGCTAGGTGGAATGCACACTGTAGAAATTAGGAACGTATACACCCTGACCTGAGGGAAAACGGATTTTGTTATAATACAAAGCTTTGTTAACTGATATAATACGTGCATTGTTGTAACAGTAGCATCGCTGAGTGTAAGAAACAGGTGAACAAACATGCAAGATCATCCACTGGTGTGGCGAATTTGCATATGTGCATGTGGTATAGAGCGGTCAGTGCTATCTACCTGTTGCCCTTCTCTTTACAGGTCGGCTTAAACGATCTCTGTCATAAAATGACACGAAACAACGCCCGGTCTTTTGTTGAATTTACAGCCGGCTTCCAATCCTGCTTGCAGCCAGTCATTGTTATATCCAGCGCTTAACAATCCCTCCGCGCGCCGCTATACGCCACAGGGTTCAGAGAATAACAGGGGACAGGTGTCCAAAAATGGGGGGGGTGTTGGGTGTTATTGTGCTGTTCCATGGCCATTCGGGCGCCTTTGCTATCGACCACCGCGCGCACGGCCCCCCTGCAAGCCATATAAAACAATCGCAAGAGGGTGGAAGGGTGGGCTAATATTGATGGATGCGCGTCTGAGTGATTAGGTGCATAATGGACAACCGAGAACGGGCTCAGCGAATACGGGGAACGGTGGCCATGCCGATACGATTTTGTATAAGGTGCCGATGATGTGGCGGGCGCGGAGCAGAAACCCCACGGCGTGTGCGGCCCCAAGGTTTGTGGCGGGTTGGCCTGGTTTTGGGCGCTAGCGCGGAAGAAGCTGCCTGGGAGGTTGGGGGAGAAATGCACAACGAATCCTGGCAGGCCGGGGGGGGGGGACGAGGGGGCGTCTGAGAAAACCACAAAACGGGTTTACGAAAGTGTATATGAAGAGCGAAGGGGGAAAAGCGACATTCAGCCTGTAGATGCTGGCGGGCCGGGTTATGCAGAGAGGGGCTGGAATGGGGGGAGATACTGTGTCCAATGGCCGCGCCGCCTCGGAACTTGTCCCAGATAGGGCAGCGCGAGATAATACAAGTCCGGCGGTGCGGCCTGCAAAGGGCGTGCCGGGAGGCCGCAATGGTCAGCATGGGCAGGAGAGCAGCCTCCGCTGGAATAATAGGCGCGTATGGGCCCCCCATCCCGGGACTCCGGGCGGCCGGTACTGGTCCGCTAGGGGGGGAGAACCGCGCGGGAGGTACACTCGGCACATAGGAAAGGCAAGTGGAGGCGGGAGGGGGGAGGGGGGTTGGTTGGAAAGGGGTAGGTCTAAGAGAGGAATGAACTTTTGACATCCAATGACAGGCAAATAAGAGAACAGGCCCAAAGACCAGATTGGGGGCAAAGGGAGAGAGGGGAGTGCGAGGAGCAGCGTCTTGAGCACAGGAGAGAAAACATATAGAATAGTGTTTTGGCATGGAGAGGGGTCAAGCCCACTAGTTGCCAGGCTGTGGGTGGACAGCATCCGACGGGGCGGTCGAGGGGCAACGGGAGCGAGAACATGATGCCACAACGCACACTGATACACACTGTGGCGATAAGTGTTCGGACTCGCAGAAATCCTCACGCTTTGGAGCCGGCGGGACCCGTCGGGGGCCTTCCGTGCGAAGTCCCAATGGGTGTGAGGTAGTGCTTTGTTCCCTGGGGCAGGGAGGGGGGCACATTGATCGCAGTGAAGGAAGGCCTACCCACTCTGGAGGATAGAAGTGTGGGCCAATAATGGAACAAACCACAAGAGAACGGAGGGTCCGAGCAAACACCCGGGAGAAGTAGAAAAACAGGCTCCGGGGGGGACAGCTAGGAACACGGAGGGCCGAACTATACAACGCGTTCAAGGGCGAGTGGGCGGCTAGCTGGACGCGGCGTTTTGGTCGGGTGTACCAAAGGCACGAGGGGTGCGAGGGAGATGGGCGGGGGGAGCGCGTAGCGCGGGGCGAACGGCGGCGGCCGTTGGTGGGCGTTCGATTATCCTGAGGGCAGGGGTGCCGCCCCTTGAGGGCTACGGCGGGGGCGCGGGCACGAACGGGGGGGCAGCCTCCCTCTCCTGGGGCAAATGCCTACATCGGCGGAATGCGGTCGGCGGCTTCTGCGTAAGCAGCGGGGAGGCTAGGGGAAAATGGCACAACACAAATATTAAGGCAAGGACTGAACTGACTTTTGGAGCTGGCAATGCCTGGACACAATACCCAGCAAAGGAAACGACGGGCCAAAGTGCGGGGGACGGAGAGAGCTAAAGACGGGAAGCTGGCAATGGGGCAGGCACAAGCTTTCCCGGAGTTCTCTCCTGCAGAGGTATTATGAGTCTCTCTTAATTCTTCTCCATACAGTCTTGGCACTATGAGGCGAACCGCGACTGGCGAGGGGTGGGCGGCTAGCGATCGGATGTCAGGGCGAGGATGGGGGGCTCGGTGCTCTAGGGCCAAAAGGGGTCGCTCGGGTGGCAACTGCGCATGCTTCGCAAAGTCTATTTCGTGGTATGCGACTGGAGCTTGGGGCGGGAGGTGCGAAAGTGCACAACACACGAAAATCGGGAAGCCCAACGTACTTACTACGTGGGGGTGCAAGGGCTTTTAACAATACACCC
Source organism: Taxus chinensis (assembly GCA_019776745.2). NCBI lineage: Eukaryota > Viridiplantae > Streptophyta > Pinopsida > Cupressales > Taxaceae > Taxus > Taxus chinensis. The sequence goes on along the minus strand of CM034151.1, from coordinate 253,222,198 downwards.
CAAAAGCAAAATTAACGTACAGAGGGCCAGAGACGGGCTGATAGGACCGTGAAAAAGGAATCGCAAAGACCAAGCCACGAGGAGGGGTCAAAGGAGCAGGGGAAAGCTGGAGGGAAGAGCTGTTGAAAACGACAGGACAGGTCAGTGACATGGCCATAAGGTGCAGACAAGAAGTATGATGCACAATATGATATATGAATCAGGGAGGGAGGGGGCAACGCAGGGGCAAGGACCAAGGGGGGGGGGGCAATGTGTGAGAAGTCGCAGCCGTCCTTTAACGGAAAGGAATGTGTACAGTCGTAGGGCGCGTTTGGAAGGTTGTGTGAACGACAGCTCCATCGCAAGGGCAGTACCCTCCCTAAATAAGCAGGGGTGCGAAAAGCGGTGGCCTAAGAACCAGTTGCCAAGAGCCCTAGATATATGGATATGGTGTGCGCAGGGACGGGCGGACAGTAGAAGCTAAAGTATACTAACAGATTGGTTGCTATGGTTAGGTATTGACTGCCCACATAGGGGCAACAAGCAACTTAGTTCCACCATGGAAGTCCAGCCATTCGCACAAGCTCTGATGATACCTACAATCTTGCCAAAGTGGTTCTGACAGCCACTCCCTATTGACCTCAGGTAGCTTCAAATGGGTCCCCCCTCAGGCATGCTGCAACCCGCAACACCACGAAGCTCCAAGCCAATATGCCACCACCAACTTGCGACTTCGGTCCATGAAGCACTTTGGCTACCTTCTGTTGCAATGCTCACATCAATGCTCCAAACCCATTGTGCGTGGGCTAAGAATATCGAGTCACACTCTCATCCCATCAACATGATTCTCGATAGTGTGCAATGTGAAAAATCAATGTCGGAACAAATACACAAGGTATATGCAACGTACCGTTAGCGTGAGGCATTGTACACAGTTCTCCTTCGTTCCGCACGAGTGACTAGTAACTGACGACTCTGGCGGCGAGGAACACTCCAGTAGAGTTGCATTCAAAGCTGATCTTGCGATCCCCTATAATAGTTTGCGTCCTACACCATCCCCCGACTCAACGACGGGGCACGGCTCATACATTAGCTGCCCCCACACCGCTTAGAGGAACCCCAACAGGTAAAACCGCTTTTTTGAGGCCGAAACTTGATAAACCTATACTTGGAGAATTAGGGTAAAAATAAAATAATGATGACACTGGCCAGGGGGAAAACCCGTCGGAGAAGGTGTGGATAATGCCGGCACGAGAGAATACCGATATAGGGGGTTACATAGGCACAGCGCGTTTTGATCGTCGTAATTGACGTGGAAGGACACGAACGGGGGCGGGAGGAACAAATCGTCCCGCGGGACATGCGGGCCGGGGTATGCTCCCGACAAAAACACACCTTGGACACATGGGGGGGCCGCTGTGCGTGGTGTTGTCTCCCCACTGGGTGGGTAGTCACAGTTGGCGTGCCGCCCAGCCTGAAGCTGGGTAGGACCTGCGCAGGGGCGAGGTCAGGTATCCAGGGGAGGAGGGAGGGGGGAGGAACCACCCTGTAGCGGTGGCACGTGTTCCGCAGGTGATCCCGCCCCCCAGACACGCCGTGCCCTATCCCCAGCGTGGTCGTGGAGACCTACACATACCAACATCAAGGCACATAGACTGTGGCACCAACTAGTCATGAAGGCCGGCCGGTATGGCATACAACGCACGCCAGTTGAAAACAGCGGTTTAATCCTTACCAATCCTGTGACTATGAAGGCAAGGGTCACTCAAAGAAAAGGCAACCAACACGATAGCACGGACAAACAGCACAAGGCGGTTTTCAACTTCGACTGTCGACATAAGCTACAAGAAAAAGTGGTGAATTCTTTTGGACCTAGCTGCCGACTTCTTACTACCATACTACAACCAAACACTAGGTAAAACATACACATCAAAGGAGGCACCTGCGGACTGCAAAAAAAGATTACAACTCCTTGGGACATCATCCTAGACTTGGCAACGCTATTATAGCGTAGGACAAACAGTCCCGTAAACATACCGAACTATCTTTTCCATTTCCACAAAACAACAGCTAATCAACTCTTCCCAGCGCTCCGCCGCCAATCCACCATAGACTACTAGCTATTGCACTACACATTACTTGTTCTTACTCTAACTGCTGCGAGGGCAATTCACCATTCCTCTATCAAAGGACAAGGGACTACAGTACTTTCAACCACAAACGGCAAACTCGTACTAAGTGATAACTCAGCACTATGTATTTGAGGCAACGTTATGTGTGGTGCTTTTAGTGGACGGAGGTGGGCAGAGGCACTAAGTGAATCGTACGTGCTACCATTCACATCAATGAGACCAGTGCGGCTGAAAAGCAGCAAAACTACAACTGTGACCAAGAACAACAGTAGCCACAGCCCGAAGACACAAATCTTCAGAGATCCTGCATATCCGAGGCTTCATTCGCACATACATGGTGCATGGGGACGTCAATGGCACGCCATCCAATGCTCGACATACGCTACCTTTCAGTGAAGTAGTGGGTGGCACGAACTGAGGAAACCGCGATCGCTGCATTAAAAGCCTCCTGCGCAGGCGATGTATCCCACAGCACGGCGCCAATCTCCAACCGAACAATATGATACTACATTAAGAGGTCGGTGGTCCCTCAGGTACTAAGCCGGCACTGCATCTTCAAAGGGTAACACCAGGCAAGTGCAAGAATGAACTGGATCTAACGCAAACGGCCTCTGGGATGTCACAACCAATCAAGCTGATGCTCTCTCTTGCGACTAGAAAATAGCATGACACCAGCAGTGAGGAGGCAACATCAACAACAGGGGGAACGGCGGGGATGATGGGTACTTACAGGCAAGTCATGTGGCTATACTCAGCACCAAGAGCTACAACCGTCGGACACCACCTTGACAAGTGTGTGGGGGCCCTGTTGTTTAAGTCCAGTGGACCGTGCTCCCCACAGGGGTCCCCCACCACCACCGCTACTGGCGCAAAGATCCGCGAAGCCAGGAGGGCCTACTTGAAGAGAAAGCCAGCCCATGACGGGGGCCGGGCAGGGAAGGGACAGGACGGGCCAACAGGCAGGAAGCCCCACGAAGGGCAGGCCGCGCGTCCGCGGACTATGTATGGATGAAATAGATCGCAGCTACACTGGAAACACACATGTTGACCGGGAACGGGACAAATCACATACTTACCATACCGCCCCACGCGAAGCACAAGATAGGGGGCGGGTCATGCACTAACGGGAGAGAAATCCGTGAAGTTTCATGCAACGGGGGGGCGCAAGGGGCCGATAGGGAAGCCTTCTACTCTGGGTCGAATATGGCTTTAGATACACAATGTTGGGGGCAAGAAAGGCCAGGAAACGATGCAAGGCAAACCCCTGGCGACAGTTAAAAACAAAAAGGAGCTGGGACAGATCTTTGGGGACGGCACTCCAGCAACAAAACACGTGCCGTTTTTGCTGCATTAACTACGTTTTAATCCTATTAACTGTTACCGGTGGAACCTCAGGGGGGACCAAGGCCTACCGACGGAAGAAAAAGGCAAGGTCGGTTGAGGTACGTCAGTCCAACAAAAACAACCTAAATGAGCGGCAGCCTCAGAGAGCGGGCATGAAACAACCAAACTTTAACACACAGGGCGTCATTCGAATATACTCAACCATTCAACCTCTCGAATCCACACAAAAAAACCCAAAGACGCATAAATCACCCCGATACACACACCAAATTCCACCAAGATTAAGCACCTCCCATCTCCAAACACATGCATTCATGTTAATGACTTGAGATGGGGTGGAAAAAGGGCGACGACAAGGGTGGACAAAGGTTGCCTACCTGACTCACAAATTCATTGTGGAAAAGTGATGAAGCGCCAACTTCTCAATTGGAATAGAACTGGCCCAGGCCCCTGGCAACATAACGGGGGGATCTGCCGTACACAGGTGAGGAAATGGGGGAGAGCAAGGGTCAACCCAATAATATTTTGGCCAGTGACTCACCAGCTGTAGGGTGCCAATACATATAGGGGCCACACCATAATCGGCCCCCAAGACATTTCATCCAGAACTAACACTTGCCGCAAAACAGCGTCGAGACAACTGCATTGGACAGTCTTAATATTGCCAAGAAGCGGAGCCACACATAAAGCTTCACGACTGCTTCGGGCAAACGGAGTGGCGCCGGGGGTGTCGGCGAGCGGTGCAATTCAAATAGCCGCAGGACTGACCCCGACGAAACGATGTGGGCCTATGATCCCACCACCGTCATTGCAGGCCCGATCCCACACCGCACTACTGAGTTAGTCTAATGCCCTACCACACTTTTCAATTCAACTATCCCAACAATTGCGCCGACAAGCAAAGGCAGGAAGCAGACCGCCCGCTGTCAAGGGCCCCACAAAGGGTATCCCGGGATGGGCAACCACATGCGTGGGGCCTCGCATCGCGTCCAACCACTTCATAAGTGACCAAGTCGCAAAGTGCATCGAGTAGAAACAGACGGCCCTACAGTCAGGAGTGCCATGCACAGGGGGTGCTTCCAGCCGGGCAACGTAAGACGACACGGAGGGGGGGGGGATCGAGGGCTGGGCCAACAGGAGGCCACAGCTGGATTGCAGGGGGCACCAAGCGCACAGCAAACGGGGACTACATGCAATATTACGCATGGCACCTGCTCACTTACACTATAGAAGAACAAATTTTGGCAGCCCATCCGCGCTTTGCAGGACGGCAACGGACGTCAGACGCAACATTATGACCACCCACTGGGCTCACAGAAGCTCAAGCACAGCGGCGGGGGGCCACAAAAAAAAAGAAAGGAGAAAGAGGGAAGAAAAAGGGCGGCTCACGAGGAGGAAAGGACAGAAAACGGTGGAACAGCAGGACACAGAAAACCACAGTCCGAAGCGAATAAGGCGCAATTTGGGGGGCGGACAATTTTTTGTGGGAACTAAAGCAATCATTTTGGTGCAAGCGCAGACATGAAAGAAAAGAGAAGGAGAACCCTCCAACTAGAAGCCCTACATATAGGCTGCACTCGAAGGCACAGACACTAATGGGCACAGATTGGTAACACAGAGGAATCGAAGGCAACCCCCCGAACGCCCATCCCTCAACACTACCACAAGGGAGAAACCGAACTGGAACATGCGTACCAACCCATAATCGTCTCTGCAGACAGGAAAAAATATTTACATAGAGGTTGCGACGAGTGCGTAAAAATTGCATTGCCGGACTACTGGTACCGGTAAGCTCACTACCACTTAGATTTTTATACAAGACGCACCACCTCAAAGACCACCCCTACCCCATGTACCAAGCTGGATCTCGGGTACAATACAGGTATGAATGGCAACACCGAGGCTCGACTCATATCCATGGATTTATATGGCTTCCAGATGCACCAAACATGGAGGTCCTAAACTGGGACAACCCCCGTGAACTTGATGCGGCAAAGACTTACTTCGACCAATTAGTAACTGCATGGAATCCAAGGGGCCTTGAGAGTGGAAAACCTGGGATACATCATTCGCAGGAAGATGACCCGTGCTTGTTAGACGCATATGGGATACTTACAGACAACCCAGTAGCTGACTATGAAAACTTGTTGAACCGCGTGCAACACCACACAAAATGTAGTGAGGCAAGCTGCTTGCAGAAAAAAAATGGAACACTTCAATGTAGATAAAGCCCCTTGGCCACTCCAAGAGTATTCAAGCTTGGGCTTAGATGAAACAGGTAAAAAAAGTACACCCCTGCACGCAATGATGCACAGGTCAACATACACAACTCAGACATGCTAGCACTATGGCGAGCCAATGTTGACTGTCAACCCGTTGTGTCACGACATGTGGTCTTACAATACATTGCAAAATATGTAGCCAAGGCAAAGAAGAAATCAGAAAGCTACCATCACATGTTGACAAGGATATCTAATGAAGTTAGCATTGATCACCCTGCAAAGGCGGCCTACAGCAAATTTCTCTCTGAAACTATTGTTGACCAGGACATTGGTGCACAAGAAACATGCCACATGTTACAAAAACTCCCCCTTTCCAGTTGTAGTTCAAACATTTATTACCCTATCCGTCGGTAAGCAGGTATTCAAAACGTGTCCTCACAGACCTAGGGAAACACATTCCAATTCCCTTCATTCATAGATGCATACATAAAACGCCCTTCACAATTAGAGAACACCTCCCTCTTTAAAGCTACTCGTTCCTGGTCCTACAACAGCCAAAGGAAAGTTACTCAATGGCTACAAAGAAGAACCCCTGTTGTCATCCGCGTATTCCCCCGATACTGTGATGTCCCCACCCCATATGCGATACACTATGAGGATTTTTGCTGGACAGAGCTTTTGCTTTATAAACCCTTTCGACATATCCAAACAGACATTGGCATCTCTACATCTGAAATAACTAACCAATGGGAAAAATTGAAAAAACTCGTACGTCCCGTTACATGTTAATAGAGCCACCACTCTAGAAGAAACTGCAACTGGGACAAGTAGTGACGACAATGACTCGCAGGGATCTAATCCGCTGCATGCAAAACTATTTGAGTGGGAGCATATATCACACAATGCACCCAACACTCAATACAACAATTGATGATGTAGACATAATAGGCCTCCGTGACTTTGACATTAACCATGATTGGAAGGTTCATTCAATCCCTGCTGCCCTACAGATAAGTGCACCTAAATTCATAGACCTTACCCGCACTGAAAATTCACCACCACTTGTTACTCTCCACCTACCCAATTAAACGCTCTGCAACTATCATCAAAACAACACCTTGCATACTCAATTGTACTTTCCCATGCAACTCAACAAGGGAAACACCCGCCATTGAAGATGATCATTCAGGGAACCGCTGGTATAGGAAAATCATACCTCATAGAATGCATAAGAAATGGGCTTGAAAATATGACTGGCAAATTAAAATCTTCCCTCCTTGTACTAGCCCCAACAGGTATTGCTGCATTCAATATAAAATTGTCTACTATACATTCTTCCCTCCGAATACCCATATTCGACATGAAACCTCTTGAAGGCCAAGCCCTAGCAATCTTTCAAGAGCGTATGCAGGCCGTACATTACATACTCATAGATGAAATGAGCTTTATAGGTCCTACAATGTTACACAACATCAACAAAAGACTTCGTGAGGCATTCCCCCAACATAGTAACCCAAGCATTCGGTAATTGTTCAATGATTTTGGTGGGTGACTTAGGCCAGCTCCCTCCGGTCAACGATGTACCATTATATGCAGGCAACAAAGTAGGAAGCTCTCCTTTGGCATGCTTTTGATACCGTGATCACCTTGGACACAAACTTTAGGCAACAAGGATTAAACTCGATACAACTTGAATTCAGAGAAATGTTGACCAACATCAGAAATGCAGAAGCAACCGTTAAGGATTGGTCTCTTCTCATGTCACGTACAAAGTCGTGCATGTCTACCTCAGAGCAATCCATGTTCATGATTGAGAAGCACCTATTTGCAACAAAGGACCTAGCAAACAAGCACAATAAACAAATGCTAAAATCCTTGCACGTACCAAATTGCAATGAGCATCGCAGAAACAAAGCAAACATAACTCTGACTCAAACATCAACGACACTCAACTAGACCCAGTAGTTTTCCTATGCACTGGACAAGAGGTCATGTTGACATCTAACTTATGGGTTAGCTCAGGATTGGTTAATGGTGCACTCGGGCAAGTGACAAATGTCGTGTACAACCCAGAAACACAACCACCAGACTTGCCATCCTTTGTTGTTGTCAACTTCAAACACTACCAAGGGCCCCCATGGGACATACTCAACCCAACCCACTTGCCCCTACCTCCTGTCACACTTGGAAATCATCGCCAAATCCCACACTAAAAATGTCTTGGGGCCTCACCATCCACAAATCACAAGGCCTAACTCTTGACAAGGCAACAATAGACATCGGAAATGTTGACCGTCAAGGACTAACATTCACAGCAATGTCAAGAGTTCGTGCCATCAAAGATCTACAAATCCTACCAGCTTTTACGTTTGAACGCTATGCAAGAATGAGATATACAAAGAACGTAAAAGCACGCAAGGAGGAGGAGAAAAGACTTTGCAACACAGAATTGGCAAACAACGTACAAGGCATGTGCATACTCCTTCCCCCATCATGCTCACAATACTGTACCAGGATCTAGGATCCATTAGTAATCTCCGACATTAAATAAGTTAAGTGTTATACATATATATACGCAAACCCCACTCGTAATGCAATACAAATACAATTCACCTTCACTTTGTATCCAAACTATATTGTATACAAATAACTCAATCCCTCTCCGGCGTAACTTGCAACTCATTTGCAATTGCTAGTTTAAAATCATATTTGATTGGATATTGCTTACCTCCGGACCTTTGTTCGACCATTGGGGCAATGCCCCTTGTAGTGTCACTCGGATTTCATCTCCCTCTAGCTTTTAGAGTTCCTTGTCGAAAGGTAAGGGGCATCGCCACAAGAGGGCTTGTCGCTTCTAGATGGGATTCGTTATCTCGTCGCCACTCTTCACTTCAGCTTCAACATGGGGAGTGAGAGTCGTCGCCTCCTTGTCATCAGAGTCATGCTTCAGCTTTCATGTTAAACAAGTTCCTTCAGTTGGCTCTTGGAATTTCATTGCCGCAAGGCCAAGATAAATGAAGAAATAAATGAAGGCATTGAAACTATTGCCAATAACTGGGATCTCATTCCTCACAAGCAGGACCTTTCAGGTGGAAAGTGGGTTAGTGTGACAACAGATCTAACGCAAGTAAAAATTTGGCATAATTTTTTTTAAAAACAACTACACCACTACGGCGCAAGTTTGGTCGCCACGCAATGCGACAAGACTCACTCTAGTGATATCGGCTTACTTATTAATTTTTAGTTAAAAATATAACACTTGTCGTTAAAAAGTCATCCAACTACTAAGGTGACAAAAATACTCCGACTTTCTTAAAACTCGTTTATTAAAGGGTCAAGCCTAGTTTATGTTGCATTGTTGAACCACACTCGCTAAAAATATTATTATTAATACTATTATATTTCATTATTATTAACATTGAAGGTCGAAGGTGGTAGTGAAATCAAAGTGTCTTTTAAATTTTATCTCATCCCGCTTCAACCCATTTGTGGCTACAACAATATAATAACACTAGTTGATTATTTCTCTAAGTTATTATTACTTGTAAATATTTAATATTCACCTCTTGAGTTGGTTAAATTCCAACAATTACAATGAGCATAACATTACGTACACAACGTACATAACTTATAATAATTATTAAGACAATTAGGTCGACATAGGCTTACACATATAACACAACTTTATAGCAAAAGGAAAGCAATTTATTAGGATGCAAATTTTATATTTCACTTAAATTGAAATATCATAAATTGGAGGGTTAAACTAGGGTCATTGGATCAAATGGATCTTGGTCCTTGGATCATAGGGCAATCCTAAGTTGCCCTAATTTTCTTGTGGAAGCTACAAGGAGGTTTGTGTGCCTCCATTTCTCTCATTTTCTAGAGTTGGGTAATGTGGCGGAGAGAATGGAGGTTGAATCTTCTCAGGGCAATGTTAGTAAAGAAGTTGCAAGGTTTGTTTGCCTCCATTACAAGTTAGGAAGAACTCTATGTTTGTTTATATAGTCATTTTGGTTCAATATTGTTTCTATTCAAGTTTAATCTAGTTGTCATTTTAATTTTGGATCTCTAACTAGTTGTTTATGGAGCTCTTATTTTCAAGGTTGAATCTATGTATATATACACACATTTGTGAGGGTCTAATAAACTGAGATCTATCATTGTTATAGGGTTCAAACATGTGTTTTTATTTCTTATTTACTTATTTACAAACAAGGTTTATGCTTTTAAGGCACTAAGTGCCATTGAGAATGTAAAAAATGCTGTTGGTGTGGGGTTTGACCCCCACCCCAACCCCTACAATGGTAGAGGATGGCACGATTGTGTCGTCCCCAAGTTTATTGGGGCGACACAACCCTGTGTAGACACAAAATATGTGCACTTTGGTACATTTATAGGTCCTAAAGTATACTAATATATACATGATTCCTAAGCAAGAAAACTAGTGGTTGACAACTCCTTTTGACATTTTTGCTTTATCTCTTGTCTTCTTTCTGGTCTTACACATCTTACAGCCATGTCAAAACTTGAATGATTTATCTTTTATGGCATCAGACACTAGCGCCCAATTAGGACGGAAGCGCCCAATGCTCTTATCCCTCATGGGTTCTCCTCACCCTCTGTATCCTTTTCTAGCCCTTTTGGGTCTCTTTTAATTTTTGGGCTTCTTTTAATATTTTGGGTTGTCCTTCCAGTTGTCAATTACAAAATTCAAACAAGGGAATCGTATATATACTTAGTTATTGCTCTCAAATAAGGGGCCAAGCACTAACATTATCTATTATCACCTAAGCTTACATCCAAAGGCACAAAGAGCATTACAAAGAATCTATCTAGTGCGTCCATACAAGGGACAAGGGTTGCAACTCCACATACACAACATAGGAGGGGAAGTTTATTCTATTCCATCTCACACATTTTCATCCATGGAGTAATCTAGATTTATCCTGCTATCATAGTGTAACTTGCACAAGGACAACATAAGGCATCATTACACACACATACACAAAAAACTACAAATCACCCTTACAGTAGCTCAAAGCTCCAGAACAATAGAACGCAACACATAATTGGCATAGGCACACAGTTACATAGTGGTCCAGAATCAAACTTGGATCACAAACACAGAGTAGACACTAGTGCCCAGTAGTAGACAATAGCGATGGGCGCTTGTGTCCACCCTTTGGTGCTTGTTTCATGGGGGACAACTAGTTAATTTCTCAATTCAACACAATCTCCAATAGTTTACAACACAATTCAATATTAGCAGGCACTTGCCTCCAGTTATAGAATGCATTATATTAGTCATAATCAGTTACAATCGGTTATAACAGGAACAAATCAAGGACGTACTGTCTATAGTGGTGCTTATTGGAAAGCATAGTGGAAGGAGAGAAAAACCAAACCTCTCTCCTCAACACTCTTCTCTTGGTGTGAGATCACCCAAAAAACTCGCTCTTGGCATGATATCACCCATAAAAAACTCTCTCTTTGCGTGAGATCACCCAAAAAACTTGCTCTTGTCGTGATATTTCCTAAAATACTCACTCTTGGCGTGAGATTGCCCAAAAACCTCACCATCAGCATTCAAATCCAGCAACTCCAAGCAAACAAGACAAATTTCTATCCTTTACTCTCATACATCAGGTACACACTTTCCTTTACATACTTATACACATGTTACTCTGAATTTTTATATACATAACTTTGACTAATTTCTCACTCTTCTTTTACAGGTCCATCCTTAATACACAACAAGAATTAGCTCACATAAGTAAGCACAAGCTCCAACAACACACTTTTCTATGCATAAACTTCACCCCTAGGGTCACCTCCCCTTCCCAGTCTCCATGCTTCATATTGTGATCACTTCATGCTTCACTTGTCCACTCAACATGTTATTGGCAACACTCTTCTCTACAAGATTTCAAGGTATGCATCTTCTATCTACTTTATGCTATCGATTATTCACTCAACAACATAATGTGGGGGAAAATCTAGACAAAAAATCTATGTACTTGGGTACATTTTTAGGTCCTAAAGCATATTAATATATACATGATTCCTAAGCAAGAACTCTAGTGATTGATAACTCCTTTTGGCCTTTTTGCTTTATCTCTTATCTTCTTTCTGGTCTTACACATCTTACAGCCCTACCAAAACTTGACCGATTTATCTTTTATGACCTCAAACACTAGCTCCCAATTAGTACAAAAGTGCCCATGCGCTCCTATCCCTCTTGGGTGCTCCTAACCCTGTCTATCCTTTTCTCACCCTTTTGGGCCTCTTTTGTTTTTTGGGCTTCTTTTGATAATTTGGGTCAACCTTCTAGTTGTCAATTATGAATTCAAACAAGGGAATCATATATATACTTTGTTATTGCTCTCAAATAAGGGGCTAAGCACTAGCATTATCTACTATCACCTAAGTTTGCATCCAAAGGCACAAAGAGCATTACAAAGCATCCATCTAGCACATCCATACAAGGGAAAAGGGTTGCATCACTCTGCATACACAATATAGCAGGGGAAGTTCATTCTATTCCATCTCACACATTTGCATACTTGGAGAAATCTAGATCTAGCCCGCAATCATAGTGTAACTTACACAAGGGAAACCGAGGGCATCATTACACACACGTACACACAGAACTACAAATCACCCTTACAACATCTCAAAGCTCCATAATAACATAAAACATTACAGAATTGACATAGGCACAAGTTACAAAGTGGTCCAAAATCAGACTTGGATCACAAATACAGAGTAGACACTAGCACCCAGTAGCAGACAATAGTGGTGGGCACTTATGTCCACCCCTAAGTGCTTGTGTCCTGGGGGAAAAAACAATCAATTTACAACATAATCTCCTACATTTTACAACATAATTATACAATACCAGGAACTTGCCTTCAGTCACAAAATGCATTTTATTAGTCACAATCAGTTACAATCAGTTACGATATGAACAAATTAGGAATGTACCATATGCAATGGTGCTTATTGGAAAACATCATGGAAGGAGATAAAAATTGGACCTCTCTCCGCAAAACTCTTCCTTTGGTGTGAGATCACCCAAAAAACTCACTCTTGAAATGAGATCGCCCAAAAAAACTCGCTCTTGGCATGAGATCGCCCAAAAAACTCACTCTCGGCATGCGATCACCCAAAAAACTCACTTTTGGCATGAGATCACCCACAAACCTCGCCATCAGCATTCAAATCCAGCAAATCCAAGCAAACAAGACAACTTTCTATCATTTATTCTATCATACATCACATGCACACTTTCCTTTACACACTTTTTACATACTTATACACATGTTACTCTAATTTTTCATATACGGAACTTTGACTACTTTCTCACTCTTCTTTTGCAGGTCCATCCTTAATACGCAACAAGAAGCATCTCACATCAACAAACACAAGCTCCAAGAGCACACACTACTATGCATACACTTTACCCCTAGGGTCTACCTCCTGTTCCTAGTCTCCACACTTCATATTACGATCACTTCACGTTTCACTTGTCCACTCGGCACGCTATTGGATACACTCTTCTCTACAGGATTACAAGGTACACATCTTTTATCTACTTTATGCTATCGAGTATTCACTCAACAACATAAAGTGGGGGTAAATGTAGACACAAAATCTATGCACTTGGGTACATTTCTAGGTCCTAAAGCATACTAATATATGCATGATTCCTAAGTAAGATAACTGGTGGTTGACAACTCTTTTTGGTCTTTTTGTTTTATCTCATGTCTTCTTTCTGGTCTTACACATCTTACATCCTTGCCGAAACTTGATTGATTTATCTTTTATGGCTTTGGATACTAGAGCCCAATTAGGATAGAAGCGCACATAAGCTCTTATCCTTCCTGGGCACTCCTTACCCTTTCTATCCTTTTCTCACCCTTTTTTGTCTCTTTTACTTTTTGGGCTTCTTTTAATATTTTGGGTTGGCCTTCCAGTTCTCAATTACGATATTCAAACAAGGAAATCATATATATACTTAGTTATTGCTCTTAAATAAGGGGCCAAGCACTAGTATTGTCTACTATCACCTAATATTGCATCCAAATGAACAAAGAGCATTGCAAAGCATCCATCTAGCACATCCATGCAAGAGGCAAGGGCTGCATCAATTTGCATACACATCATAGGAGGGGAAGATCATTGTATTCCATCTCACACATTTGCATACTTAGAGAATTCTAGATCTAGCTCACTATCATAGTGCAACTTGCACAAGGGCAACCTAGGGCATCATTACACACACATACACACAAAACTACATGGAGTATGAGATGTAGTGGAGTGCTCGGTCATAAGATCACTCTTCGTGTGATCGTCGAGGTCAATCCGACTCCCCGTTATGCATCTTATTTATTATGTTTGATGTGGTTTTTGGGCATGTGCAACTAGCTATTTATTATGCAGGGTACAAGTATAGCCGATGACATTGGACCGAAACCAGGGCAACAAATGAGGATCAACAATGAAGCTCCTCCAGCCTAGAAAATATCATAGCTTGAGTACCTAAGTAGACACTAGCACTCAAATCAGTCACTAGTGCCTGTGTGCTCCTGTCCTCCCATGGGCACTTCTATCATGCACATCTTTGAATCCTTGAACCTCCAGTGAGCCTTGACAACACCCTGCCCATCCTGTTCAAGCAGTTCCTTTGCTCAAATCACTTCCAGACCACTCGAAAATAAACTAAGTCATTTATCTCCCTCTCTTGCTTAGGGTCTCATATTATTGCATGTGTGTTGCTTGTCCATTATTATATTCTATTACTTACATATCATTCATTACAGTAGTTACTCTGAAATTAGATTTAATTCAATTTAAATTAAATCACCATGGCGTCCCTTGTTCTATATAGATGGGGTGTCATGACTTGACCGCCCTTTACAAAATAGTTTGGGGGATGGCCAAGCCATGTTGTCCCCTTTGTTTTAATATAAATGGGGTCGGCCAACAATGGGGTTGGCCAACAATTGGGTCGACCCTTGTCACTTTTCTTTAGTTATTTTGATATATAAACATTATTTGTTTAACAACTATACAAGACATATATTTGGTTCAATTTTATTATAATTTGGTTTTAATTTTCTATAAATGATAAGTTTTTAACACCTACAGTTGTAAAATGAAATCTATTTCTTAGTTGATATATCATGAAGTTAATAAAACATATCGGTGTGTATATATATAATAGATATAGACACTTATATGTATAACCAAAGTTCAAGACAACTATTTTCTTGATTGGGTAAAAAGAAATGATACAGATCTAATTGTTTACTTTTAAACTATTTGTAATGAAGAATTTTGACAATAACATGAAGAAGTAATGCAAATCTAATTGTTACTTTTAACTATTTGAAATTAAGAATGTAGACAATATCATGTTATAGGAAGGGAGGAATAGAAACATTTCCTCTTTTTTATAACAATCCACATTTAGATTGTTACAACTAAACAAAGCTATGTGCAACCATAGGAATAACAAAATAAATTTGTTGTTTCTTTTACAAGGCATACTTTTCTACCGGTGTAGCAAATCAATTGTTATACTTGGTTCAAATTTTCACCTAGAATTTGCTCTAGTTTGATTTCAAGTTCACATTTAGAATTCAAAATTTGAAAATTAGAACACATTAATCAATATCTATTTATAAGTCACTTTCAAATTATTTTCTCAATATAATTTACGACAATGAATCATTATTTTACATAGCAACAATCTCTATTGTACTTACATATAAATTTCAAGTTTCACAAATAGTTAAACAAAAGTGAACAATAGCATACACAATTTTACAAGCATGGTGCAGTCACAATAGATTCAACAACTTCTTCTTTAATACCTGCAAACTACTAAAGGCATTCATATAACAAGGGAGGGCATCAATGTTTACCTCTTAGCCATACAAAATAAGAAAATATATTCTATTTTGACCCATTGAACCCTAATCCAAGAGAAAACCACTCGACTATTTGGTAAATCTGTGAAGGGTAATATAAAGGTTGACTCACACTCATTCCAACAAATTTAAACATTTGCATTCCTTGGATAACAACACAAAGAACGTAAAATCCAATGTTCTTTTGTAAACACCACACAAAATAGGTTTGGAACAACCTGTATGAAGGGATGAATACCTAGGACTACTAAAGACCTTAGCCCCTATTGTCTAAATTAGCACCCATGTTATTTGAACAACTCCATTTAAGTTATAGACTTATGTGGTATCAGGAGGAAGGTCACAGAATGAAGAATATCATGGTGTTATGTAGTAGGAAGATACAATGTACCATAAAAGATGGAAAATTTTATGTAGTAAAGGAGTAATCTCATGGAGTTATACACTGCAGGACAAGGCAATGAAGTTGCATGATACCAAAAAGCATAGAAAATTAAGAAGAGCATAGAGGGAGTAAACGATAAGGTTGTGGAAGAAACAAAATAAGTCCATGGGGAAAACAAGACCTGTGTAAGATTGAAAACACATGACACACAACACACCCACATAACAAATGATCTGTGGTACGAGGTAAATGTTGCGAAAGGGTGAAAGGATACACAATGCAATATATGTTGTGAAATGAAAGAAAGATGAGGCTACAGAGGGTAAACCAAATTCATGAAGTACATAGGTTATTGTGGATCAAGGTAAAGGTTAGGAATGGAATCATGTGTCATCTAAGATCATTCAATTGATGTCAAAAATGCGGGAGATGAAAGTAAGGTAGAAAATCATCTAAAATTTTTGTAGTACAACAGATTTGTGCCTAAATCAGATCAACCATCCAACCACCCCAACAACCAACATTAAATGTTGAACAACACCGCCCTCCTTCTTAGGCGATCTAATGACATGTGATTGGAGAAATGTCAGGCACCCATACCTAGCCTGTAAATTGAATGATGACTGTTCCTTAGTGGTTGATAGAGTGGCTAATTCTATTCATCATTGGGCGCGATACATGAATTTCTTCCCCTTCCCATTTATCTATAAATGCAAGTGCAAATATACAATTCAATGGTATTTTTCTGTTAATTCCTAGAGCTTTGCCTTTTTAATCCTGAAGCTTTTACTCATGGACCTTTGTAATGCACATGTGGAGTTTCACATGCCTCTACTTTATGGAGTTGTAAATGGATAGGTTCTTAATACTATATGCTAGTGTGATCTCTTTCATTTGAATGTGCTAGTGTTTAATGTGAATAGCTCAATCCTCTTACATGATTTCAATGTCGTATAATTTATTTTTCCCATAGTTTCTGTGTTAATTCTTTTGGAATTTTGTATGCAACATTATATCTATGTATTTGGAGCCAAAATTGAACCCTATTTTAGTTTGGTGCATCACCTCTCTTTGTTTCAACATTTATTCCTTCTAAACCTTGGTCCCTTAGAATTCTTAGGATGGGATTAGATAACAGTAGTTTAGTGTTGGTTATTGTAGTTACAGTAAGCTAGAATAGAAGGAACCAACCTTATTTGGAGATTGACCTCAAAAGGCACTATTGTCCCACACTTTGGAGGTATTTCCATGTTGTACTAAGGTGATGAGCTCAGTCTCAACATAGGGTGCAATCTCAGGTGACAAAATTTTTGGCACACCCTGTGGGACCAGTTTTAGTCACTTATAGCTCACTTCTAATCATATTTCACTAATATTGATGTGTACCTCATTGGTATTCAACCTTTAAAGGCATATTTCAACACATCTAGCGAATCCCAAACATAAACATACTGATCTACAAACATTCCAATGCACATTTTCATGAGAATGAAAAAAATAAAACAAAGTTCCGCTAGAAGAGATCTGGTTGAACACTTGTTCTCACCAAAGAGAAGAAGAAGAAAAAGATCATATCAAAGGTCTCCATTACTTTCCAAAAAAAATCCACTCCTCCTCTGGGTATGTCCTTGTCTTTCCCCTTAGAAATTTAAGGCTCATCCCCCTCATAGCGCATCAAAAAAATCAACCTTTTGTGACTTTTAATGGTGGTAGTGACTTAGCTTTGAATGCTTAACATGATATTCTAATATCCACCCTAAAAATCATCCCATTCTTTGATAGTGAAAATTCAACCACCCCCTTGAGCATATTTTAGATGTTTCCAATGTTTTTTCAATTCATATTGTAAATGAAGATGATGTAGCAATTAACCTCTTAGCCTCATCTTTCAAAGGGAATGTATTGCAGTGGTACATGACCCTAAAAACTTCTTTCATTCATACATGGGACAAGATTGGGGAGAAAATTTACAAATATTTTGAGTATAAGAGTGATCATTTGTCTCTCATAGATCAACTTACCACTATTAGAAGAGTGTCTCACGAATTCGTGATAGATTTTAATTTTAGATTTCAAAAGACTTGGGATAAAATCCCATCTCTAGTCAAAATTTCTCCAAGAACTGCATTCTTATATTAATTAAGAACTTTAAATAGTGATTTAGTTATTATGATTCAGTCTATAGGAGGAACCATTTTACCTAGAGGTTATGAGTTAGCTATAAGAGCTGAAAATTGTCTAATCTAAGCTGGAAAAATAGCTCCCAAACTTCTTGTGTCTCTTTTTCTAGACTTACCTTCTCTTTCTCCTATCCTACGACCAAATGCTTCCTCATCCACCTCCACATCTTACTCCTCCCATAAGTAAGATGATAATGACAACCTTAAAGCCTTGGTGAAGAATTTATTTAATAAAATTGTCTCCCTTACAAGACAAAAAGCTCAAACACCTAGAAATTACTCAAGTTTAAATCAAGGGCATATTTCTAATACAATGTTTAATTAAGGTTATCATTAGTAGGGAGCTCAATACCCCAATCAAATATATGGCCAAAATTATCAATCATGTATATTTTAAGGCCCTAATCGAAAATTTCCCCTTTAAATAGTTCCTCCTACACAACTTCCAACTGCTAGTACAAGTCAAGCCATTGTTCCAACTCATAATAATGTAATCTAAGAAGTTGAGTGGTGTTTTCCATGTAGTTATATCAACCCTAATTGAACTAATCTAGATCTCTTGAGTTGATAATATAGAAACCATTATTACAAGTGCATTTAAAATCATATTTTAGATCAGATACAAGGCATATGCAATATAACACTCATTCTAAGTAGAATATATAAGAAATCATAAGGATAAACGAGATAGAAAGAGTTACTTAGCTGGTTTGGAAGACAATTAGGATGTTTCAGAAGAAGATATGAGACTGGAACAACCCCTATAAACTATGAAAATCAAATTTTGTGCTTATGTGCCTTCTTGGTCAGGACTATACAATAGGGATAAGACCATACACCACAACTTAACTTCACTATATGGTTTTGACCATGTAGAAAATGAGGCTCTAGAAACCTTAGTGTCACTTTGTGTCACTAATTTTCACCTTTTAAAATCTGTAGTGTCGCATCAAACCATCATATTTGCACTTGGACATGTAAAACAACTCCTAACTATCCTGCAAGAAACTCAATCAAACATTATATAAAACAAATGTAAATGCTTGAGTTAGACTAACCTCGGCGGTCACCCCTTTGTGATTTCACAGAGTGTTGCACTACATTTCAGACTCCATGTAGTTCTCCTAATAATTTGTGATGGTGTGTATGTAATTATCCCTTGTCCTAGTTTTTCCCTTGTGTCTCCACACCGATAGTAGACTAGACTACTTCATCCCAATCAAACCCTTGTGTGCAAATGAGAAAAACTAGATCTATGCCCTCCTATGTTATGTATGTAATATGCAGAAGTGTTCCTTGCCTTTTCAATGCAATATGTGATAGATAGACATGTGATTGCTAGATAACAAATTCTACGTTAGACTTGTATATATATGAGTTCTTTCTTTGAAATTAAGACCTTAGTGGCGGGAAAGGCCAACCCAAAAGATATAAAATGAAAGGTAAAAGAGTGACGAATGGGCCCAGTTGGATAAAACAATTAGAAAACAAATGTGGTCAAGACCATACACTATGGTCTTGACACAAGCCTAAATAACAATAAGCAATCAAAGCAGTAAAGGCTCAAAATCCAATCAAATAAGATAAATAACAATACTTTGAGTTCAATAGAGCAAATAAATGAAGGATTGATTCCACTAAGATATTGTTTCATTGTTTAAAACCCATGTATATATAATTCTAACAAAATCATAATGCAATAGTGATTTTATGTAATTTTTAGTTTTCACAGTAGTCAACCACATAATCACAATACTTGTGTAAATAGTGTACAAGTTCAGGCCCTCACGGTGCAAAACTATTTCAATAAACTAGAACCATTGGTGGAAATGAAAAATCCCAATGTGGAGATGACGCAAGAAGATATCCCATAGTCCAACCTCATGTTTTTTAGCCTAGATGAATTTTTTGCGGTCAACCAGCATGTTGACAACTTAAGCAAACAACAAATTTATAGCGCAGATAATACAAAAGCAAAGAAGAGGCAGTTGGGAATTTTTACTTCATCCCCTAGAGTATAAGATAGTCCTCTACTCAAAAGGAAATGATAAACGCTGGGCTCAAGCATGAAAAACAAACATAGGTCTATCTTGCGACTCCACCCATGTAAAAGGAATTGGTTCTCAGCCAAGAACATCATTTCAACCGGTCAAATAAGAAAGAAAGGAATATTTGGTACCTTCGATGTATAAGTCGACGAGTATCTCCTTAAACATTATACAGAAAATGAAGAAGAAGAAAATGATAAAGTAGTGAAGTTCAAACTGGGTAGTATGGTGTAGAAGACTAGAAAGAAGACAAGAAGTAAAGAAAAGAGGCCAAAGACAGTGGTTAATTACTAATTTTCTTGCTTAGGAATCATATGAATAATAATATGTGATTAGGACCTAGAAATGTACCCAAGTGCATGATTTAGTGTCTACATTTGCCCCCACTTTATGCTGTTGAGAGAATGCTCGATAACATAAAGTAGATAAGAGATGCGTAACTGATAACCATTTAGATCGATGACGAAAGTGTGTCAAGAAGACAAGAAAAAATGTGAAGTGAATAAAATGAAGTGTGGAGGCTAAGGAAGAGCAAATGACCCTAGGGGTGAAGTGTATGTGTTGTGTCGTGTTGTACCTATTGTTGTTGTCACTTGTGCTTGATGTGTTTGCTTATGTGACTGTTGATTCCCATAAGGATGGACCTGCAAAGAGAAGATTAAAAGAGTAGTCAAGTATGTGTATATGTAAAATTCGATCTAAATATGTAAAATGTGTGTAAAAATGCGAAAAAGTAGTAAAAGGAACATGTACATTGTATTTGTGATGAGTGAAAAAGATAGAAAGTGTCATGGACTACTGTAGAAGGGTGACTTTTTGGGGAAATCTCATGCCACAACAAAAAAATGTTAGGGAGAAAGGTCTAGTGTTATTCTCCATCCCTGACTACTTCCCGAAATTTATACACCATTACAGATGGTGTGATCCTACTTTGTTCCAATTTGATCCAACGAAATATAAGAAAAACAAAGATAGAATGCATTCTAATTGCTGGAGGACTATTCTTGTGCTATGCAAACTGTTGTGTGCAATTCCAAAAATTGTGCTCATCTAAAAAAAATTCTGTAATTGCCCCCTGGTCATAGGCACCTAGGAAAGTTTAGGAGCACACAGGTGCTCATGTTTGTATCTGGGCATTAACATCTGTGTTATGGTGAGGACCTAACTTAGATTCTGGGTTGTACTATGACTGTGTCTTTGCTCTATTATTGTGCTATGTAAGTGTGAATTGGGATTGTGTACTCCTTAATGGGGCGATTGATTCACCCAATAAGTGTCCCCCTCATTTGGGGTGCATGCAACGTCATTAGGAGGATGAGGCCCAAAAGAGAGGACAAAACACTGATTTGAAACTAATACCTTGCAGTGGAGGGAATGTGCTTGGTAGAAACCAAGGCACATGCAAGCATAGTGACTAGAAACATGTGTTAGTACAAACAAGATAAATACGTATATAGAAGATAATGTGTAATCTAGCAAGAAAGAAAATAATGTAGACCATTAAAAGTGGGTTGCAAACATGGGAAATTGCTCACAATGTCACAAGACAATCGAGGCTGAAGCGAGCAAAAGCATATAATCAATGAACAAGTAAGGCATAGGGAAAAACCCGCAAATAATGGCATACAATAAAACATAGTGGAAAATAGTAGCAAACAAAGTATAAACAACCATGCTGGAAAATAGTTCCTATGAATAAAATGTTACACATGAAGCACCTGTTAGCGTGTTAGAAAAATAAAAATTATGTCAAGACGTGTATATATCGATAGAGTAGTGTGTTAGGAAGAATAGGAAGTAGTATAAAACGAAACAATAACATGTGTAGTGTGTATGAGAGTAGTTTCCCCCAGGCTCCTGAATGGGATTGGTAAGAGGTACAGTGCCAAACATCCATGATGTGTATAAATATCTATGTAAGGTCTACATTCACACTTAGAGAATAAGTTAATGCGCATGTGTATATAGAAAAGATAATGACATACGAGATATCTAACTAGTATAGTAAGCAAAGTGTACATGTGAGTATAAGTAAGTAGGAGTAAATACAACCAAGATATGCAATATACTATGAGTGAGTGGAATGGAATGGAATGCAAGATGATTGTGATCTAGGAGTAGTGCCCCTCGAGTGAATGTGTACGTATGAGTGAAATGGGGTTCATTTATAAAAGATCCCTTAGTAGTCAATAATGAACCATATAACAAGAGTGTGTCATCGGGAAATGGTTTGAATTATATGCTGTAGAAATATATGATCAATGAATCCTAGAGTGCAAAGAGTGTGAGGTGAGGTGATATTCACTTCAGATTTATACCCTCAATAGTCAAGTATGAACCGTGGAACTAGAATGCATCAGAGGGTAGTGTGATGTGCGAAAAATGTGAAGCTAGAAAGATGTGTCGTGAATGCGCCGAGTGTAAAAATGTGTAGTGTGTGAGGTTCACGTATGTATTTAGTATGACCTTAATAGTCAAGTGTGAACCATAGCACAAGAGTGCCTCATAGGGTAATGCTACTACAAGTTGTGTATGATGAAGAAGAGAAACTAGATGTGAAGTACTGAGTGTGAGAATAGAAATAAAAGACGTGTCAATGCTAGGAGGGGGGTGATGCCCCAAAGTGTATGATGA